>CM053400.1:21789015-21831381 GCA_028644305.1 Xerus rutilus | reverse complement strand
GGAGCAGGGGAAGGTCAGGGGCCGCGTTGCCAGGCCCCACACAGCCCCCACCCTCTAAGCATGGAGGACCCGCACAGGAAGTGGGTGCCCCGAAGGGCTGCCTGGAAGAAGTGGCATGCTTTCAGCGCTGTGAACCTGCTTAGGATTCTACAGGTTGGAGGAAACAAGGAACTCGGCCTCTTCCCCTGTTAAGGTCCAGGACCTCCGGCTCTGGCCTCCGCTGTTGCTAAGAGACTACTTCCACCCTCATCATCCATCCCATCTCCACTGCAGCCGTGGACTGCCCTACTTCCCTCCAGACTAAGTCGGGATTCTTTAGACCTTACATACCCAGCTCCTGCTGACCTCTTCCACCTCACCGTCATTCCCTCTTATACACGGCCCAGACAGTCTCCTTGTCCCCTGGTACTCCACTTTTTCTTGTTTCGTCAACTCCAAGCAGGCTGTGTCCTCCCACTGATATCCTCTGCCCTCCCCATTTCACTGGTTCATTCCAACTCTTCCTGTGAGCCCCAGTTTACAGGCCACTTCCTCCTGGAAGCCCACAGGGACTGCTCCACCTCCACCCTGGGTGCTGCTCCCTTTGCACCGTGCATGTCCATCACCAGATCCTTCCTCAGTCCGTTTTCATGTGTTTTCCCATCTGTTCCTGCTGCTGGACACACATGCATCAAGGGAGCATCATGGCGGACTCATGTACCTTTCAAGCCCCACGCGGTATCTGGTAAGAGTCTGAATGCATGCATGCTTGGGTGGAGGAAGCTGGAAGGTCACGGCCTGGATGGAAGAAAGCTCCTCTACCTCCTCTGAGTCCCTGCTACCCATTATGCTATCCCCTGCATCACACTGTTCTGTTTCCTGTATGGAAGTATCTCTTCCTAATTGACCTGAGGCAGGGCTACATGTGCTCTGTAAAGCCCAGCAGACCTGAAAAAGAGGTTAACAACTCATAAACACAGCAAATGCTCTGCTTCCCTGGCAGTGAAAATTAAATGAGCTTCACCTGTCACGAGAGCAAAAGGAAACAAGAAAATGATAACAGCCAATACCGGCAAGGGTATGGTGAAATTGGCACTTCCATGTATTATGGGTATGAGTGTAAATTGTAATAATCATTTCTGAAAACAATCCGGCCATCATGTGTCAAGAGCTCTAAAAATGTTCAGACTTCTTGGCCTCGTGATCTCATTCTTGGTCATCCATCTTCAGAAAAGAACTCAAAGAAAGAAAAAGTTATATATGCACAAAGCTGTTTGCTTTGGTGGCTTTTCACAGCAGCAAAAATCCACAACAGCCACACTTTGAAGCAACAGGGAGATGGGTCTGTTAATCGTGTTGCTCAGCATTAGAGTCTACAGTCATTAGCAAGAGCCAGTGCTACTGGCATCGTCATGACCCATTCAATATTCACATAAACCTCTCAGGAACTGAGGCACAAAAAGATTAAGTAACTCGCCCAGAGTCCAGCAGTGGATGTAGGACTTGAATCCAGACCACTGGGTTCTGAGCCCAGGTTTTCCACCCCTGACACTGGATCCATTAACAGGAAGAATTAGAAAACACTGCAGTTGTTTAGAAAATATGAAGAATATTCAGGGGGAAGATTAAAACTTTTTATATGTAAAAATAAAGCAATGACATCTTTATAAAAACTGAAAGAATTAGTTAGAAAACACCTAAATGCTAATGTGGTAGTGTTTGGAGCCTGGAGTGGGGCAGAGATGGGGATAAGAGTTGATTTATTTCCTTTCTCCATATTACAATTTTTCTATAGGGTGGCTATGTGACTTTTTTTTGAAGGGGGGCAGTATTGGGGACTGAGCACAGGGGTGCTCTACCACTAAGCTATATCCCTAGACCTTTTCATTTTTTTTTTAATTTTAAGATAATCTTGCTAATTTGCTGAGGCTAGCCTCAAACTTGGATCCTCTTGCCTCAGCCTCCTGAGTTGCTGGGATTATAGGAATGTACCATCATGCCCAGCACTATGTGACTTTCTTAAAAAATATTTTAAATATAATTAAAGCTTCAGGAAGCTTTGGCAAAACAAACACTCCAGTCCCCTGTTCATAGCCCCAGAAAGGACTCCAGAATCAAGTCCTGCAAATTGACCTGGGAGATTGGGGTTCACAGAGGGACAGGAACTTGCTTCAAGTCCCATGGTAAGCCCAGGCCCCAACAGGAGTGCTGTCAGGAAGGGACTTCCATCCCATCCCATCCCATCCCATCTAGAGGCTCAAGTGAGGACAGGCCAAGGGACAGCCTAGCCTGCCCAGGTCACTCATTCTCCCACTGAAAATCCCTCTTGGGTTCCCACTGCTTTGGGGGTACAGTTCTAAAGCTGCAGCCAGACACTCCAGGTTTTTGTCAAGAAGGTCCTGCTGGCCACATTCTCCCAACAGGCAGCCCACTGCACCTGTCCCCTAGTCCCAGGCCACCTGCAGGTCCCCCAACAAGCTGCTCTTGTGCATCATGCCTTGGTACAGACTGTGCCACTGATCTGGGGAAAACCATCCTCCTAAAACCTTGTCACCAATTCTGAGTTCAGATGTCACCCACCCGTGTGAATGGCCTGGTTCTCTGTCCAGGCCCCCACCAGCTGTGAGCTGGGTCACTATGCCTCCTCTGGCTCTTTCTTCAGGTCTCAATTTAGAGGTCACTTTCCGACCTTCTCCCACAGGAACTGGGTGACCCTGTTTTATATTCCTGTGCCCCTTGCATTCTCTCTGGCCCAGGTGTCTCACACCCTAAATATCCCTATCTCCTCATAGGTGGCGATCCAAGGACAGGGCCACTGTTGCCGCCGAGAGCCAAGCACAGGCCTCAAGGAACATGGGAGTCCACACTGTATTCATGGAGCACCCAAGAGAATCGGTGAGAACAAGGATCTTTCCATGAGTCCCTGAAGACTCTGACTGGAGAGGGCTTGGTCAAGAGTTTCAATGGACAGGTCTTGATGGGACCAGGAGGATGGTCTGGAAGGGCCAAGCAGGAGGCCATCTAGGAAGAAGTCAAGGTGTCTCATCTTCCCGGCTCCTGGAGACCCTCACAGCTCAAAGCCCATCTCCCATGGCCCCTCTGCCCTCTACCCACCTCTACTCCATGCAGCCTAGAGCCCCCGCTGCTGCACCCCATCCCACCCCCAAGATCCTGTCCAGGCCAGCCTCAGAAACTCACTCCTGGGAACTTCCTTTGAGGAGCAAGGCTCCCAGGGTCCTGGATCCAATTAGTCTGGGTCTCCATAGCCCCCGGGCCTGGGCAGGGCTGCTTTCATGGTGATGCAGAGCTGACTCTAGTGGGAAGGGGCTACAGTCTGTGATGCCTCTCCCCCATCCCTTCACCCCCCGGGGCCCCACCTCCAGTCACCCACAGACACCCCGAGCAGTGGACCTTCTCTGGGAGCCTTGGTGCCCTCACTTAGGGACAAGGCCAACAACGCCTTCTCAGGGCTGAGAGAATGTGCTGCACACTGTGAACATAGGCCACTCTAATTCCAGGCCCCTGGGGACCCCTGCTCCCATGCCCACAGGCTGAGGATGGTGATAGTTACTAAGCACTTCTTCCAGGCCGGGTGTGCTTAGATGCTTCCAGAGCATTTCTCACTGGGGCTCCTAATGACCCCGTGAGGTAGATGCCATGAATATCTCAAGATGCAACATGTACTCAGAGAGACCCAGAACACTCTCAGCAGCACAGTGACTTACTATAAAGCAAGCACCCAGGATGCCCAGGATGCCCAGGCTGCCCTGGCCCACAGCCTTTCTCACCTCCTGTCCCAGCCTAAGGCTCCTCCCTCCCGCCTTCTATATAATCTCTTCCTTGTTTGGGGTCAGAAATGAGGCTCAGAGTGGCACTAACCTGCCCAAAGCCATGTGCTGGTGAGGGGTAAGGGAGCGCAGCCCTCTAGGTCCACTTCCTCCGTTCCCTCTTCCAGGGGCCAAAGGGCCCTACTAAGTCATAGCCGGTGCCTCTCGACCCTTCAAGGGGCAATGTGGCAGCTGGAGGGTTAATAGTACAGATCCTGGAACCAGATAGCAGGGCTTGGCTCCTTGAGATTGCTACCAAGGACCCGAGTCTCGTTGTTCTCATCTGTTGACCGGGATGGCAGTGGTGTCCCCACTGGGTTACTGAGAGGACTACATGCCTTAATAGGTTTAAGCCTTAGAATGGAGCCTGGTGTGCAGGAGGGACTCAGGAGGTATGAGCGTTAACTGTCCTTGGAAGGTTCTCCAAGGCTTAAGGGAGCCTGTTCCAACACTAGGAAGACCAATCAGATTCCACTAGCTGGGACCCCAGGGCTGCTCTGTTGACTGCTGGAGGTCATCCAGCTCTGGGATCAATTCAAAACAAGATTACTAGATTATAGCTCTGGCCTGGCCCCCAGGATCCTTTTAGACAGGTCCCAGAGTTCCTGGGAAGGGAACCCCTGACAGGTGGTCATAAGCCCCTCCACCTGTTGTATCTCAGTCCTCCTCAAGGCCCTGTCTGGCAGGTAGCCTGTGGGACAGGTCAAGCAGGGCTTCCAGGCTGGCTGGGGGCCAGAGGACAGAGTGGGCCCCACACAGGGCCAGGTAACCAAGAGAGAGAGGGTTGGGGCAGGTACCATGTCACTTTTAATGCCCTCTACCCCCAGCATCTGCCACAGGGCCTGGGATACAGTAAATGCTCAATAAATACTGCTGCATGAATGGCAATGAGCTGCCTGCTCCTTCAAGCAGACCCAGGCAAGAACAGGGCATGGGCATAAGGGCAAGGTCCAGAATGCAGGACTACATTCTCGCTGGTGTAAAGAAGCACGTGCACACGATGTGCCTAAGTGCAGAACACATGTGCACAGGCAGGCCTGGGCGAGGACAGCTCCGTGCAAATGCGCAGGCTGAGGACCACAGTGTGCAAGCACGTGCGGCTGGGCAGGCCCCTGGTTGCATGCAGTTTCCTGGAAGGGTGTGCATAGCGTACATGCAGACGTGCAACCCTGTGGGTGGCGGGGTGTATGTACATGTACCTGTATGGTGTGTGCGCCAAGGTACTGTTTCTAAAACAACAGAGGAGCACCCCAAATTAACAAAGATGGGGCAGGGGATAAGGTCAGGGTGGTAGTGGAACAGCAGGTTGTGTGAATATGTAGGAATGTGTGTGTTTGATTGTTAGGGGGTGTGTCCACCCTAGCCAGGTGTCCCCCCCACAGAATCCTAGAAGCAGCTAGCTAGACTGTCCCCTCAGGAGGCTGAAGCCCTTGCCCAACATTCAGAAAAGGACCTAGATGGTAAGGAGGCCCCAAGGACATCATGGTGGCCATAGATGGGGCAGAGACAAGGTAGGACTTCTTAGGCCCCAGAGCCAAATCCCTCACCTGTCACACTTTATCCACCAAATACACCATCCAGCCACCTTCCCAGATCCTACCTAGTCTCTCAAACCTAGCTCTGACCCTGAGTTCCAGAACCATCCCCACCATCCTAGCCCTCAACCCAGGAATGTCATCCCCAAGGCAGAAGCAAGGAAACTAGTGCCCGAAGGGGAGCAGCTGCCCCACTGAGGACCTTCTCTTGCCCTTGAACTTCCAGGCAGAGGCTGCAACAGCCTGTAGGCAGCTGGGGAGCAAAAGGCCCACCAGGCAAAGCCTCAGGAGGCACACGTGGCTCTGGACAAGGCCCGTTCCTCTTCCTAGCTAAGAGTCCCCAGAGGTAAAATGAGGTTTGACTGGATCATCTGTGCACTCCACCTTCCCAACAGTGCTAGACTTGAGATTGCCAATGATTCCCCAAGAGTGTATCATCAGGTACAAACTTTACTGGAAAGGTAAATATGCCTCCTTTCCCCAACTACACCAAGCCTGTCTGAATACTCAGGACAAGTGCCAGCTGGTGCACCAGCGAAAGCAGCTCAGGAAATATTAGGCGCTAGTGCAGTCTCTGTGCACCCATTCATTCATTCATTCATTCAGTCCTCCACCCGTTTGACAAGGCTACCTGACCCAGGGAGCTCACAACCCAGAGAGGAAGAGGCCACAGAAGCCATGAAACCACAAGGTCAAAAGCACTGGGAAACCGTCACTCTAACATCACCTTGCAGGTGTCAGTCATTGGACAGGGGCAGCACTTTACACTTCATAAAAAAGAAAATCTTCCTAGCAAACAAGAACTGTCTGACCACAGGCAGCTGTGGGCCTGGGGAGGAGGGAGCTCGCTGGAAGGGGGTTTCTAGCAGAGATCAGAGGCCCTTTTGTCAAGATGTGAGAAGGGGATTCCTGCTCTATACAGGTGTCAGGTGAGGTTGGGCTTCCTCTGGACAGCTAGGGGACTCTATGGAGTCTCACAGTGCTGGGTTCCAGCCCAGCACTCATGACAGTTGGTTACCTAATCTCTCTGTACCTCAGTTTCCTCATCTGCAAAATGGGGGTAATATCCATGAGGATTAAATAAGTTCATATTT
Source organism: Xerus rutilus (assembly GCA_028644305.1). NCBI lineage: Eukaryota > Metazoa > Chordata > Mammalia > Rodentia > Sciuridae > Xerus > Xerus rutilus. The sequence continues at coordinate 21,824,946 of CM053400.1, read as the reverse complement.
ATAAAGCCTTGTAGAACATGGTGTGGCACAAAGTGAGCCCTCTCTGTCACTAAATAAATAAGGTGGTGAGAGTTTGCTTTGTAAGATTCTAAATCCAAGATCAGATCACACAAAAAATCCAAGTGTCAAAGGTTCTCAGCTGGAAACTGCTCAGAAGCTAAGGTTCTGAGATTGGAAGAGGCTAGGATTCTTAGATTCCACAATTTAATCGTCTCATTATTTCCTAACAACAACCTGGAGCCTCCCAGGGGAAGAAGACAGACCTCACTGTAATTTCATCTCCCAGGCCACTGGGGCTGCTGCCACACCTGGACTCCCCAGCCTTGTCCCACCTCAGCCACACCATGCTGGAAGCTTGCAGGGAGCTTGAGTGTGTTTTAGTGGTGTTGACAGCAAGTGGGGGGAGAGGGAGAAAGAGAGAGAGAGAGAAGGTTTCAGATCTGAAAGCTGCAAAAGAAAATAAAAAGAGGTTCATGTGACAAAGAGTGACAGTGGGAAGCTATTTTAGAGCAATTGGTCAGGAAAGCCCCTTCGAGGAGGTGACATTCAGATGGTGCTAGTCATGCAAAAGGGAAAAGCATTCCTGGCAAGGGGATGTACAAAGGCCCCACCAGCAGGCTTTGTAAATTTGAGGCATAGAAAGACGTCAGGGCAGCTAGTGGTGGTGAGACTGGGGAGCAGGGTGGAGGAGCCAAGGTTGAAAAGCAGGCAAGGCCTGGACATGAAGTGCTTTGTAGGCCCAGAAAGGACTCAGTTATTTCTTTTCCCTTCTAAATATCCAGGAAATAGCAGAAGAGTTCCAAAAGGGAATGACAAGGCAGAGCAGGGCTTTCAGGTTCTCCAGATCATCTGGCTCATTCTGAAACCATCACCCTGGTTCGCAGAGCAAAGGCAGGGTCTTGACAGTCACTGACAATCCTTATAATTCAGTGGGTCTACCCTGAGCTCCTATGACGTGCCTGGCCAGCGATGGGAGACACAGCAGACACTGTTTAACTATCACTGCCAACAACCCAGGAGAAACTCATAGACAGTACCGTGTTAGAGATGAGGAAACCAAGGCTCGGTGAAGGAAGGAAACAATGTGCTCAAAGCCCCACAGCCACGTGACACAAATGGTTCTTAATCCAGAACCCTGTTCCCCCACTGTGACCATCTACAGAACTCCTCTGGTGTTTTCAAGCCTCCTGCTCTCCCAGAGACCTTCCCTGGGGACTCGGGTAGGCACCCCGAGAATGCTGCCCTGGCTAGTGCTTCATGCACCTGCAGCCTCACCTCTTCTTCCCGTTGGCTTTAGAGCCCTGGAGCACCAACCTTGTATCTCACACCTGTCCAGCTGGGCGGAGTGAGTCAGGGATTGGATGGATGGACAGAGGGTTACATGGAAGAACCACTGAAATGACTAATGAATAAACAATGAAAAAGTAAATGAATGCTCTAGCAACAGATGAATGGATGAACTAACCAACGGCAGAAAAATGAATGAATGGAGAGAGAGAGGGCAAGGAAGTCCCCACGCAGGGAAGGGTTAGGGCCAGGCTAGCTTTGCACCCCGTTCATCCCTCGCCCACACGCCATTTCCTCTTCCCACCTGGATCCAGCTTGCTTCCATTCACCAAGACTACAGGTGGCCTACTCTTAAAACACCTGGGTCAAACACAGGTCACCATCAAGTGCTGGCCGTGATTCCCCAGCACAGCCCCAGTCCCACCAGCAGCTTCACAGCTCCTCTGGGCCCAGGTGAGCTGGCGGTGGGAAGAGTGGTTCACTGTCCCTCTGAGTGTCTCACAGAGGAAAGGAGACAGGAGGGTAAGGCAGGCTGTAGTCCTAGCTGGGATAAGAATCACTGAGTGACTTTTAGCCAGTGGCTTTCCTTCTGGGAGCCAAAAAGACCTCCCCAGGGCCTTTCCATCTCTGACATGCCTTAGAATGCAGAGGGGGGGGGGGAGTTGGTTTCTGGATTTTTACATAGTCACTGGGGTCAGCAGAATTTCAAAGACCAAACTAGAAGTTGGGGAAGAATCCTGTCCAAGCACCAAAGTCTGCCTAGGAAGGCCCAAACAAGGGATCTGCCGGCCCAAGTCAAAGACCCCACTGCCACTGTCCTGTCCAACCTCTCCAAGTCTCAGTTTCCTAAATTCTAGTATGCAGTGAATGACCCCACCTGAACATCCCATCCCAGCTGAGTTTCCAGGAGGTGGCAACAACTGTGTGCCACACTGTAAAGTTTGATTCTCAAGGAAGGATTATGACAGCAGGAGGTTATTCTGCCCCACTCCAGTCCAGTTCTATCAGAAACGAACCTTCCAGGCACCAGAGCCCTCAGTGGAGAACGGTAAAGACAGCCCAGCAGTGGGAACCTGGACATCTGAGTTCTGGGCTCAGCTCTCCTACCTGGCTGTGTGATTTTGGGCAAGTCACTTTCCCTCTCTGGACCTCAATTTCTCCATCTAAAAAATGCCTGCCTTGGTACCCTCTGACCCAGGCATGCCTAGCTCTGCAGCTCTGAAGCTCTAAATGCTAGCCTTCAACCAGATTCTTCCCTTAAGGAGCTCACATGGCCCAGTAGATCCAGAATACAGATCAGGGGTGAGACATAAAGGTCTCTCCTCCAGGAAATTGAGGTTGAAGGCAGGGACTAGACAGGCTCAGAGCAGAGTACAGGGTCCTCCCAGGACAGACTTTCCCAATGGGGAAAAGGTCAGGCCCAACCCTGCGTGGCCCCTTGGACAGCACCAACCACCTCAGATTCTGTAGGCCTGGTCTTCAAGCCCCCTCTGCAACCGGAAGAGCAGGCAAGTCCTGACCTGTCCAGCCAGATACTTCAGGAACTAACCGAAGTCTAAACTGCCTCCAACTCAGGAGTCTCCAGGGTGTCCCACATAAGTGGCAGAAAGGTGTAAGTATAAACACAGGAGAGAGGTCCACACCACAGGGGACTAGCAAACCAGGCAGAGTTCATCAGGGAGAGGATCCACTGGGGCTGCAGGCCTGCACCCAGCCAAAAGCCCACCACCAAGGAAGGGCATTTCCAGATGCCACCTCTCTGGGCCAGGAGGACCACCAAGTAGGGGAAGGGGCTCTCCCACTGCAATAAGCCAAGCACACTTGCCTCAAGTGGGGGTGGGAGGGACCACACCGCCCAGGGCACCATTCCCGCCTACCAAGGGGCCCTGGCCACCCATGAAGGAGAAAGGCCCACCCCCACACAGCTCCTGAAGGTTCCACACTGAGGGCAGGATGGTAAGAGAGGATTACTGCCTCATGCCAGGGGGCTTGGCTAGAAACCTTGAGCCCACTCTGGGCCCCTAGTGCCAGACCTCTCCCTCAAATCTGAGGACATAGTCCTTTACAATGCCATTTTTATAGAGTGTCTTCCAACAGACATTCCCAGGCTGTCCCAAAACTCCTCTCCCCAACCCTCCACATCCCCCCCGCGCAGCTCGAAGGAAACCGGCAGTTAACTTTTCTCTAAAACCCTGCAAAGGCGGCTAGCTGGGGGGGAAATGGGCCCGAGATCCTTTCTCGGCATCTCCCCTCCACAAAAAGAAGAAAAAAGAAAAAAAGAAAAAAAAAACCTTAAAAAAAGAAAAGAAAACTTTCAGAGTTAACTTTAAAATTCCCAGCCCTCCCCCCCGAAATCGCCCGGCAGCTTCCCTAATTTTTTTTTCTTTAAAGTGCAATTGCATTGTGTCTCACCTCCCCGAAAGGCTCGCGGCTCTCGCCAAAGAAAAGGAAAAAAGCCAACCCTTCGGGTGCCCCCTCTGCTTCCAGCCGCCTCTCCCACATTCTCAGACAGTTTTATTAAAATTTTCAGACAAAAGAAAAACAAAAATGGCAGCCTGGCTTATTTTTAAAACAGGACAGGGACGCCATATTCTGCAGATCTGCAAAAAAAGGGAGAAATCCGGCACTGGCCGCTCCACCCGGCCGGCTGCAAAGTGCGCGAACCGCGCCGTTTGCAATCCGTTTATTTGCATTAAGCCCCATGAATCATTGTTTACCGGAGAATTGCAGCAGGTTTGAATAGCCCGGCTTAAGAAAACACACACACACACATTCACGCACGCACACACACACACACACACACGCACACACACTCGGAGACCAGCCCCAGACACGCCGCCGGAGACACTTCCTACCCCGAGCGCCGCCGCCGCCGCCGTCGCCCCAGACCGGGCCCGAGGCGCAGGCGGCCCCGGGCCCTCCGAGCGCCCCGGCCCGCGCTGACAGCGCCCTCGCCCCGGCCCGGCCCCCGCCCGCAACTCGGCGCAACTTTCCCGCTGGCGGCCGCCTGCCGCCGCCGGGCCCGCTCCCCGCGCACCCCGGGCCCGCACGGACCTGGCTGTGCTGGCGGCGCCTCCGGGACGCGGCCGCAGCCCCGCGCCCGGCGGCCCGAGCAGGGCCGGGCTGGGGCTCCGGCTCCGGCTCCGGGCTTGGGCTCCGGCTCGGTGCGGAGCCGCGCGCAAACCTTCCGGGTCGCCTGCTGTTCACTTCTGGGTTCTGCAAGCGCCGAGGCGGCGGCGGCGGCGGCGGCGGGAGGCTGGGTCTGCAGCGCCGCGCGGCCCCCAGTGCGCTCGGCGAGCCCCCGCGCCAGGCGCCCGGCTCCGGGGGGGGCCGCGTCGGGCCCCCGCCTCTCCGGCTGCGCAGCCCGTCCGGCCCGGGGCTCCGGCGAGTGGGCAGCGCCCGGCGCTGGCGACGGCGAGGGGAGGGGGCCGGGCGGGGGCGGGCCGCGCGCTGGGGGCCCCGCTCGGGCCCCGGGGCCTCGTCTCGCGCTCGCCGCCGCCGCCGCCTAGCAAAGTTGCGCGGCGCCCCCCACCCGCGCCGCGCCGGAGGCAGAGCCACAAAGGAACTCCTCGCCCCCCTCCGCCCGCCCGAGCCGCGCGGGGAGGGCACCGGCGCCCGGCCCTAGGACAGCCCCTTCCCCAGCACGGGGGCTCCCGGGGCCCCGGCGGCCGCGGCCATTGTCCCGCCCAGGCCCGGCCGCCGCCTCGTCACCCCTCTCCTGGGTGATGGCGGGCAGGGGACCTGGACTTGGCGGGCCATGGCACTGACCCCGCCGAGCCCGTGCGGTGCCAGGATGCCCCTGGGGTCTTCCTCGAAGACGGTAGACTGGAGGGGACCCCCAGAGTGGACCCTCACACCTGATAATGAACAACCGTGCTCAAAATCCAGGCTTGCTTTTTTTTTTTTTTTTTAAAGACAAGGACATGGAGTGGGGGCCTGAAGTTTGCACAGGGAAGGCCACCCCTTCCTGGTCCTAGGCCTGAACCCCCCAACGGACGGGGAAGCCTGAGCCTAGCAGCGGGACTCCTCACAGTCTGTCAGAGGTGGTACCGGCTGTCCCCCAGCTCCGGACCTCAGAGCCATCTGTGTGACTCCTCCTCCCGCCTCACCCTCCCCAGCCAATCAGTCACCAAGTCCTCCTGATTTGGCTTCCCAGGCTGTGGCAGCTTCCAAACTTCACTTCTACCTGAGGAGGCAGCCCGCTCAGGTCTCTTTTAACTGAGTAGATTTCTAGGCACACACTGCTACCCAGCCTCTAGAATGAATCAAGGCTGGCCCTGCCCTCAGGAAGCACCTAGCCCCCCCGCCCTGGGAGGGGCACACAAACAATCATCTATCTTCCAGGAATCCTTTCCCAGTTCAGTAAACATTTATTGAGGACCTACTAAGTGCCAGATGATGTGCTGGTTGACTGGGAGCACAGCTATCAAGGAGTTGGACAAGATCTCTGTCCTCATGCAGTTTCCAGTCTAGCACAGGATGGCAACAGTGGGGGTAACTGAGGACAGGACCCATAGAGGCCCTTTGTTCTCAAGCCCCAATCCCCATGCACAGTGACTGGCACAGGGCAGAGGCACAATACCTACATGTGGCATGAATTAGTTGGAATCACAAAGCACAGTGTGAGAACACAGAGGAGGCCACTCTTTCCCAGAAAGCTGGAGGTGGTTTTTAGAAAGTAGTTCGGGAGTGAGCCTGGTGCGGGAGAAAGGGAGATCTTCCAGCTTCCAGAAATGGGAGTACAAGTACCAGCCCATTGTTGAGAAGTTCCATGAGTTAATGGATCAATCAATGGAGCAAAGAGACAAACTTCCTGTGCAAAAGAATTTCAGATAATTTGTGTAGATACTCCATACTCCTTAGCTATGATCTACACATAGTGAGTGCCTTCCAAAGAGAACAGTGTGGAAAAGGAGGGAGGAAAGTACTTTACAGTGGAAAACCTTGACAACTATGTCCTCAGCCAAGTGATCAAGGCCAACATCAATAGTCGTGAATTGTGTTGATTGTATGAGAGCTTGATATTACGAGATAAAAATGATACTTTACCTCTTTGGTCTTCCTCCCAAGAACCATAACCCCAGACTTGCCAGGAGAAAAGCATCAGACACCGAGAGTGGAATGTCCAACAAAATACCTGACTACTCCTCAAAACTCTCCAGGTCATCAAAAACAAAGAGAGTCTGAGCATCTATAACAGCCCCAGGGAACCTGAAGAGGCCTGACAGGTAAATGTAATATGGTATTAGATGAGAAACAGGAACAGGAAAAAAAAAAAAAAGGCATTAAGCGACAACTCAGGAAGTCTAAATAAACTATGGGCTTTAGTTAACCATAATATATCAGTAAAAGTATCATCAATAATTATAACAAACAGTAACAAAATTTTGCTCATAGGGAAAACATTGCTAATGTTGCTAATAGTGAAAATGAGTTCCCAGGAATTCTCTAGAATGCTTTCTCAATTTTTCTGTAAATTTAAAATTATCCTAAAAAATAAAGTATCCTTAAAAACATAAAGTCTAAAAAAATAAAATAAATTTTGGGAGCGTACTGGGGATTGAACCCAGGGGCACTTAACTACGGAACCACATCCCAGCCTTTTTAAATTTTTTATTTAGAAACATGGTCTCTCTAAGTTGCTTTAGGGCCTCACGAAGTTGCTGAGGCTGGCTGTGAACTTGTGATTCTCCTGCCTCAGCCTCCAAGCTGCTGGGATTACAGGCGTGCGCCACTGCACCTGGCAAGAAAAAGTCTTTAATAAAAATGTACTAGCCAGGGGGCTGGGATTGTGGCTCAGCGGTAGAGCGCTTGCCTCGCATGCGTGAGGCCCTGGGTTCGATCCTCAGCACCACATACAAAGCAATAAAATAAAGACATTGTGTCCATCTACAACTAAGAAAAAAAAAAATTAAAAAAAAAAAATGTACTAGCCAGGGGCTGGGGTTGTAGCTCAGTGGTAGAGCACTTGCCTCGCATGTGTTAGGCACTGGGTTCTAGTCTCAGCACCACATATAAATAAATAAAATAAAGACCCATTGAGAATTTTAAAAGTATTTAAAAAAAATTAACAAAAAAATGTACTAGCCATAGCATTGTTAAGAGTGTCCATGCAATAACGCTCATCATAGCACCTAAGATCCTGAGGGTCCTCAAAGTTATTATGTCATGGTTGTCAGCAGCAGCAGCAGCAGCAGCAGCACTTACAACAGCATGCACGGAGGCAGAAGGGTGTAGGACGGGAGAGAGGTGGGGAGACAGAATCCTAATGACCTTGACTGCTGAGCTCGGCTTTGGAAGGGACTTGTGCGGGGCAGGTAACATGGGACCTGGCCTATCTCGGCCTCACCGCCTCCTCTCTCACCACCTGGAAAGCCGTGATCCAGCCATCCCAAGGGGGCTACCTCTTGGATCTTGCCATCTCCCTTCTATGAGACCCTTCACATGCTGTTCCCTTTGCCTGGAACATCCTTCCTTGTCGTTTCCCCCCACCTTTCCTGGCCACCTTCAACTCATCCTTCAGGTCTTAGCTTAAACCTCTCTTTAAAAGCCTTCCAAGACCTTCCAAGATGCTGTTAACATGGTCTGAATGGAGACAGTGTGGTGTGAGGTGCAGGAAGTCATGGGGACTCCCAGCTCTTTGCCACTGGCATCCACACGCCTCTCCTCCAAATCCATCCATGCTTCACACTTCTTGTCCCTGAACACACGGTGAACTTCCACATGCCAGTCTCTCCTCACACTCATCCCTCTGCCTGGCAATCTCAATCCTTTCCTCCCATCTCTTTCTCTGACAAACCTACTCATTGAGGCTCAACTCAAATATCACCTCCTCTGTGAAGCCATTCTAGATCCTCTGCATGGAAAGAGATGCTTTCCTTTGCCTTCCCTGATCCCTGTGGTCCTCTGGCACACGGATCATGGTGCATCAGAATAAATATTTGCTGAATGGACTGACAAATGATGGGACAGACAGCAAAGCCAACTCATTCTCTCCAATTCTGCAGATATTCCTCACTGTCCTCTAGGAAGCCGTCTGTGGTTGCCCTCCCTCCCGTTGCTTTCCTTTTATGGTCTAGCTCCTAACTGTATCCTCACTGTAGTGTATGTAAGTATTTGTTTCTTGCATCAGAGTAAATTCTTTGAGGAAGGAACCATGTCTCACATTTTCTGTCCCCCACCCCCACTCATTCCACAGTATTTACAAGCATGTGAAGGCTCAGAGGCAAGGAGGGCTTGCCACATCGAAGGGACAGGAAGGACAGTGGACGTGAAGTGGACTGAGGGGGACTGTGAAATGACACTGAGGATGGAGGCCCCAGGTGGGCCTGTGTAGTAAGGGTTTAGGATTTTAGTTTAAGAGAAGTAGGGAGTCATGGAGAGGTAGCAGTTAAATAAAGAAGTGACCCATGGCCCAAGTTCTTTCTAAAAGGCCTATATGGCCACTGGGGTGGGAATAGACCGAAACCAGGAATAGTGGGGGAACCAGCTGGGAGACTTTCACAGTCTTCCATGTAAAAGATGGCAATGGCTTAGACCTTGGTAACCCTGGCAAGGGCAGAGAAAAGTGGACAAATGACAAATATGGGGCACTTTAAGGACTCAGTGCTCCCAGGACTTGATGATTGGTAGATGTGGAGAGTAAGAAAGCAGGAGGTATCCAGGGGACTCCTGGGTTCTGCAGCCACCATCAAGCCCAGCACAAGCCTGGTTTCATTACCTTGTCCCCTGAGCATGTTCGCGGTGGGACCTTGATGCCAAGAGAGTCCCATCTCCTCCTCCCTGTGCACCCACTGCCGCCTCACCCCTCAAAGTGGGGTATAGCCCCCATCAGAAGTAAAAACAATCTCAAGCACCAACACAGGCACCTTCTACTTGGGCCCCCACAGCAGTCGTGAGAAGGAGGCTGGGGAAACTGAAGTCCATAGGTAGGAAGTGGCTGGCTAAACCTCCAGGACAGGACTCTAGCTGAGGTCCTCCAACTCCTGGCCCAAAACTTCTTTCACTGCTGTGCCTGGGGCATGGTGGCTGCTATGTGATGTTAGGTGAGTGAGTGAGGATCTGACCTCTTTCTCCCTTTGCCTGTTTCACTTCAGGTCATTTGTTTCTTTTTCAAGGAGGCTGGAGAGTTGAGTTAACCCATTAGGTTTAAGATTCCAGCTAAACTGCTTTGTACCCAAGTTTTGCTCCTTAAAGGCTGGTATTTAGGCAAGTTTTCTCAGATGGAAATTAAACATGATAACACCTACTTCACAGGTTAGGTATTAAAAGAGAATGTGCAAGCCAGGCCCAGTGACACACACCTGTAATCCCAGCACTTAGGGAGGCTGAGACAGGAGAATCGCGAGTTCAAAGCCAGCCTCAGCAATGGTGAGGCGCTAAGCAACTCAGTGAGACCCTGTCTCTACATAAAACACAAAATAGGGCTGGAGATGTGGCTCAGTGGTCGAGTACCCTTGAGTTCAATCCCCAGTACCAAAAAAAAAAGAAGAGAGAGAGAATGTGCAGGTTAGGCTGCAGCAATGTGACCCTCTGTCTCTCAGGGGCCTATTCCCACTTCATAGTGGATCCATTTGCTCCTCACCTGGCAAATCTTCCCTGAGAACACCAGCCAGACAGCAGCCTGACAGGAGCTTCTCTAGCTCTTCTCCTGCACACCTCTCAAGTTATGATGTGCAGGGAAATGGCATTTCAACTCTGAATTGGCTGCTCTGCTTTCTTAGGGTGTTGGCATAATTTATGTTGGTGCAAGATCAAGTCTCTCTGTCCTCTCCTTTCTACCTTTTTTTGGGGAAGTGGAACAGGAAAGGAAAAACTTCTACTCCTTTCTCTAGGGAGATGCTGAGTATTTGGACCTCTGTTAAGCAGAGATAGCCATGGAGCTTTGGATAAATCACAGTTGTCCATGAAGTGAGCAGGGATGGAGGTCTACATTGCTCTAATGATAGAATGTTGAGGATTATCACCTCCAGGTCTCTGCATGATTTGGCCCCTGCCAACCTTTTCATCCTCAACCAGAGTTGTTTTTCCCCTTGTCCTCTGTCTTCAGCCACATAAGCTTCCTGTGAGTTAGTAGAAAACACATTGCCACAGGACCTTTGCATGGCAGTTCTCCTCCTCTTGGATGATGTCCTTTTTTTTTTTTTTGGTACTGGAGATTGAACTCAGGGGTACTCGACCACTGAGCCACATCCTCAGCCCTATTTTGTGTTTTATGTAGAGACAGGGTCTCACTGAGTTGCTTAGCACCACGCCCTTGCTGAGGTTGGCTTTGAACTCACAATTCTCCTGTCTTAGCCTTTCAAAGTGCTGGGATTACATGCAAGCGCCACCGCGCCCAGCGGATGATGCCCTTTCTGCCTGACCACACCACAGTCTCACCTAAGGAACTCCTACTCATCTGCTGTGTCTGGCCCCTGGCCACATCCTTTTGTCACCTTCAGAATGCTCCCACAGCTTCGTGGGCCTCTCCTCTTTTTGCATAATTATCCCAGCTATTATTCTGTATTCAGATTTCTAATACTTTAACTTGACAGCAGTTTATAAATTCAGTACATATTTGTTCATTCGTGTAATAAGAAAAATGATGGGAATTAATTTTTTTAAGGTAAAGGGACTCAGAAAATGAACAAGATGAAATATGTGACTATTGTCTTGAAGTGTGGAGTGATCAGCAAAAGGGAAGAACCTGAGAAGAGAGGTGGCCAGGGCCAGGGACTGAAGGACTTATAGGAATGGGGATATCTGCTCTTCCTCTTTCTGCCCCGAGCCTTGCCATCATGCAACCCCTGCTCTGTCTCCTTGAGCCCTCAGTAACATGAGCTGCACTCTGCATATTAGGTTGGCACCAGGTCACCTAGATTGGCACTTAGCAGAGAGGAAAGACAAATAGAGCAGAGAAGTGTGTGGGTGCATTGGGATCAGAAAATTAGAGCTGGAAGTGACCAGGTCTTTGCGAGTTACTGGAATTTGAAAAAGTCTTGGGGACATCATTGGATTTTCCCAAGATATGAGATAGGAGAGTCCAGTCAACTGTTATCTACATCTCAAAGGACTAGGAATCTGGGCTCTAAATGCGAAGAATACTATGACTGATTAGCAATGTCTGTCACAGGCAGTGACAGTTCATAAGCCAGCCTCATTCAGCGGCTCCCAGGCCTGCAATTCGGCTTTGTGTTGTCTTAGCTAGATGTTAAAGACTGTGCCTTAGTCATCTTTCATATCTGTGCCTGGGAGTCATGGGATGAAAGAGCTGGCAGGTGGGCAGAGAAAGAACCAGCAGCAGGTGAGAGCCTCACCCAGGCAGGGCAGAGCATGTGACTCCAAGTTTTGAGACTGTTCAATCCCTGAGTGAGCTGGGGCAAACTAGGTTACACCTCTGGATCTCAAATTCTTCACCTAAGAAACAGGCCAAGAGTATCAGGGGCAAGCTAAAACATGAACATGAGCTTTAAGGTCAGGCATAAGGGTCCAAATCGTGGTTCCTAGTAGATTTAACACCTGAGAGGGTCTCAGTGTGCTTTACAAAAGGGGATGGTAATCTTCATTTCACAGGCCAGTGCTCTAGGATTAGAAATTATACACACCACCATTGGCCAAGCATTTGCTTTAGGCTAGACACCTAGCTGGGCTTCTCTTGGGCAGGATCTGGCCCAGTGTAAGTGGGGTGCCCAGTGCAGTGCCCAGGGCATGGCCATGCTCAGCAAGTGGTAGTTAATTCCCTCGTCCTGTGGGATCTGAGGAGTTCTTGGGTACAGAAGGGCTGCATCAGCTACAGGTCACCTCTGGAAAGTGAGGCTGATGACAGTAACTATTTACAGCCCTTCCCAGCTGGGCCGATGTCCTCGCTGTGGATCTGCACCCAGCTTTCTTTTATGGCTGGCCTGGGGGCTGCCAGAGGAAAAGGGCAGATGTGCTATAATGAAAGGGCAGACAATTACTTTCCCTTATAATTACCATTTGCAGTAATTAAATAATAATAACCTTTTGTAGGCCCTGAGAACTCAAAGCAGCCCATTCATAACATCTGGTTCCCCTCTCTTCTGCCAGGAATGGGATGCCCACAGGGACAGGAGAGGGAAATTGAGGCAGAGAGGAATAAGGCCAGCCACCCTAAGTCTGATACAAATCAGAGTGCCAGAGTGAGGGAAAGGTCCTCAAAGAAATGATTCAGAGTGCCAGACAACTGGGCACCTGTGCCACCTCCACCTCCACCATTCACATATATGTGGCTTGGTTGGTTCACTCCTCTCTCTAGAGCTCAGTTTCCCTATCTATAAAATAAGATGGAGCCAACACTTGACCTGCCATAAACCTATCATGCTAGGCTCTATTCTGTTCATATGTAATCATGGGCAATTGTTTTTGCACACTCTGGGTTGCAAGAGGTGAAAATCTGAGGTTAGCAAGCAAGCCCAAAAAGAGAGTTACTCACTCATAGAATCCAACAAGAATTGACAACGAGCTTGAACAATCAAGCTGTAAAACAAACAAACAAACAAACAAAGAAGGCCCACACGAGTTCTCAGTACTACAGTTTGAATTCGAATGTCCCCCTAAAGCCTGTGTGTTAAAGGCTTGGTCCCCAGCCTGGCATTATGGAAACGCAGTGAAAACTTTAAAAGGTGGTAGGGTTCAGTAGGAGATCTTCCAGTTATTGGGGATACTGGGGCTCCAGTCTTCCCCCCTCTCTCTTTTCATATTCCCATCATAAAGTGAGTGAGTTTCCGCTCTGCTACATGCTCATGTCATGATGTGCTGCTTCACCACAGACCCAAAAACAATGGGGTCAACCGATCATGGACTGAAACCTCCAAAACTGTGAGCCAAATAAATCTTTTCAAGTTTATATATCTCAGCTATGCATTACAGTAATGGAAAGCTGATTTACACACTCAAAATCAGTCAAGCCAGAGACAAGGATACCTCTGCCTCTCTCAAATAGCAACTGTATTCTTCCTCCAGAGGATGAGAAAAATGGACACCAACAGTTCCCCCAACTTGCAGTTCAGAGATTCCGCTACCTAAGGGCATCTGTCCCTATTGTCCCAGCCTGAGTCAGGTGACCACCCTTGGACTAATCAACTGCAACTAGTAGACCAGCATCTATGATGTCCCAAGACCACCTGTAGGGATGAAGTTAAAGAAGGGGTCAGGCCTAAAGGAAGGGGGGCCACTGAGTAAGCGTCATAATCGTTATTCACCAGAACAAAGTTCCTGCATTCGGCCTGCACAACAGTGGAGGGAAGGTGACATTAAACCAAAGTGACAGCACAAATCTCCAGGAATGCAGACATGCTGGAGGCTCATCCAGGAGGAAGAGGAGACCTGTGCCATCCAAGGCAGGCTTGTCTTAGGACCCCAGCCCTGGGTTACCCATTCCTATCCGAGCATCCCCTTTTCAGGCTACCACAACGTAGAAAGAAACCATCCTCAGGTTTCCCCATTGCCGGGTGACAAGCCTCATGAATGGATGTGGATACCCCATGGGACTCCAGGGGTCACATAATCTAAGCCAGGCCAAGCACAACCCTTCTCTAGTCTTTCCTTGGGAGCCACCAAAGTCATTGCCCCATAAGGAGCCACCTGAGCAAACAGAAAGCTATGTCAAAATGGACAACGTCCTCTGCCTAATTCCAGCCACCCCAGAGTTCAGCCTAACTGCAGGTTCTTCTCTTGGTTTGGCGACAGCGTGTCAGGCAAATTCCCCTCTGGGGCAGGTATATTAGTTTTCTGCAGCTGTCATAATGAATTGCCACAATCGTTGTGGCTTAAAATAACATGGATTTATTCTCTCACAGCTCTGGGGGTCAGAAGTCTAAATTCAAGGTGTCCACAGGTTCCTGCTCCTTCTTAAGGTTCTAAGGGAGAACCCTTCCTTGCCCTGTCCAGATGCTGGTCCATACCCTGATCATTACCCTGTCTTCACGTGGCTTTCTCCTCCTTCTTTCTCTTAAAGGGATACTTGCCATTGGATTTAAGACCCACCTGGGAATCCAGGATGATCTCAGCTCAAGGTCCTTAACTTCATTACTTCTGCAAAGATCCTTTTACCAAATAAGCGCACATTTACCAGTTCTGGGAGGTAGGACATGACCCTATCTTTTAATTTAACCCACTCTAGCAAGTCTGTGTCCCTTATAACCAAAATAAACTCAGTGGCTCAGGGGCAGTACCACTAAATCCAAGTTAACTTGTTTGTGTTTTTGGTTTTGTGGGGGTTTTGTTTTGTTTTGTTTTTAAGTGAGGTTTCCTTTTGAAATAATTGCAAATTTATAGAAAAAGTGCAAGAATAGCACAAGTAACCCTCAAAAAATCTTCTGCCAGATTCACAATGGTTGATATTTGCCCTGTCATTCTCTCTAGCTCTACCTAGATATATGTTTCTCTCTCTCTCTCTCTCTCTCTCTCTCTCTCTCTCTCTCTCTCTCACACACACACACACACACACACACACACACACGCATCACTCACATGAAAGCATCGTCTCTTTTCCACAAAACATTTCAGAATATATTTCCTAAGAACAACAGTATTATCTTAAACAAAAAAGCAATCACGAAAAACAGGAAAACACTGCACAATACTGTCGTCCAATCCACAGTCCGTGTTTGAATATTGTCAATTGTTTCAGTAATGTCCTCTATAACCTCTTTTTTCAGTCCAGAATCTAAACAAGGACAGCACATTGCATTTAATTGTAATATCTCTTTAGTCTCCTTTAATCTGAAACAATTCCTGAGCTTTTCTCTCTCTCCCTTGACCTTGACATTTTTGAAGATTTCATGAACCAGTTGTTTTGTTACATATCTTTCACCTTGGGTTGGTCTGATGTTTCCTCATGATTAGAATCAGATTATACAGTTTTGGTGGAAATACCACTGAGAGTTGTACACTTTTTAGTGGATCTCCCAGAACATGCAAAACTCAGAAGAGAACTTTTTGTTATTTTTATGAACACTCCCTCTCCCAGATGACACAATTATTTTCAGAAATAATCACAAAAATGATATGAATAATAATAACAGCCATAAAAGAAACACAGATGTGCCAGTAACAATATGAGAAAATTAAATATTTTAAAATCTTATAAGACAAAAAAGGAAAAAATGGTGGGCTAATGATTTTTAATTACATTCATGTAATTTAAAAAGATGGGTGAAAGTGTAGACCTACACATTAGTCCATCCTAGAGAGACAGAATCACTTTACAGTTACTATTTTTGTGACTTCTAAAAATTTCTCATGACTTCATCAAAATTCATCTTCCTATGTTCATGTTTAATAAAAGTGTAGCCAGATTTATAAATCTATCTTCATGCAGTTGATAAAAATACTTTTTTATTAATTTTAATTTAGAAAAATTTCTTTCGCATGAATCAACAGATATACAAATAGTTACAAAAAGTCTTAAACATAGGAGTGAGTTTGTAAGGTACTCACAAAAATCCTCTTTCATATTACTATTACTTTTTTTTTTTTTTTTGGTACTGAGGATTAAACCCAGGATGCTATACCACTGAGCCACATCCCCAGTCCTTTGTATTTTTTATGTTGAGACAGGATCTCGCTAAGTTGCTGAGATTGGCCTCCAACTTGCCATCCTACTGCCTCAGCCTCCCCAGTCACTGGGATTACAGGCATGTGCCACCACATCAGCTACTATTATTATTTTGGATGGTGCTAGGGATTGAACTGGGGCTTCATACATGCTAAGCACACGTTCTACCAACTGGGCTACATTTTCCACCACCTTTCTTAATAAATGCAAGAATTTGCAGTGATGCACATGACTTCATTTCTTTGGGACTGATACCAATTGAAACATTTGCAGTCAAAAATTTTCCATTAAATATATTCACCAGGGGCTGGGGTTATGGCGCAGTGGTAGCGTGCTTGCCTAGCACGCGTGAGGCACTGGGTTCGATCCTCAGCACCACATAAAAATAAAATAAAAGATATTCTGTCCACCTACAACTAAAACAAATCAATATTAAAAAATATATATATATATATATATTCACCAGCAAACTCAACTATTTCATTTATATTTGGGTTAAAAAATAACATCTAATGTTTTTCCCCTTTTGTAAAAACAGACAAAATGACTGAACATTGGCATTATTGGGTTGTCTTTGAAGGGTATCCAATTCTTGATGAGGATGATTGTGGCATTCAGATTTTTCCCTTTTATTTCTTCTGGCAGCACAAAACTAGCATTTTCTGTTGTTTCTCCGACTCTCTTCTTTGGGATTTGATTATTTTTCCTAGGTAAATGTTCAGTTCCTTACACTTTGCTGTTGTGTAGTTAATGAACTTCCTGATTTCTGTATATCAACCTTTAAGGAGCAATACTTAAGGCTTGATATTTTCCTGTACAGCAAGCAGGGCTGACTCTGGCTGATTCCAAATATTTCTGTATCTGATTGACCTCACCTGAAACATCACACTTGACAAAAAGCAACTCAGTGGGGGAAAAAATTATCACGTCAGCAGAGAGCAAAATCTGAACAGATCTCTCTTCTGATCACACAGCACTTCAAACGTTGAGGTTAACTTTTCAAATGCTGTCTCTACTGCATGAACAGCTTTGTGTGGAGACAATGTTTCATCTGCAAAAGGCGTCTTTTCGCTCTTACACCTTTATTCTGCAGCATTTCCCACCAGTGAAGCAAGACTGAAAAGAAGGAGTACATTTTCCCCAAGTTCCAAAAAGTGTCACACATGGGAGGAAATCTCCAGGTAGCCACATGAAATGTCAGAATTAAACTAACTCAGGTAGAGTATCTTTGCCATTATTCTGCCTCCATAGCTGATTTTGAGTCTACTCTTTAAACACAGAGCTATGTAACACAACAGGGCACCAAAGTTAGCTTGCCCCATAAGAACCAAAATGAAATTACTCTCAAACAAATAACATTTTGCAAATTCTACATATACTACAGCCAACTGTATACTTGGAAATGCTCTAGTGTGCACATGAGGGTCAGGGCTTCAAACATGCATTGTGAGGAGACATTCTGGAATATCTCCTTTGGTTCTGGCTATAGGACTGTAGCTTCCTGGCTGCATTGATTGGCTAAAGAGCAAGCACTTGAACTGAACTTGGCCAATCACAGCACTTCACTGTCCTCAGTTATAGTGATTGGTCCAGCCAAGGGCACATGACTCAAGTTAGCTTTCTGCAGTTCTGGAAACTGGAAGTCCAAGATCAAAGTACCAGCAGAGTTGGACTCTGGGTTTTTATTTTTTAATTAAGGTATTTTATTTTTTTAAATTAAGATCAGGAATCATATTACTTTTAAAAATAGAAGGCTATGATAGTAAAGATTTTTGGTCTTGGGGGTGCTATGATTTGAAAGCTCCCTCTAAAACTTGTTGTAATTTGACTGTCATTGTAAAGAATATTAAGAGATGGGAACTTTGAGAGATGATTAGGCTGTGATGGCTCCACCCTCATGGGTGGTACTGGAGCTGTTACAAAAGAGTTCAGCCATCTGCTGGGCATGGTAGCACATGCCTGTAATCCTAGTGGCTCAGGAGGATGAGACAGGAGGATCGTGAGTTCAAAGCCAGCCTTAGCAAAAGCGGGTGCTAAACAACTCAGTGAAACCCTGTCTCCAAATAAAAAATACAGAATAGGTCTGGGGATGTGGCTCAGTGGTTCAGTGCCCCTGAGTTCAATTCCTGGTACCCCTACCCACCCCCCCAAAAAAGAGTTAAGCCTTCTCTCTCCATCTCACTTCCTACCATGTTAAAATGCAGCAAGAAGGACCTGGCCAGATGCCAACATGTTTTAAGGAGCTGGTACCAGCATTTTTTTAAATAAACAGAATAGACTCCTCTAAACCAGACTAAACTAAAAGAAAATATCAGAGTACATTACACATAGTAAGGACAAATATTGTTTTGTAGACTTGCGTTTTACATTGATGTGTGTACTGGTCATGATAAAAGATATCTTTCTTTCTGTGGGCTGCAGTCCCTGCCCTAATTCCCTGACTCCTCCCAATAACCCAAGAAAGGAGGTGTTATTTTAAGCTCTGTTCTATAGGGAAGTGGAAGCAGCCAGGGTGACCTCGCTTGCTGTGGGCTGCACAGCTAGGAAGTGGCCCAGTCAGCATTTGCATCTCCACAATCTATCTTCCCAGTCCCACTCTAAGATCTGTCCTAATATCCTCTGATGCATCAGATACTTCTCTTTGGGCTTCAGCTCCTTCAAGCTGGATTTTGGTGTTGTGCAAACCCAACCGTCCCAAGAGCAAGGGAGAGAGAGTCTAGATGAGGCTGGCCAAACTTTAATTAAGTTGCTGAGTCTCCTCCTAGTCCCATCCATGCATTTCCTTGTAAATCCAGTTTCACAAGAACCCTGCTAAATCCATTTAGCAAGAATTCCCTATCCTTGATATTTGATTAGTTCCCCATCCTCCCCCCACCTAAAGTGTTGTCTGATCACTCTGGTCTGCCTTCAGCAAGAATCCTATTAGGTGATTTTAGCCAGAATAACTCAACACTTGATGTTTTCACTTGGTAGTTTTCCATCTCTGATCCCCACCCTGCTCCTTGGCTATAAATTCCCACTTAGCTCTGCTATATTTGGAATTGAGTCCAATCTCTCTCCCTTACTACAAAATCCCATTGCATGGTCCCTATACCTATCGCAATGGTCCTGAATAGAGTCTGCTTTACCATTCAGTAAGCACCATGGGATTCTTTTCTTCTTTAACAGGGTGCTGGATATGGAGAGATGAGGCCAAGTCCTGATGAGCCTCATAGAGCTTGCCAGAGACCTTCTAGGAGACATCTTACCTTCCGAGTCTTTGTTTCCTCTCCAGGAAAGTGAAGATAGCAATAAAGTCTCTCTCAGAGGCTTTTGCAAGAAAGATGGGCAGCAGCCTAGGGAAGTAACAGTCTTGTCTCTGGCCCTGAGTACCTGGAAGGTGGGGTGGAGTGGGGTGGGTCAGGGGCTGTTCTTGCAAATGTGCAGAGCAAACATTGGGCAGGGCAAGGAGAGACCAGCCAGATCAGGAATGTGGATGGGGCCCAACAACCATGGAAAGTCACGGGAGTTTCCAGAAGGTTGAAAGGGAAGCTCCGCAATGTCCTAAGGTATAGACAGTCATTTCCTATGAATTAAACTTGGAGAATGAATACACATGGTGCCTGCATTCCAGGCTCACAGAGGAAAATGGAGTTAAGTATCTCAAACCTATGACCCAGGACTGGGGTGAGAGAATGAGGAAGCCCAATGTCTGACCTTAGCTGAAGCTTCCACGGAGGCCTCAGCTGTTCCCAGGGCCGCACAGCAGGCTCTGTGCAAAGCAGGAAGCCAGGAGCTGCTAGGAGGGCCGCAGCTCAGCTGCGAGGCCTCCTCTGGGAAACCAGCCTTTGATCTCCTTGGCAGCCAAGGGGATCCTGCTTCCTGCATCCCAGAATGCCTGCTCTGCAAGGGACCTCAGAGGTCATGGAGCTCAACTCACTGGACAGATGGGGCCAGTGGAGCCCTGAGAGGCACACGGAGCCAGCGAACGGCTGGGCCCAGCATCTGGGCCACAGTGCTCACTTGCCCTGGACCTTCCCATTCCCCCTGCTTCCTTTCACTCAGTAGGAAGCCAGTGGGAGGGCCAGCTCCTTCCCAGCTAGAAAGTCTGCTTCCTGCCAAAGCTGAGTAAGTTCAAAGGCCCCTGGATGGTGGGGGATTGAGACAGTGCAAGCCAGGGAGGGGGTCTTTAAACCACAAAGACTACTTTATCCTTTGAGATTTTAAGTGGACAGAAGCCAATTTCTTAACATTCTTTCTTCTAATGTGGCCCTTGATAAAAATTATGCCATGGATGGGTCGAGGATGGGAGGAAAGGTAAGGCATTTGAGCTCCTACTGTATGCCCGGCTCTGTGCAGGTGAATCTTTCATAGACATGACAGCCTTTCCTAGGAGACAATGGCTTCCTCATTTCGCAGAGGTACAGGGAAGTGAAGCAACTTGTTCAGTGTCACACAGCTAAGATTTGGGCCCAAGTTCATCAGATTCAAAAGCCTTAATGGTGTTGGATTTGGGTTCACGTTAGAGCCCTAGGCATTGTGTTGTGGGAAATCAGAGTTCCATCGCTCTATTCTTTCAGTACATGCTTGCCAAATACCTGGTAAGGGCTAAATGCTTTGAATATAGAGAGAATAGAAATACACAAGCCTTATTGAGTACTTCCTATCCAGTCACTATTCTAAGTATTTTACGTGCATGAACTCATTTCATCCCCACGGCGATTACACAAGGGGAAACTACTAAATATCCCCATCTTGGAGCCAGAGTGAAGCACAGAGAGGCAAGGGGACACGTCACAGTTCCATAGCCAGGAAGCCACAGACCTGGCAGTCAGTCTCAGCGTGACAGCCCATGCTCACAGCCTGGTGGGAAGACAGACATGGCTCCCGGTGATTGGAATAGTATGAGAAGTGAGGGACGTGGAAAGTACCAGACATTGTGGCCATGCAGAGAAAGGGCTGTCAAAGTCAGCTTGGGTGGTCAGGAAGAGACCTTAGAGAGGAGGTGACAGCATGATCAATGCCTAAAGAGCGGAACCGGGACAGGAGGTAGGTAGCTCAGAGGCAGAGCATGTGCCTTGTGTGTATGAAGCCCTGAGTTTGATTCCCAGCACCCCAAGAAAAAGAAGAGTGAATCATACGTGGTCAGGCAGAAAGGAAACTGACTGTGGGGAGGGGGCCGGGGGGCAGGGCACACTGGGGAACCACAGGAAGTCTGGCTAGAGCGGGGAGTGAGGTGGAGAGTGCAGAATGGGGAAATTTGAAGCTGGAGGTGGGGGAGAAAGAACCAAGGATTCCAAAGAAAACTGAATGCCACGTTAAGCAGTTTGAATTTTACCCTGCAGATGGTGGGGAGCCTTGACCTGTGACCCCAGAGAAGTCACTTGACCTGCCTGCACTTCAGCTTCCTTCTCAGTGAATTGGGGGTATAAGGGCCTATTTTGCATTCTCGTAGTTATTGAAGGGAAGAAATGAGACAATGCAATTGTAGGGAGAACCCCACAAACGTTAGTTTCCAGCCTTCACCTCCCACCAGCACTGAAATGAGGAACCAAAACAAAGAGATACAGCTGAATAGCTAGATAAGTGCCAGACAAGCAGAGCTCCCTGTATGCCAATCAGGAGGCAATAAGCAGCAGGAAGCAGAACGACCAATTCAATATTCAGCCATAAGGAATTCATTTTCTCACACGACAAGGGAGAGAAATTCTGGGATTTGGAAATTCGGTGGCTCAGTGATATCTTCCCTGAGGTCAGCCTCCTTCACTTGTTGGCAATACCCTGCCTCGTGGCCAAAAGATGGCTGCAACAGTGCCTGCCATCATTGGCAGACATGATGCTATTCAGTGAAGGAGGCATTTTATCCTCTGTGTCTTTAAAGGAAAGAAACGTTCACTAGAAACCCCCTCATCAGATTTCCCCTCAGTCCTTTTGGCTGGAATTAAATCATATATTCTTTGACTAAAACAATATTTTACAAAAGGAATATAATCGCTGTGATTGGCTTAAACCAGTCATGATTCATGTCCTTTACAGAGGAAGAAAAAAACCAAAATATAGCGGCTGGGATTATAGCTCAGCGGTAGAGCACTTGCCTCACATGTGTGAGGTCCTGGGTTCGATCCTCAGCACCACATACAAAGAAATAAAATAAAGATACTGTGTCCATTTACAACTAAAAAAAAATAGTGAAACAAATAAACAAAAAAACCTACCAGGCCTTTCCTGGGAAATTCTCAAGATGGGAACTCAAGTTAATACAGAGCCATCATGGAAAACAGTAAGGAGGTTCCTCAAAAAGCTAGAAACACAACCACCATTTTGACCCAGCAATCCTGCTACTATGTGTATATATAACAGTGGATATATATATATATATGAAATTGAAATCAGTATGTTGCAGGTACACCTGCCTTCTGATGTTCATTGACTATTCTCAATAGCCAAAATAGGGAATCAAGCTAGGGGTCTATAGACAGATAAAGAAAAAAAAAAACAACCATGGTACCTATAGACAATGGAATATTATTCATAAAAAATGATGGGTTTCTGTCCTTTGTCCTCAGAACTGGAGGACGTTATGTTAAGTGAAGTTAGTCAAGCACAAAAAGAAAAGTGCCACATTTTCTCATTTACATGTGGAAACTAAAAAGTAGATCTCAAAGAAGTAGAAAATAGTGGATTCCAGAGCCTGGAGGGGTGTGGAGGAGAAAGGAAAGGAGAGAGGATGGTTAATGAGTACAGGGTACAGTTGGATGGGAGGAATATTGTCTAGTGTTCTACAGCACAGTAGGATAACTATGGTTTACAAAATTAGTTGAATATCTCAAAATAGCCAGTAGAGAGGATTTTGGATGTTCCCAACCCAAAGAAATGATAAATGCCTACAGGGATGGCTATGCCAATTATAGTGATCTGATCATTACACATTGTATACAAGAATTATGGACAATTACTTGGTGTCAATTAAAAATAATATATATATATTTTTTTAAAACTGGCCTTTCCTGCCAGGAAGAAGGCAGGGATGGATGTGGGTAGGACATCAGCATTACATGTGCCTCTAAGGACTTGAGTCTAGGCTCTGGGCAATCAAAGTAATTCCAGGTCTCACCCAGCGGAAGCTCAGGCACTGACATCCTTCTATGGCCCCTGAGGTCGGGACATGCTGAATTCAATATCCTGAGCCTTAGAAATCACTTTTGCAGAGCTGAGGGAGCCAGGGCGTACCCAGATACCCCCAAGTCCAGCTCGGTCTCTGGAGAGACCCATCACTCACTCACTCACCCCACACATATTAATTGGCACCTACTTTGTGTTGGGGACACAACAATGACCAAAACTCAGCCTGCATCTGACCCTCACAGACCTCACCCTCTAGTTGGGGTAACAGTCAAATAGTCACACAGGTGTGTGTAACATGACAACCATGATCCTCCTTGACTGACAGATGCCTGATGTTGAGAGGACACGTCAAAGGATTTGGATCAGGCAGGGAGGGAGGTGGAGGCCTTTGGGTTCACCAGGTGTCATTTAGTGTGCAGGCTCAGCCACTTACTGGCTGTGTGACTTTGATGTTTATTTGACATCTCTGTGCCTTGGTCTTTATTGGGAAGTTACTATCTTCCAGGACTGTTAGGAAAACCAAATGAGATAATATGGCTTGCCAGACCATCATTCAATAACTACAGTTCCAAGAAACCTCAGGCCATTGATAATCCAGTAGGATAGTGCAGAGTCAGACCAAACTCATGCGTTTGAAGCCAGGTTCTGCCTCCTTCTAACTGTGTGACATTGAGCAATTATCTCATCTCCATAGGCCATAGTATCTCCATCTGTAAAATGGAGCCAATAACAAAGAGGTTGTTGTCAGGTAAATAGATAATGTATATAAAGCTCTTAGCACAGAGCCTGCCATACAGTAAACTCATTAAATGTTAGCAAACATTATTATTATGATTATTGTTCTTCTGAAATTAATGGTAAAAACAAATATGAAAATATGGTTGGGTCAGATATTTTCAACCTAGCAACTGCAGTCATTTTTCTTATCCATCTTAATAAAGGTGTTTGTCATAGAAATATGTGTTCAGCTATGAAAATGAAACATCCCTGAGCACAGCTGGGTTTTGATTATGTCTAGATCGTCCACCGAAGACCTAGCCTTCCTATCCCCACCAGCACTATCCGTAACACACCAGGAGAAGCAGGCAAAACCCAGCCAGCAGCGGCAGCTTCCAGGCTGCTTCCAGCTTGCACTGGTGTATAACCAATCATAAGCTACGGGATGCAAATTGTGTTGCCTAATTAATTCAACAAGCTATGCACAGATTGGGTTCTGAAAACTGGCTCCATGGTAGGAGTAATGCCTGCACATGCAAACCCTTAGCACTGGGCCCAGGCAGGCTAAGTGTTTGGGAACACCCGCTATTGTCAGTAGTGGTATGTGTCCTCTTTGATGGTGGCAGCATCAACGGCTGTAAGCTGGAGAGAGCCATGACCAACATTGCTTTCCCTTCCCTTTGTAAAGCCATTGGAGCCACTTTGGCTACTGTGTTGTTATGACTGCCTCTGCTTTGGAGGGTGGTTGAGTGGTTTACCTAAGTTTGTGCATGGGATTTACTTGGAATGATAAATATACAGCATACGCATGCACTCAGTAAAAAACAAGAATAATAACATTTAGTAAGCACTTACCAAGTTCACTTTCCAGATTTAATCCTCAACACCTAACAGTGAGGTGGGTAATAATACCATCCCCATTTTACAGGTAAGAAACAGACACATTAAAATGTCAAATTGGGATGGGGTGTGGCTCAGTGGTACACCACTTGCCTACATGCATGAAGCCCTGGGTTTGATCCCCAGCACTGAAAATAAAGTGGGGGGGGGGTGTTAAATATACTTAAAGTTACAGTAAACATAAAAATCAGCTGTAATGATTACAGGTTTTTTTGGTTTTTTGGTTTTTTCCCCCAAAGTAGAGCATTAAACTGATGAGTTAGTAAAAGCACAGCAACATGGCTGGGGGTGCAGCTCTGTGGTAGAGCACTCCCTAGCATGGACGAGGCCTTGGGTTTCACCCCAGTGCTACATAAGAAACAGAAGAAAAAGGAGAGGAAAAAGAAGGAGAAAGATGAGGAGGAGGAGGAGGAAAAAGAAAGGAAAGAAAGAAAGAAAGAAAGAAAGAAAGAAAGAAAGAAAGAAAGAAAGAAAGAAAGAAAAGAAAAGAAAGAAAAAAGAAAAGAAAGAAGGAGGAGAAAGAGAGAGAGAGAGAAGGAAAAAATCAGCCAGGTGTAGCTGGTGCACACCTATATTCTCAGCCACATGGGAGACTCTCTTGCAGGAAGATCACAAGTTCAAGGCCAGCCTGGGCAGCTTAGTGAGGCCCTGTGTCAAAATTAAAAATAAAAAGGACTGGGAATGAAGAAGGAGGAGAAGGAAGGAAGAGATCACCTCAAAATAAAAATGACTTTGCTACATGGATGAGGGAGCCTCTGGAATCCATCATTCATTCTAGTAGAGATGGAAGGAAATGAGAAAGTGAGCTCTGTGGGCATCCTCAGCCAAACCATTCCTTGCAGAGGTGACAGCAATCTCCAAGGCTTCAAAAGAATCTTCAGGGAGAAACAAGGAGGGCCAGGTGGCTGGAGAGAGGAAAGGAGGGAAACAGCAGGAGGAGATGGTCTGGCTGGTCATTGTCAGGACTCAGACTTTTATTCTGAGTGAGAGGGGAAGCCAGCAGAGATTTCCAGCAGAGGAAGGAAAGGCTTGACCTTCATCTCAAAAGGATCGCTGATGCTGCTGTGTAGGAAAAAGACATAGGCAAAGTTGGCAGAGGCAGGGGGTGGGGGGTCAGTTAGGAGGCCTTTACAATAATCCTGGGGAGAGATGATGGGACTTCCAGAGCTGTAGAGTCACACACAGAGCCAGATTCTGGAAATAGCTTGGATAGACCATTTCCTGACTTACTAGATACATGGTGCAGAAGAGGAGTCAAGAGTAAGTCCAAAATGTGTGGCCTGTGCATCTGGGAGAATGGAGTTGACATTTCCTGAGAAGAGGAAGATGGCTCAAGAGCTAGGTGTGTAGAGGTAAGCTGGAAGTTTTTGGATATGTTGAGTTTGAGATCCCTTTCAGACGGCGCCTGGGAGAGGTCAAGTACTAGTTGGATGATCTGGAAAGATGTTCAGAGGAAAAATCAGGACTGGAGACAAAAATTTAGGGATTATCAAGATACAGGTGATACTTAATGCCTGTGTACTGGATAAGAAGGTCTAGGATGAGTATCAAACTAAAGGGTGACTGAGGTTTTAGGCATGGGCTGTTAGTAGGCTAGTTTTCCTTCCTCAGAAAAGGACAACACTGGGAAATAATTGGGTGGTAGAGGAAAGGTGATGTGTGTGCTGGAGGACACACAGAGGGATGTGGTCTGGCACCTGGACAAGAGACTGAAACAGGGGCTACCTGAGGTACTGGCATGTTTATACAGAAGAAATGCAAATCTATACCAACCTGAGCCCTTTTCCCAATTCCAAGATGGGGCAAACAGGTGTTCATGCAGGTGTTCAGGGATTAATAGAAATTTGAACCTGCAGGGGAAGTACTCAACCATATATAATGTGAAGGAAACAGTCTCAGAGAACTGGGTGAGGAAAAAGGACCCCTGCCCTCCCCAGTTCTGAGCACCATCTGCTTCTGCAGGGCACCTGGGAAGGATCAGACGGGACAGAGATAAGAGTTCTAAAGTCAGAAGTTTCTGGCAATCTGTTGCTGCTTACCAAATCACCCCCAACTTGACAATATAACATATTTTTATTATGTTCCTAGGTTTAGGGATCAGGAATTGGGATAGAGCACAGTGGGAATAGTTTGTCTCTGCTCTATGATGTCTGAGGCTTTGCCTAGGGTGACTCCAGTGGCTGAGACTGGGGTCACTGGGGGATCCTTCCATTGTATACATCGAATCATATAATATGTGAACTTTTGTGACTAGCTTCTTTCATTTAGCATATTGTCAATTTTAATTCATGTTATAGCATGTATCAGTATTTCATTCCTTTTTATGCCAAATAATAATCCATTGCATGGACAACCACATTTTGTTATCCATTCATCAGTTTCTGTAGTTTGGCTCATGAATGATGCTGACCATGAATATTCATGTATACCTTTTTTTTTTTTAAGTAATTTTTTAGTTGTAGATGAACACAATATCTTTATTTTATTGCTTTGCATGTGGTGCTGAGGATCGAACCCAGGGCTTCACGCATGCGAGGCAAGTGCTCTACCACTGGGCTGTAATCCCAGCCCCTCATGTATAGCTTTTGAGGCCAGTTTTTTAAACCACCTTTGATCCACAGTTAGGACATCCAAAAATGTGTTTTAGCTATGTGATCTTTAGCAAGTCACCCAGCATCTCTGAGCCTTATCTACAAAGTGAAATGATAAAGTATACCTGGCCAGGTGAGAATTAGTGTAAAGGGTCTTTTTAAATGACATTTTTTAGAATATCTTGTATGTTGCCCACCAATAGCACTGCCTTCCTTGGTCTCAGAATGCTGATTTTGGTCAGATACCCAGCAGTTGTCTACTCATGGTGCTAGACTCCCTCCTACCACAGAGGATAAATCATGATCAGTCTAAGCCACTCACAATATGCATCGTTTGCTTGTAACTGGCTTTGGAATGGCCTAGTGATGCACTAGTACTGGTCAGTAAGATGGAGGGAAGTCTGCTGATGAACACTGCAGAAAATGAGTATCTTAGCCCTTTGGATGGTGCAGAAGAAGACACAATCCCTCTTTAGTAAGATAATTAGTTTGCTGAGTGAGAAAAAATGTAAAAATGGACAGCTAATTTATGTCACAGCTGAGCTAACACTAGAGAAGTTTTGCCTCTGGATGAGTTCTTATGTGAGATAATAAGTGTCCTTATTGTTGAAGTCACTTGTAGTTGGGTTTCCTGAAACCTGCAAATGAGAACATCTGTACTTAAACATAGGTCAGTATTATCTATTTGTCTACTTGATCTATTTCTTTTTTAAAAATATTTTTAGTTATTAAATGGACAAATATCCTTATTTTATTTATTTGTTTATTTTTATGTGGTGCTGGGGATTGAACCCAGTGCCTCACACTGAGCTACAATCCCAGTCCCACTTGATCTATTTCTGGAGAGTAATCCTACCTTACAATAAAAGACACATGGAAAATCAAAACAGGGCAAACAAGTAATGAAGGGGAGCTTCTGTTTCTGGTATCTTGACCTACTGGATACGCCAAATGAGCTTCTTGATAAAAAAACAGATGGGATTAGCCGAGCACAGTGGTGCATGCCTATAATCCTAGCATTTAGGGAGGATTACAATATCTGGGCCTCCTGTGGAGGCTGAGACAGGAGAATCATGAGTTCAAAGCCAGCCTCAGCAACGGCAAGGCACTAAGCAACTCAGTGAGACCCTGTTTCTACATAAAACTCAAAATAGGGCGGGAGATGTGGCTCAGTGATTGAGTACCCCTGAATTCAATCCCCAGTACCAAAAAAAAAAAAGATGGGATTATTTAAAATACGTGTTTTTAAATTAATCATTTTACACTTAAGTCAAAGACAACCAACCAAAAGAGGTATAAATAGATAAAGTATATAGTATATCAGAAGGTAAGAATGTATAAAGAGAATAATAATTCAGGGAAGAAAGATGAGGAGAGTCAGATGAAGTGTGTTTCAGTTTTAAATATGGCAGTCACAGTTGTCCTAATTGAAATGGTGACATTTGAGAAAAGACTTGAAAGTAATCAGGTCAATACCCATTTGAATATCAGAGAGAAAAAATCAAATAGAGGAAACAGTCAGTGCAAAAAGCCTATAGTGTGAACATATCTGGAATGTGTGAGGAACAAGGAATCCAGTATGACTGGGACTGAAGGAATGAAGAGGAGAGGAGAAGAAGATAAGGTCATAGTAGAAATGGATATAGAATTCTAGACTGGCAGCGTTTTCTTTCAGCAATTTGAAGTTATCATTCATTCCATCATCTTCTTACATCCATGGTTTCTGTGGAGAAGTCTGCTGTCAGTCCTACGGTAGATTCACTGAAGATGTTTTTTACCCACTGACTGTATTTAGGATATTCTCTTTGTCTCTGGTGTTCAGAAATATTATTATCATGTGCCTGAATATAGCTTTCTTTGTATTCATTCTGTCTAGAGTTCGTAGTTCATCATGCATTTATAACTTGATGTCTTTCTTCAGCTTTGGAAATTCTCAACTATTATCTCCTCAAATATTGTCCTGTTTTCTTTTCCCCACTCTGAGACTCTAATCACACACAATTTAGACATTTCCACTGTTTCATATATCTCTTACATTGTTTCCTCTATTTTTTTTTTTCATTCTTTAGCATCTCCTTAATTTGGTCTGGACTTTTGGTCTATTTCCAGTTCACTAATTTTTTCTCCACTTTTGTCCAATCTGTTGTTAAACCCATTTACTGAGTTCACAATTACAATTGTTACTTTTTTTAGTTCTAGAATTTATTTTTTATGATTTTCATAGTTTCCTTTTCTCTATTGAAATTCTTCATCTTTTCATTTAATTTGTTGATCACATTAATCATTATTATTCGGAAGACTGATAATGCCAATATCTGGGCCTCCTGTGGATCTGCGTCTATTATATATTTTTCTCTTGATATTTTGGTCAATTCTTACCTTTTTGCATGTTTAGTAACTTTTGGTTAAAATTTGACATTGCGTATGAAAAACAGAGAATTTGAAGCTCTGGATTATGTGCTGTCCTCAAGAGAGGATAGGTTTTACTTTTGATAGATAGTGGAGGCAGATCTCCTTCATGCAATCAGACTGAGCTGATCCAAAGTTGGTTTTCAGTCTATGATTAGTCTATTTCTGATTCACCCAAAATTATAAACTGTGAAAAGTGCTATGAAGAAAGTAAACAGGATGATAAAACAGTGTACTTTGGTCTGGGAGTGAGAAGTGGATGCTGCTTTAGCTGGGGTACATAAGGAAGGCCTCTATGAGAGGGGACAAATGGAATGATCAGAAGACAACAGCCGTGTAAAGATGTAGATTCTTCCAAACAGAGTGAACAGCAAATGTGAGTGCCCTGAGGTGGAAATGAGCTTGGCAGCTTTGTAGGATAGAAAGAAGGCAGGATGACATTGCAAGATGGATAGGAGTTAGCTATTAGAAGCCCTAGAAAAGAGTACAGATTTCAGGGAGAAATTATTAAAGAATTTCCTGCAAGGGAGTGATATTATCTGGCTTGTGTTTGTTTCTGAAAGATTATTCTGGCTGCTAGGGGATAAATATCCATAGGAAAATAAGACTTGAAGCAGACAGACCAGTGATCCAGGTATTCCAGGTGAGAGAGAATAGTGGCTTGGATAAGGATTCAGGGCAAATGAAGATAAATAGATGGATTTGAGATGGATTTTGGAGGTAGAACTTACAGGACTTGTTATAGATGTAGATTAGATATAGGGTTGGTGAAGAAAGAAAAGGGCTTGAGTAAATGGGTGGGTGGTAGAGACTGGGAAGGATGGGGAAGACATTGATAGGTTTGGGGGATGAAAGTCAAGAGTTCCATTGTGAAGCCATTTAAATGCTACACACATAGCATTAATTTGGCATCTTTTAGTTTCAAGTGTCAAATTGGCCTAAACAAAAATGAGAAATTATTGCCTAACGTTGGGAGTTAAAGGCTTTGGGGCAGCTAGATTCAGGAACTATCACAATTATCAAAACACACATACACACACTATCTTGCTCTCTTTCTGTCTCCTTTCCCCCCTCCTTCACTTGTTTCTCTCCTCTTTGCTTAATCCTGGAGTGACTGCAGCTATACCCCACCCACAGAGGAAACTGTTTACAGCAGAAGAAAAAGTAGCCATTCTACCGCCTATCCACTATATTCTACTGGTACTATACTTTGGATCTGAGATGCCTCCAAAGGCCCATTTGTTAGAGATTTGGTCCACAGATTGGCATTATTGGGAGATGGTAGAAAGTTGAAGAGGTGGGGCCTAGTGGGAGGTCTTTAGATCATTGGGGGTTCACCCTTGAAGGGTATTGTGGGACCCTGGTCATCTCTCCACCACTCCCACCCTCACTTCCCAACCACAAAGTGAGGGTTTTTCTGGCACACAACACACATTCCCACCATGATGTGCTGCCTCTCCACAAGCCCAAAGCAAAGGAGCCAAGCAATCATGGAATGCAACTTCTAATACTGTGAACCAAAATCAGCCTTTTCTCTTTGTAAGTTGATTATCAGGTATTTGTTATAGTAATGGAAAACTGACTAACATACTAGGTGGGATTAGTTATTCATCTGCTTATCCTTGTAGGAAGAGACAGGACACACCTTAAGGTCAAGGACTAGGACTTAGTTCCTTTGAATCTCAAGCTTAGTGAAATGAGACATGAATCAGCTTTGGAGTCAGCCAGTAAGTACCTGGCTCTGACATTTCATGTCCCCTTGGCCTTGGACAAGTCAATTAACCTCTCTGAGACTTAATTTTCCTCATGTATAAACTAGTGATTAAAAATATAAATTGGATGGATTTATAAGGATTAAAAAAAGATCTTGACGAGAAATACCTGGTACAGTGTGGGCACTCTGTGCTTTGATAAATGAAGACAGCTGAGGCTGTAGCAGCTCTGTGAGTAAGATCTGGGGAGATGGGTGGAGAGGTAGAAGCTGCGGGAGAAAAGGCCAGCACGGGCAGGGGGAAGAGGTGACTGATGCTCCTGTACTGTTTCCTTGGCTAGCTCTACCTCGAACCTGGCCTCAGCCCAAGCCTACCTGATGGGGGCCCTCCTCAGGATCCCCACCTATAGCCAGAACAGGCCCTGGCTCGTACCCCACTCCTCTGCCTGCGGCTGGAGTTTGCTAAAGCCACATACATTCCTGAAGGATTGATAAGATTCAAGAAGCCACACCCACCACCCACAGCCTAGCTCAAGCTGAATGGGAGAGCAGGACCAGACCTTCCGCTCTGCGCAGCAGGCAGGTGACTGCCAGTACCTCTTACCACATGCACACGTGCCCCACCTTTCCTCCACAGGACAGTGCAGCTTTAAGGAACTCCAAAGAGCCCCTGCCAACCTCCTGTTGATTCTGCCCTCTCAGTCTAGTGCCCCCTCCCACATTCTCCACTGAGCGCCAACCAGTTTCATTACTTTTCTCCATGTGAAATTCACACATTAAAATAGTTTCCAGCATTAGGGAAACCATGGCTAGGGTGGCCTGATGGTGGGGAAGGTACCCCACACCGTCTAGGCTTCTTCACCTTGATTATGGCTTCGTGGATGCTGGGCGCCTGAAATCCCAGACTGGAACCACTAATCTTACTGGACAGATGGGCAAATGGATGGCCAGAGAGCAAAAGTGACTTGCCCAAGTTTGTCAGGCATGAGATGCTGCAAGCCAGACCTCCCAAGATCTGGTCTCTCTCACACCTGTCCTGGGCCAGCCCTGAGGACCAGTCAGCCCACAGAGGTCACTTCCATGCCCACAGAGGCACCTTTCTGATGGATGATTATAGGGGCCAAGGGTATAGAAAGGGGAGTTCTTAGCTTCTGGGGACAAACAGAAGACTCATCCCTGACTCCTCACTGTGATCTAGGGCAAGTGACTTAACCTCTCTGAACTTCCATGTCTTCCATAAAATGGAGTTTAACTATAAAGTAAATGAGGATTTGACAAAAGAATACTGTGAAGGGTTTAACAAAAGGAGGCCTGGCTTATAGGAGTCGGTATATAAAGGGAGCCACTATTGCCATCATTCTTAATGATAGAGTAAAAGTTTACCCTGCCTTAACCCTGGGATCAGGTTGGAGATGGAGGGAAACAGACCGCCCTGCTCTATGCTGGGGAGCCCCAGGATCTCACCACCCCTGACCTATCAGCCACTCCTCTCCCAGAGCCCACGCCCCGGGGGCTGGGCCCATCCCTCTCCCTTTGCAGACTGGTGACTCATCCTCCCCCAGGCCATAATTGTGCCCATCAGAAAGCCAATTTTCCGGTTTCTCCTCCTCAGCCAAGATCCCCTTGGGCACTGCCTTGCTTCCAGCATGAGAGAGGGGCACGGAACCCTGAGCTGGAATAAGGGAGTCCCCCTTGTCCCCTCCACAGACCTGGGATCTGGGGGAGTTGGGAGAGCAATGCAGAAGAATGAGCAAGGAAGGAGGCATTGCTTCTCTGGCCTGAATTAGTCTGCAGCAGCTCTGATCCCTGGGCAAGGATGGACCCAGGTTTTAATGGGATGAAAGGTTCAGAGGGAGGCAGGGAGGAGGGGAGAGGTCAGGCTAGGGCCATGGTTTTTACTTGCTAGGAGAATCCCGAAAGTCCCTGTAGCACCTCAAACTCAGCACAGTACAGACAGAACTCATCTCCTCCACGATAAAACTATGCCTCTGGCTGACCGCCAGATCCCTCAGGTAGAAGCCAGGGAGCCCATCCTCTGGCCAGCACAGCTTATCAGTCTCAGGTGCTGCCCTTCCCGCTTCAACCAGCATCTGTCCCATTGGTCCCTCTCACCCCAAGGCTCTCTCAGGGCCTTGGTTCAGTCCTCTTAGCTTTTCTCTCCTCCCAGACCTTCTCCACTGTGATCTCCCTCCCTACACGCCAAGGGGGGGTCTTCCTTAGACACAGAAATAATTGAACCAGGCGGGGGTTGGGGGGCAGACTAGGGAAGGAGCACACCCAATCATGACCACAGGAGCCAAAACTCCTCTCTGGTCAGCCAACAAGTGATGGTGGACAGAGGCTGGGGAGTGGGCTGAGAGGCCCAGCACTGGGCTCCGGCTCACTGAGAACCTTCCACAGCCCAGGCTGTAACATTCCTCAGTGTCCTTCACTTCCACCCGTGAAGTTGATACCACAGATCTATCTTGTAGATGAGGACAATAAGAGGCAGGAAGATCATGAAGGTCACACCAACCTACAGCTGGCCAGCAGCAGAACTGGATTTTGAACTCCAGTCCAAATGGAGGACCTGGTTCTCTTCACTGTTCAGACCTGTCTCTAGAGATAATGGAAAGTCATCTGTGTTTGGGCCCTTTAAAGGTCAGTGGGCAGCCAGGCACAGTGGGGCATGCCTGTAATCCCAGCAGCTCAGGAGGCTTAGACAGGAGGATCACAAGTTCAAAGCCAGCCTCAGCAAAAGCAAGGCGCTAAGCAACTCAGTGAGACCCTGTCTCTACATAAAACACAAAATAGGGCTGGGGATGTGGCTCAGTGGTCAAGGGCCCCTGAGTTCAATCCTCAGTGCCAGAAAAAAAGAATCAATGGACAAAAAGAATTCATGAGAGGCACTCTGAAAGGCTCTTTGAGGTGTGTGTGTGTGTGTGTGTGTGTGTGTGTGTGTGTGTGTGTAGCTCCTGGGCAGTCCTGAACATAGATCTGGCTTGGAAGTGAATCTTGCCCACTGCTGCCCTCCACTGACCAGAGGCAGAACTATTCCAGTCTCTTGGGATCTGACAACAGGACTCCCAGTTGTTCAACTCTAGCAACACTGAGAAACCCACTGGTCTAAATTTAAATCCTTGATATGCAAAGAGCTCTTAAAAAACAATAGAAATCAAACAAACGTACCCACAAGAACAATAAAGGGTATATACTGACTATGTCACACAAAAAAGCAACTGAATAAACAATAAGAAGATGATCAATGTCACTAATAATGAAATAAATTACAATTTAAAAAAATAAGATGACATGTTCACCTTTTAGATTACAAATTGATAATACCCTCTTTCAGAAGCGGTGTTGAGAAATGGGCACTTACATATCATTGGTGGACGTGAGAGTAAGTACTGACTTTTGGAGGATGATATTGAAAATTTTAATACATTTTTGACCCAACAATTCTACATCTAGAAATTTATCCTAAAAAGGAGAAAAATATATGTTTAAAGATGTTCATTGCAGACCGACCCTGCATGCGCAGAGGAGACTGACCACGCTGTGCCCCCTCATCTACCAACCGGTGGCTGTCCCTGCCTACATCGTCTAGAGTCAACAGCCAGGACCAGGAAGATCATCCCCAAGGTCCTTGCAGGCCTGGTTATACCAGAGGTGAGATATTGGTAACTTGCAGGGACACTACAATATTATAGAGGATAAACTGTAATACCTCAGATTGGTACAGTTAGAGAGGAAGACACATGAACATCATGAAGAAACAAGGGAAGAAAATGCCCCAATCAAACCAGGATGCTGCAACAATAGAATCCATTGATAGCACAGTAGGTGAAATGTCAGAGAAGGAGTTCAAATGCACATAATTAAAATGATCTGTGAAGCACAGAATAATATAAGAGAGCAATTACAGGCAACAATTGATCACTCCAACAAAGAGATAAGAGATCAAATACAGGGAGCAAAAGATTACTTCAAGAAACAGATGGAGACTTTGAAAAAGAACCAAGCAGAAATCCTTAAAATGAAGGAAACAATAAACAAAATAAAAATTCAATAGAAAGCATAACCACAGACTAGAGAACTTGGAAGACAGAACCTCAGACAATGAAGACAAAATATATAATCCTGAAAATAAAGTTGACCACACAATGAAGATGGTAAGAAACCAGGAACAGAACACCCAGGAATTATGGGATAAGACCAAATATGAGAATTAATAGGATAGAGGAAAGCACAGAGGTACAAACCAAAGGAATGCACAATCTCTTCAATGTAATAATATCAGAAAATTTCCTAAATATCAAGAATGAATTGGAAAAAAAATATAAGAACTTACAGACACCCAATGTACAAAACTACAACAGATCCACACCAAGGTACATTATAATTAAAATGCCTAACATACATTATAAGGATAGAATTTTAAAAGCTGCAAGAGAGAAAGTTCATATTATATACAGAGGGAAACCAATTCAGATTTCAGCAGATTTCTCAACCCAGACCCTCAAAGCCAAGAGATCCTGGAACAACATATACCAACCTCTGAAAGAAAATGGGTGCCAAACAAGAATCTTATATCCACCAAAATTAAACTTCAGATTTGATAATGAAATAAAAACTTTCCATGATAAAAAAAAAGTTAAAAGAATTTACAG
>CM053400.1:21766569-21788515 GCA_028644305.1 Xerus rutilus | reverse complement strand
CTCGCTGGCACCCTTACTCCCTTCTCTGACTGCAGCATTCCCAGTACTTTTCTTTGAAACTTTGTCCTTCATTGACTTTGCTTTTAATTCACAACCTAATCCTATCAGAGACATTAGGTCTTTCTGGAATCTTCAGTGGGAAACTGGTGGGGTATCTGGAAGGAAAACTGTGGAACTGTGAGGGTTTTCCTAAGTCTACGGGACCCCAGGTTTTCCTTAATCTCCAATTAACCTATATTCTGCCTCCAGCCATTCTTCAAGATTATATATACCAGTTGACAGCTCTAGCAGTAGATTGTTGGGTCCATGAAATGTAATTTGATTTTCAGACATTTTTGTTACTGTAAGGATAAGATTGGTGACTTTTGATTATTTAACATATCAGAGATGAAACATTAAGTCAGTTTCTTAAAACAATGTTTAAAAACTTGTTTAATTGTATTCATTCTTTCCATTTCTGTATTCTTTTTTCCATCTCTGATTTTTTTCCATGTTATCATCTATTTGGGAAATGCTTTTGTTGAATACAGAAAACCAATGTGAGTAATTCAATTTCATGTTTTTAATCTTATTCCCACATCTTCTGTAGACTGTTTTTAATTTCTTTATATAGAATAATTTATATAATTTTTATATATTGAGTAGTTTTGTATATTGAATAGTTTACAGTTTATCAGATCTACATTGTATTGTTTCTACTCATTCTTTCTTAAACAATATACATAGGTTCTATTGGATAATTAAAAATTAATAAATAAATTTTTTAAAATTTCAAAAAAAAAGATGTTCACTGCAGCATGTTTATGGCCCATCTACTTATGAGGTAACAGGGAACCTCTGAAAACAAAGAAGTGGCTGGAGTCTTACTCACAATCTTTTTTTTTTCTTTTGGTACTGGAGATTGAACTCAGGGGCACTCAACCACTGAGCCACATCCCCAGCCCTATTTTGTGTTTTAGGTAGAGACAGGGTCTCACTGAGTTGCTTAGCACCTCGCCGTTGCTGAGGCTGGCTTTGAACTCACAATTCTCCTGTCTCTGCCTCTCTAAGTGCTGAGATTACAGGCTTGCGCCACCGTGCCCTGCTGAGTCTACTCACAATCTTACTGATCACATTTGTACATGTATAAGAATTAAATATTTGTCAGTGTGTGATCAAGATAAAATTTTGAAGACAAGTTTGATCTATATTTTACAGAGATACTTGTGACATATTGTTGAATGGAAAACTTAGATTGCTCCACAGTTAAAACACTACAGTCTTGGGGCTGGGAGTGTGACTCAGTGCTAGAACACAAGGATTTGTGAGGCCCTGGGTTCCATCCCCAGCACTAGAAAAATAAACAAAAAACTACAATCCTGTCATATTGTGCATAAGGGTGGTTGAAATACGTGTGTGTGAATATAAGGAGTTACCTGGAAGGGTAACTAAACTTTTATGGTGGTTACCTTTGTATAGTAGGATTTTGGTCGAATTTAACTTTCTCCTTTATACTTCCCTTATGGCTTAAATTCTTAACAATGAGCCCATATCAATTTTGTGATGAAAACAATAAATTTATTCTCATTTTGAAGAAAGGAAGTGATCAGAGAGCCTTGTTTCCAAGCTGGTGGAGCCTGTGGTGAGCCTACAGGGAGGGCATGTCAGTGGACTGAGTCTTTAAGGTGGGGCAGAGAGATCTGGGACTGGATCTGCAGGCCCAGTGTGAGGTTGACCGGAGTGAGTCCTGAGCAATCAGGTGGGAGGGTCTGCTCTCCTTTGAGGCAGGAGTGATAGATTAGATGGCCCAGAGAGGGCAAGGGACTTGGCCAAGGTTACCCAGAGAGCTAGTAGTGTTAAATCAGGTGCTAACCAGGACCCCGGCTTTCAGACCCAAGGCTAGGGCTCTTTCCTTGTGGCTCTCACTCCATAAAGTGGACTTGAGTCAGAAGTAAGGTCACTGTTCAGCAGTTCCCACAGACTCAGTGTAGCCCCTGGTCTGCCATCTTCTGGCGACTGGGGATGTGCCTTTGGAGGGGTTATTGGGAACCTCAGCGCCTTTCTCTTCTTCTCTTTTGGTTTCTTCTGTCTGTGAAGTGTGTAGCTTTGCTCCACCAGGTGCTCCCTGCCCTGATGTGCTGCCTCTCCACAAGTTTAAAAGCACTAGGCCAACCAGCTATGGACTGAAAACTCTGATACTGTGATACAAAATAAACCTTTCCTATTTTTTTCCTCAGGTCTTTGTTACAGTAATGGAAATCTGATTAACACAATCATTATTACTGTAAACTGCCAATACTTATTTAGATTCACCAACAAATTGCTGCTTTCTTTGTTCACCATTACTTCCTATTTCCCTTCTGGAATTTTTTCTAACAGCTTTATTGAAGTATAATTGATAGATAAAGACCTGCAAATATTTACAGTGAATCATTCTGAAGAGTTTTGACATGTATACACCCATCTAATGTTCACCACAATTCAGATAATGAACATGAACCCCAAAGTTTCCTTGTATCTCTTTTTAATTTCTCCTTCCCTTCACTTCCTGTCCAGCCCGTTGGCAGGCAACCATTGATCTGCTTTCTTTCCTTTAGATCAGATTTCATTTTCCAGATTTTATATGAATTGAATTATTCCACATATACTATTTTGTTTATCTTATTTTGCTTATCACAATTATTTCAAGTTTCAGCCATGTTGTACACATAAATCATTTAGTCATTTTATGTCTGTGTATCATTGTATGGATATTCCACATTTTGTTTACCTCCTCATCTGTTGGTTTTAGACATTTAGGTTACTTCCAAATAAATTTTGGCTATTGTAAATGAAACAGCAATGAGTTGTTGTGTATAAATCTTTGTATGGATATATGCTTTCTTTCTTGGGTACCAGAAGTGGAATGGCTGCATTATATGGCACATATATACTTAGCTTTTTAAAAGTCTGCCCACCCCCCAAAAAAAGAGGCTGTGTGACATTCCCACAAGCAACATAAGAAAGGCTAAATTGTTCCTCATCCTCACCAGAATTTGGCAATGGTCTTAGACATTGCAATAGGTACACAGTAGTATCTTAAAGTGATTTTAATTTGCATTTTATGAGAACTAATGATGTCAAACATCTTTCTATATGCTCATTTGGCATTCATATATGTTCTTTGGTGAAATGTCTGTGCAAATCTTTTGCCTATTTTGGGAGAGAGTTGTGTATTTTCTTATTATAGAGTTTTAGAATCATTTAAAGTAGTCCTTGTCTATCCCTGGAGTTGTTTTCTGTGAAATTATCTATCACAGATCATTCATGGATTGAAAATGTTAAGAGGAAAATCCCAGGATTAAGTGGTTTATAAGTTTTAGATTGTGCATTATTCTGAGTAGCAAGGTGAAATCTTGTGGCCTCTAGCTCTGTCCCACCTGGACATGAGTCATCCTTTTGCCCAGGGTATCCATGCTATAGACACTTACCCAGGACTATAGTCTACAGATTGTGAGAAAATATTTGCAAACCACATATCTAGCAATGGGTTAATATCTCCTATGTATAAAGAACTCACACAACTCAATAAGCAGAAGAAAACAAACAACCCATTTGAAAATGGGCAAAGGACTTGCACAGACTTTTCTCTAAAAAGAGACATTAAAATGTCTACCAGGTGGGGCTGGGATGTGGCTCAGTGGTAGAGCGCTTGCCTAGCATGCGTGAGGCACTGGGTTTGATTCTCAGCACCACATATAAATAAAAGAATAAAATAAAGGTCCATTGACAACTAAAAAATATTTAAAAAAAAAATGTCTACCAGGTATAAGAAAACATGCTCAACATCACTAAACATCAGAGAAACGTGAATTGAAACCACAATTTCACCTCACATCAATTAGGATGGCTATTATCAATAAAGAGCCCTGGTATGCTATGAGGGGAATGTAGATTAGTACAGCCTTTATGGAAAACAGTATGGTGTTTCCTAAAAAATTAAGGGCAGAACTATGATGTGACCCAGCAATCCCTCTTCTGGGTATTTACCCAAGAGAAATGAAATCATTGCTTCCTAAATATATCTGCACTGCCACATTCATTGCAGCATTTTCCACAA
Organism: Xerus rutilus; assembly: GCA_028644305.1. Classification (NCBI taxonomy): domain Eukaryota; kingdom Metazoa; phylum Chordata; class Mammalia; order Rodentia; family Sciuridae; genus Xerus; species Xerus rutilus. The sequence goes on along the minus strand of CM053400.1, from coordinate 21,784,437 downwards.
TAGCCCATATATGGTAATATCCAAACGAATGGATAAAGAACCTGAAATACAGCGCATGCACACGCATGCGCGCACACACACACATGGACATCATTCAGATTTTAAAAAGGAATCTGCTATTGGCTACAACATGGATGAATCTGGAGGACTTTATGCTAAGTGAAATAAGGTTCACAGAGAAAGAAAACTACTACATGATGTCACTTACATATGGATAAAAAGAAAAGTTGAGTACACAGAGATTGAGAATAAATCAGTGGTTGAGGAGGATGAGGATACCAGATGTAGGCCAAAGGATACAAAGTTGCAGATATGTAGGATAAACAAGTCTACAGATCTAATGTACAATATCAGGACTACAGTTAATAATTTGGGTTGTATTCAGGATTACAATTAGCTTCAACAGATACAATTTAAAAATTAATTAAAAGTAATGTGTCCTTTTAAAATTAAAAATAATAAGTGTCCTTTATCCCTATTATCCCTAATGCATTGAGAGCTATAGTTAGGAATAAATTTTGGCTTTCATGAAATGTTTTTTCTGCTTTTATTAAAATGACCATATGGCTTTTCCTTCTCAATATGTTAATATGGTGAATTATATTGATAGCTTTTGGGATCTTGCATAATCTTCCAGTCCAGAGGTGTGTTACCCTTTTGGATATGATATAATATTCTTTTTTTTAATATATATATTTTTAGTTGTCAATGGACCTTTATTTTACTTATTTGTATGTGGTGCTGAGAATCTAACCCAGTGCCTCACACGTGCAAGGTAAGCACTCTACCACTGAGCCACAACCCCAGCCCATAATATTCTTTTTATACATTGTTGAATTCCATGTATTGGTCTCATAGAATGAATTGAGTATTATTCCTTCCTCTTTAATTTCATGGAATATTTTGTGTAGAATTGGTATTATTTTTTTCTCATGTGTTTGGAAGAATTCCTCATTGAAGCCATCTGCCCTTAGAATGTTAAATACAAATTCAATTTGTTTGTTTTTGTAAGGCTATTCAGGTTATTTATTTCTTCTTGAGTAAGCTTTGGTAATTAATATCTTTTAAGAAATTTCATCTAGGCTATCAAACTTTTTGGAATAAGTTGCTCTTTTTCTCCTTCTGATATATTTAAAATCTGTAGTGATGTCACCTCTTATTCCTGGTATCAATACTTTGTATCTTATCTCCTTTTGTTGCCCTGATTCGTCTGGATAGAGATTTGTCCATTTTATCAATCTTAAAGAACCAGCTTTTGGTGTTATCAATTTTCTGTATTGTTTCTGTTTCCATTTCTTTATTATTTCCTTTATTCTGATTATTTTTTGTTTAATTTTTTTTTTCCTGAAAGCTGAAGCTGTTGGTTGATACCTTCCCTCTTACCTAACACAGGCATTTAATGATGTAACTTTCCTTCTGTGTGCTACTTTAGCAGCATTCTACAAATTTTAATATGTTGAGTTAGTATTTTAATTCCATTCAAATTACTTTCTGTCAGGGCTGGAGCTGTGGCTCAGTAGTAGAGCACTTGCCTAGCATGTGTAAGGCCCTGGGTTTGATTCTCAGCTCTGCAAAAGTCCTCAACAACAACAACAAAAATTTTAAAAATACTTTTTGTCTTTTGATTCTTTTCCAGTCCATGGGTTGCTTGGAAGTGTGTTATTTGGTTTCCATACATTTGGAGATTTTCTAGAGATATTTCTGTTATTGACTTTTAATTTCATCTTTTTGTCAGAAAACAGACTTTATATGACTTGAATCCAACAAATGTATTGATGCATTTTTTCATGGTCCAGAGTATGGTGTGTCTTAGTAAATGTTGCGTATTAACTGAAATGAATGGATACTCTGTTGATGCTGGGTGAGATGACTCACAAACATCTGGTAGGTCAAGTTTGCTGATAGTATTTTCCAATTCCTCCCTATCTTTGCAGATTTTTGCCTATTTTTCTGTCAACTTTTGGTAGAAATGTATTGGAATCTCCTGCTATGATAGTGGATTTGTCTCTTTCTCCTCGAAGTACTATTAATATTAGCTTCTTGCATATTTCAGTTTGCTAGGACTGCCATAACAAAGTACCAAAAACTGGGTGGTTTAAATAACTGGAATTTATTTTTATATGGTTTGGGACTCTTGAAGTTCAAGGTCAAGGTGTCAGCAGGGTTGGTTCTGAGGCCTCCCTCCTTGGATTGTTGATGGCCATTTTACATCTGTCTTTATGTGATCTTCCCTCTATAAATTACATGCAAATTTTCTCTTCTTATAAAGACACCAGTCATGGAATATTAGGGTCCACCCCAATTTAGCTTAATTGTGTCTTTAGAGACTATTTCCAAAGACACTCACATTCTCAGGTGCTAGGAATTAGGACTTCAACATAATGAATCTGAGAGGTACATAATTCATCCCACAACAATGTATCTCAAGACTATTTTACTTGCAGAAATGTTTAAAGTTGCTGCGTCCTTATGCTTAATTGACTCCTTGTTCATTATACAAGAACTCATTTTATCCCTAATAATATTCTTTGCTCTGAAATCTAATTATTTTAATTGGCCGCAAAATGGTATGCATTTTTACATCACTTTACTTTTAATATGTTTGTGTCTAAATCTATTTAAAGTGAATTCTTTATAGTTAACATAGAATGATCTAATTCAATCTGAAAATCTCTGTTTTTAAATTGAAATATTTAGACCTTTCACATTGAATGTAATTTTTGATATGGTTCGGCTTACATCTTGCATTTTGGCCTCTATTTGTTTCATTTGTTTTTTGTTCCCTTTTCTCTCTTTTTCTACCTTCTTTGGGTTTTCCATAATTACATTTTGTCTCCTTTGTTGGCGTATTAGCTACAACAATTTATTTTGTTATTCTAGTAGTTGCATTAGTATTCACAGTATATAGCTTTAACTTATTACAGTCTATCTTCAGCTGATATTATATCACTTCACATAGAGTATGAGAACATTGTAACAATATTCTTCCACTTAGCTCCTCCAGGTCTCTTGCTATTTTTGTTATTTTTCTTGTTTCTTTGCTATTTTGCTTATGCCTATGCATTGTATATAATTTTTGCTTTAAACCATTGATTACTTTTTAGATTTCTCTATTTGCATTGTGTATAGAATTCTAGATCGATAGATTTTTTTTTAGTACCTTAAAGATGTAGTCCTTCTGTCTCCAGTTTGCATGGTTTTATCATAAGAAATTTACTGTCATTCCTTTTCCTGTGTAAGTAATGTCTCTTCCTTCTGTGTATGCTTTTAAGATTTTCTCATTACCACTTGTTTTAAGCAATTTGGTGATTTGTCTTGGTTTTTGTTTTTGTTTCTTGTATTTGTGGTTCATTTAGTTTCTTGGATCTGAGAATATATAGTTTTCAGCAGATTTGGAAAATTTTCAGACATTTCTTCAAATTCGTTCCTGTCCCTCCCTCTCTGCTCTCCTTCAGGGATTTTAAATGCATGTATTATACTGCTTTAAGTTATCACATGGCTCACTGATACTCTTTCTATTTGTTTTAGTCTGTTTTCTTTCTGTTTTCTTTTGGATAGTTTCTACGGCGATGTTTTCAAGTTCACAAATCTTTTTCAAGTTTATGACATCAAAACTGCCATTAATTTCATCACTGTTTTTTCAGATCAAACATTGCAAGTTTTCATCTCCAGAAGTTTGATTTTAAAATATCTTCCATTATTCTATTTAACATGTTTAATCTCTTTTCTAGCTTCTGAATATGTAGCATTCTGTTATAATAGGTATTTTAATGTCTTTGTCTCCTGATTCTATTATGTATTATTTCTGGGTCAGTTTTGATTGATTGGTTTTTCTCTTGGTTATTTTTATGGTTTTGATCTTAACTGTCCCCCAAAGCCTCATGTGTTGAAGGACTCATTTTCAGACCATGACACTATTGGAAAGTGGTGGAACCTTTAAGAGTTAGGTCACTGGGATATGTCCTTGAAAGGGATATTGCTCGCATGCTCTTCTCTTCTCTTCTCTTCTCTTCTCTTCTCTTCTCTTCTTTCTCTTTCTCTCCCCTGCCCCTCTCTCTCTCTTTCCTGGCTGCCAGGAGGTGAGCAGACTCCTTTGTCATGCGCTCTGGTCGCCTTGATGCTCTGCCTTGTCACTGGCCCAAAAACAATGGAACCAACTGGCCATAGATGGAAAACTCTGAAACCAAAACCCAAAATAAATCTTTCTTACTTTAAGTTTATTTTCTCAGGTATTTTGTCACAGTGATGGAAGTCTGATTAACACATAAATAGCATTTTCCTGCATCTTTACTTGCCTGGTGATTTCTTTTTATTGGATACTAATCATTGTAAATTTAATCTTGTTGGATGCTGGATACTTTTTTTCTATTCCTATGAAAATTTTTTAGCTTTGGGGCTGGGGTTGTGGCTCAGTGGTAGAGCGCTTGCCTACCATGTGTGAGGCACTGGGTTCAATTCTCAGCATCCCATATAAACAACTAAAATAATATTAAAATAATATTAAAAATTAAAAATAATATAAATAACTAAAATAATATTAAAAATAATATTTAAAAATTCTTTAGCTTTGTTCAAAATGTTGTTAAGTTACTGGGAATAATCTCATCCTTTCGAGTCTTGCTTTTAACATGTTTGGCAGGACCAGCACAGCATTTAGTCTAGTGTTAAGTTTCCCCTTTACTGAGGTAAACTGAGTACACAGTGCCCCAAGAATTACGACATTTTCCCACTGTGGTTGGTGGGAATGGCACTATTCCCAGCTACGGGTGAATTCTGAGAATGTTTCCTCTAATCCTTTAGGAGGTTCTTTTCCCAGGCCTGGATCATTTCTTTATATTACTTTATCAGCACTCAGTACTGTGAAACTCTCCTCTCTCTGGTGCTGTGATCTGCAGACTCTAGCATCTTTGGTCCCCTTGGACTCCCAGTCCTCTCTCTTCATCTCAAGGAGGCATCCAGGGTCAGCTTAGGCTCTTCTTCTCTATACCGTATCCTGGAAACTGTCTCTAGGCAATAAGCTGGGGAAATTGTGCAGCTCACCTTGCTTATTTATTTTCCATCTCTTAGATATCCTGTACCTGATGTCCAACATCTTAGGAATTGTTTCATATATTTTGTTCCATTTAGTTGCACCAAGTGGAAGCATAAATCTAGTCCTTCTGTTATTCATCTTTGAAAGATAATTTCTTTCCCTCAAGTTTAATTTCTTCTTGCTAAAGTTCATACTTTACAAAATCTTTGAGCAAAAGTAAAATAAATAAATTTACACTTAAGCATAATTTTTTTTTAAATATTTATTTTTTAGTTGTAGGTGGACACAATAGCTTTTATTTTTATTTTTACGTGGTGCTGAGGATCGAACCCAGTGCCGCCCGCGTGCTAGGCGAGCACGCTACCACTGCGCCACAACCCCAGCCCCTAAGCATAATTTTTGAGTTAAAAATTAGCAAATTTTTAGTCTGTGTATATCTGAAAATTTCTGAATTTTATGTTCACTTTAAATGCTAGATAGCTAAGTGTGGATTATAACTGTTTTTCTGATCACTTTGAAGCTATTTGAACATTGTCATCTATTGTTCTAATGAGAAATTGGCTTCAGACAGAACATCACTTATTTATGGATAATGCTTCCTTCCTGATAGCTTTTTAGATTTTTCTCCTTTATCTTTGTTATTTTTCAATTTCTCTACAACATGACCAGAAATGGAAAATTTTATCCTACTTACAACTCAGTGGGCCTTTTTATTTTAGGGGCTCATTTTTCTTCACTTACAGAAAAACCATCCCCACTATTTTTTCAAATGCTACCTCTACCTTATTTTCTCCTTCTGGAGCTACTGATCTAACCCACTAACCTAAAGTAAATGTTGGAAATTCTCATTTTCTTTTTACTGAGAACTTACTATGTGCCAAGAACCATAAACTCATTTAATCCTTATAGCAACAGCATGAAGTAGTACTAGTATATCTCCATTTTATAGATGAGACACAAAAGGGTTTAAAACGTACCTAAGGCCTCATTACTAGTAAGTAGCAGAGTTAAGATTTAATTCCAGGTGCATGGCTTCAAAGCCCATATTCTCCACTAATATTCTCTGTTGTTCTCATTTTGTCCTTTGGTTATGCTTTCTGCAGGATATTATGAGTAGTTTCTTCATATCAATTTGAGTTCACTAAATCTCTTTCCAGATGTGTCTAATTTAGTCTTCAAAACATCTATTGAGTTTTTAATGTTTTTAGTAGTGCATTATAGTTATATATAATAGTGGAGTTAATTTTGGCATATTTATATATGCATATAGTTTGCTCCATCTCGATACCAATTACTTTCTCTTTTCCTTCCCTCCTCTCTCCTCTGATCCTCTTCCTTGACTTTATTAGTTTCTCTCCTGTTTGTTTTTTAATTATTGTATTATTGTTAGTTATATATAAAATTGGAATGCATTGTGATATATTCATACATGTATATAGTATAATTGGGTCAACTTCATTTCCCAGTTCTTCCACTTTCCCTCCTCCCCACCCTTCCCCTTGTACCCCTGCCTCTACTGATCTCCCTTCTATTTTCACAAGATCCCCTCCCCCACCTTTTTTATTCATTTCTTCTCTTTAGCTTCCACATATGAGGAGAAAAATTAGACCCTTGACTTTCTGAGTCTGGATTATTTCACTTAGCATGATGTTCTCCAGTTCCATCCATTAACCAGCAAATGACATAATTTCATTCTTCTTTATGTGTATATATGCCACATTTTCTTTATGCATTCATCTGTTGTTGATCACCTATGCTGGTTGAATTTGGCTATTGTGGAATTGTACTGCTCTAAACATTGGTATGCATATATCATTATAGTGTACTGATTTTAGTTCTTTTGGATAAATACCAATGGGTTAGAAAACTTTGTTATATGATGGCTCCATTCCTGATTTTGTGAGTAATTTCCATATTGGTTTCCAAAGTAGTTGTACTAATTTGTAGTCCTATCCACAATGTATAAGTGTATATTTTCTCCCACATCCTCACCAGCAATTATCATTATTTGTATTCTTGATGATTGCCATTCAAACTGGGGTGAAATGAAATTTCAGGGTAGTTTTGATTTGCATCTCCCTGATTGCTAAGGGTGTTGAACATTTTTTCATGCATTTGCTTACTATTTGCATTTGTTCTTTTGAGAAATGTCTATTTAGATATTTTGCCCATTTATTGAGTGGGTTATTTATATGTGTGTGTGTGTGTGTTAAGTTTCTTGAGCTTTTTATATATTCTTTATATATTCTGGCTATTAATCCCCTGTTGGAAGAGTAGCCAGAATAGTTTCCTATTCTGTAGACTACTATCTCTTCAGACTCTTAAATATTTATTTTGGAATGGAGAAGCTTTTTAATTTAATGTCATCCCACTTCATGATTCTTGGTTTTGTGTTTTGAGCTTTAGGAATCTTATTAAGAATGTCAGCGCCTGTACCAATATGTGGAGTGAATCTATTGTTATGGCAATACCATGCTGCTTCTGTTACTATAGCTCTGTAATATAAATTCAGGATCAGGTATTGTGGTGCCTTCAACCTTGCCTTTCTGCTCAGGATTGCTTTGACTATTCTGTTATTCTTCCATATAAATTTTAGGACTGTTTTTCTAGTTCTGTGAAAAATATCATTGATATTTTAATGGAGATTGCATTGAACTGTATATTGCTTTTGGTAATATGGTCACTTTGATGATACTAATTCTACCTATCTATGAACAGGAGAGACCTTTCCATCTTCTAAGATCTTCTTCACTTTCTTCAGTGTTTTATAATTTTCACTGTAGAGGTCTTGGTTTTATTTTTTGAGCTTTAGCATGTCATTTCCTGCACTAATACGTTGGACTGGATCAGAGTGAACCATCTTCTAAGGCTTTCTTCTATGTTTTCTTCTTTAGATTTATTCCCAAGTATATTTTTGGAGGATTTTGTGAATGGAGTAGTTTTCTTGATTTCTTTCTCAGCAGATACATTATTGGAATAGAATAAAGCTATTGATTTTTGTATGTTGACCTGCTATCCTGCTACTTTGCTGAATTTGTTTATAAGATCTATAAGTCTTCTGGTGGTCTTTTTTTTTTTTTTTGGATTCTCTGAATATAAAATCATGCATTAGCAAACAGAGATAGTTTGACTTATTTTTTTCTATTTATATTCCTTTAATATTCTTTTTTTAAAATTTTTTCTAGTTGTTGATTGACCTTTATTCATTTATTTATATGTGGTGCTGAGGATCGAACCCAGTGCAAGGCAATCACTCTACCACTGAGCCACAATTCCAGCCCCTCCTTTAATATTCTTTAACATTCTTATCTTGCATGATTGCTCCGCCTAGAGTTACAAAAACTATATTGAATAGGTAGTGGTGAAAGTGGACATCCTTGTCTTGTTCCTGATTTTAGAGGAAATGCTTTCATTTTTCTCCATTTAACATGATGTTAGCTTTGGGTTGTTATATATAGCTTTTATGATGTCAAGGTAAGTTCCTTTTGTCCTTAGTTTCTCCCATGTTTTTAACATGAATCGGTGCTGGATTTCGTCAAAGGCTTTTTCTGCATCTATTGAGATGACCATGTAATTTTTGTCCTTGATTTTATTTATATGATAAATTCATTTATTGATTTATGTACACTGAACCAATCTTATACCCCTGGAAATAATCCAATTTGATTGGATTCATCAGGGGTGGTGCTGAGGATCGAACTCAGTGCCTCACATGTGGTAAGCAAGCACTATACCACTGAGCCCCAGCCCCAGCCCCCTCCCTTTATTTTGCATTAGATTTTAATCTTTAATATTTAACATTATTGCTTTAGGAAGTCATTTCCCTGAACCAAGAACAGAATGTTAATTACATAAAAATATATAGATATAAAAGTAGTTCTCCATTTTCCCAGAGGGGAGGGAAACAATCCATGTATAACTTCTAAAATAGTCAAGTTTTTTGTTTTAATTAATTAAAGTTGTGATCATCTCATTTATTAGTTATAACTTACATATTTAAATTAGAGAAACATTATTAGACAACCATTACAATTTATAAATGTAAGGTACCATGATTGAGTAAATAGATTTCCTCCAGAGTGGATGTGTCCCTTCTCCCACCAACTAATGAAGCAGCAATAAACATTAGTTGAAATTTATTAGTAGATGATACACTGTTAATCTTGCTAATGTGTTTTTGAATGTGGTTTGATAATATTTTATTAAGGAATTTTGCACCTATGTTTATCAGGGATATTGGTCAGTAGTTTTCTTTCCTGGGTGTGTCTTTTTATAAACTATGAAGGACTTTACTTATTTATTTATTATAGTGCTAGGACTTGAACCCAGTGCCTTGTGCATGCTAGGCAAGTTCTCTACCACTGAATCACACCCTCACCCTTCTTTCATGTGTCTTTATCTGGTTTGGTATTAGAGTGATCTTGGCTTCATAGAATGAATTTGAGCATGTTCCATCTCTTTGTTTCATGAAACATTCTAAGGAGGATTGGTATTAGGTTTTCCTTAAAGATCAGGTAGAAACCAACTGAGAATCCATCTGGACTTGGGCTTTACTCTTTTGAAAGGGGTTTATTGTTTTTTTGTTTTTTTGTTTATATTTTTATTAGTTGTAGATGGACACAGTATCTTTATTTTATTTATGTATTTTTATGTGGTGCTGAGGATCAAACCCAGTGCCTCACGCATGCGAGACAAGCGCTCTACCACTGAGCCACAATCCCAGCCCCTTGAAAGGGTTTTAAAAAAATTTTTTTTAGTTGTAAATGGACACAATACCTTTATTTAATTAATTTATTTATATGTGGTGCTGAGGATCAAACCCAGTGCCTCACATGTGCTAGGCAAGTGCTCCAACACTGAGCCACAATGCCAGCCTTTTTGAAAAGCTTTTTATTACTGCTTCAATCTTACTGCTTAATATTGGTCTGTTTAAGTGTTCTATATACTCTTGGCTCAATTTGGGTAGGTCACATGTGCCTGGAAATTTGTCAATATCTAGCTTTTCTAATTTATTGAAATGCAGGTTTTCAAAATAACCCATAATGATCCTCTGGGTTTTAGAAATGTCTGTGCTGATATCTCTTTTTTCATCTCTAATTTTTTTTTATTGGAGTCTTCTCTCTCTTTCTTTGGGCTAGTTTGGCTAAGGGTTTATCAATCTTGTTTATCTTTTCAAAGAACTAAATCTTTGTTGCATTGATCCTTTTTATGTTTTCATTCTCTATTTCATTCATTTCAGTTCTGATTTTAATCATTTCCTGTCATCTACTGGTTTGGGAATTAGTTTGTTCCTGCTTTTCTAGGGCCTTGAGATGTAGCATTAGACTGTTTATTTGGGATATGTCTTTTTTTAAATGTAAATACTTGATGCTATAAACTTTCTTCTCAGAACCACCTTCCTAGTGTCCCAGAAATTTTGGTGTCATGTATCATTATTCTCATTTGATTTTAGGAATGTTTTATTTCTCCTTTCATTCCTTCTATGATCCTTTTCTCCTTTAAGAGTGTTGTTCAATCCCTGTGTGTTTTTGTAATTTTTATAATTTTTCTTATTGTTTATTTCTAATTTCATTCCATTATGATCTGATGAGATGCATGAGATAATAGCAGTTATTTTGTATTTGCTAAGACTTGCTTCATGACCTAAAATATGGACCATTTTGGAAAAGGTTCCATGAGCTGCTGAGAAGAAAGTGTATGCAGCTGTTGTTGGATGAAATATTCTATAGATGTCTATTAGAACCATTCAATTTATAGCATTATTTAGATCAAAAGTGGTTTTGTTGATTTTATGTCTAGATGACCTATCTATGGGTATGAGGAGTTTGTTGAAATCACCCAATATTATTGTCTTGGGGTCTATCTGGGACTTGTCAAGAAATGTTTGTTTGACGTAATTAGGTACACCAACATTTAGGGCATATTTACTATCATTATATCTTCTTTTTGGATTGGTCCCTTTAACAGTATGTAGTGACCTTCTTTGTCTCTTCTGTTTAATTTTTGCTTGAAATAGCTTTGTCTGATATGAGAATAGCTACTCTGTTTGTTTTTAAATTCCATGTGCATGGAATATCTTTTTCCAGGCTTTTACTTTCAGTCTGTAGATGTCTTTGCTACAAGTTGTTTGTTGCAAATAGCATATGATTGGGTCTTGTTTTTAATCCATTCTGCCAGTCTATTTATTTTATTTGGAGAGTTGAGACCATTTATATTCAGAGTTATTTGGAGAGATGTTTGTTATTTCCAGTTATCTTTAGTTTGTTTCATAGCTTTAATTTTCAATTGATTAATTGATGTTCTGGTAAGCTTCATTTATTTGAGAGCTCTGGGGTTTGTTTTTTAAGTTCTTTGTATAGTATTTCTTTAAGTATTCTATGTAGTTATGGTTTAATAGTCATGAATAGTTTTGATTGGTTTCTTTTCAGAATTCCTCTCTCTTTATTGAACTGGTCCTTTACCTCTTATATTTTCTCTCTTAATTCATCCCTAAGGTTCTGTTAGCTCATTAACCATTTTAATAATTAATTTGTTTTCCTCTGGAATTTCATCCCCTTCCCCAAGTTCATGTGTTCCTTCGTTGAGTAGTTGTAAATTTGGGGTGGAAAGATTTGTTTGCCTATTTCCTCATGTTTTCAGAGATCTTGGATTTGCAACCTATGAAGCGGATTCTTCTTCCTTTTTTGTGAGGATCTCCTTTGATGTGTAGTTACCTCTTTAATAATAAGTCTTGTGCTTGTGGGTATCTCTTTGGTTTAACACATAGGCTCAGTGTAATCTAAACATTAGCTTCTATCACCAATGCCTCTCAGTTAGCCACTGCGGATCTGCTGACTTAATTCACTCTTGGAGAGCTGCTTGGAGAGGTGTATGTTTCCCTAAGCCATCATTTTGGAATCTTTCTCTGATTTTGCCATAGGAGTAGACATATAAGAGTGAGACCTCACATCCCCCTCTAGTTGTTCCTACTTGGGGCCTAGTTGTTAGTTTGGGGGCTTTTGTCTCCCCTACTCTGTGTGTCCAAGTATTATTGAAGTTTGAGTGGATTTAATTTGTGTGTGGAAGAAGGTGCACTGTCAGCCGGGCGCAGTGGCACACGCCTGTAATCCCAGCACTTAGGGAGGCTGAGACAGGAGAATCGCAAGTTCAAAGCCAGCCTCAGCAATGGCGAGGCGCTAAGCAACTCAGTGAGACCCTGTCTCTACATAAAACACAAAATAGGGCTGGGGATGTGGCTCAGTGGTCGAATGCCCCTGAGTTCAATCTCCAGTACCAAAAAACAAAAGGTACACTGTCATTTTGCTGAGCTGTAAGTACAGTTCAGCCACAGAGTTTCTACCCTGTGAATTTGTTAATCACTTTTCAGCCCCTCTCAGAAAAAGGGGAAACCAGCAGCAGCAACAACAATAGTGATCATTACACAGCATCACAATAAATGGCTGATGCCTACTATCATGTGTACTACACTAATTACCACAAAACGAGGAATGACAAGGTTAGTATGTGACAATAGCAATGCCAATAAACAACCACAAACTAAATCTACCTTTACAGTATACTTCTAGTGCAGAACTAATAACCGCAACATACGTGGTGAGGGTAGGAATTACATAAATTAAATAGTTCTAGAAGAGAATAAAGTTATAGTTCATTAAGAGAAAAGAAAATGGGGTAGGGAGGCAAAAAGTGGCTTAAAATATTCAAAATGTAGACAGAGGTAAAGCAGGAGAGAAACAGCAAGTGATGACTATAAAAAAGGAACTAAAAATAACCAAAAAAATTAAAATAAAAAAGAGCCAGGAACAGTGGCACACGCCTGTAATCTCAGCAGCCTGGGAGGCTGAGGCAGGAGGATGTCAAGTTCAAAGCCAGTCTCAGAAACTTAGAGAGGCCCTAAGTAATTCAGTGAGACTCTGTCTCTAAATAAAATATAAAAAAGGTCTGGATGTTGCTCAGTGGCTTAGCACCCCTGGGTTCAATCTCCAGTACGAAAGAGAGAGAGTGAGAGAGAGAGAGAGAGAGAGAGAGCGAACAAGAACAAGTGAATTTGGCTATTGGAGGAGAAAGAAAGGAGAGAAAGAGTAATACGAGAAGCAAAAACAAACAGAAGTCAAACCAAAACAAATAAACAAAAAACAGATGAAGAGAGAAAAAATTGATAAAAATGAAGAGAAAAAATGAATACATATGTATACCATGAGCCAATTAGCACAGCAATAATGTGTACACACACACACACACACACACACACACACACACACACACTCAGAGGAAAAAGGAGAAGACGGGAAAAAATCTTAATGAAAAATGAAAGGATTATCTCTGGTGACATGGTCGAAACTCTGTCACACTGTCCTTCCTGTTTTTCTTTGGCTGAGTGTTCCTTAGGGAGAGCAAGGGCTTGGGATGGTTAAACCTTGGGCTAATCCTTGAGTTGCTCACTAAGCTGCCACTAGAGTGGCCTGGAACCGAAGCTAGTTGTAATAGCACTCTCACCAGAATAAGGCAGAACACAGTAGGAAGTAGTGAACATTGGAGGTTTGTCTGGGCAAACTAGATAGATGCACTCCTAGAGTGGAACTGAGGTGGAGTTCCAAATGTGAAGTTCTAACAGCTGATGTTTAGTTTTGATCGACTTTTGGAGTTTGGTCAGGTGGTATCTGCTCAAGAGGGAATAGCTCCACTCACCCTAATGGAAGGCATATGCTGATTTCTGCTGGGCATCTGGATCTCAAGGCCTCCCAAGAACTCCATTGGTAGGGCAAAGAGACCAAACCTCTGCATACAGATCTCACACATGAATGTGAGCCTCCCTGGATCAGAGCCTGAGTGCAAATGTGTCCACCTGTCCAGTGGCTGTGTTCTCTCTGTCCAATGCCACAAACCATCAGATCCAAAGTGAGAGCGAGTTGCACTCCCCTCAGTGTCTCCAGCCTGAGTTGCCCGGGTACAATCTTCCATGCCCATTTCAGTTGTTCCCCACCAAGTGCACTTTAGATCTCCTAGCAGGTGCAAGCAGGGACAGTCTGATTATGCATGCTATGAAGCTCCAGCAGTAGAAAGCTGCCTCTGTGGGGCACAACAGTGCATGCCTGCAATCCCAGTGACTGGGAGGCTGAGGCAAGAGGGTTGCAAATTCAAGGCTAGTCTCAGCAATTCAACAAGGGCCTCACTTAGCAAGTCTCCAAATTTAAAAAAAATAAATAAATAAAAAGCTGGGAATATGGCTCTGTGGTAAAGTGTCCCTGGGTTCACCAAAAGAAAGAAAGAAAGAAGTGAAATGAAAAGAAAAGAAGAAAGGAAAGGTACTTAATGGCCACTTCAAGATGGCTCCCACTTGGTTCTCCGCTCACCAATGGAGTACTTTTCACACGTCAGTTCACCAAGCTGCCTCTGGGTCAGTTAAGATTGGACTGCCTCTCTTTTCCATGGGCTCTCTCATGCCAACTTTTTCATAGTCTTTCTCTCTTTTCCTCTGTTGCTCCTCCCCTCTCAGGTGAACTGGTGCTGTTGACATTATTGGCTGGGACCTCAAGGTGTTCTTTCTTGTCTTATGTTCAAAGCACCCAAATTTCTGTGTCTCTATGATTCTGACATTGAATTTTGGTGAATTCCCTGTGGCTCGCCTGAAGCAGTACTATGGTTGCTTGAATCCCAAAGCACGGAGCAACTGGAAAGCACACCCTTCCTCTACTCCATCATCTTTTTCCCTCTACTGAGTTTTTAAAGTTCATTTCTACTAATTCTATTCGGTTCTTTTTTCATCACCCCTTCATGACTTATGTCACCCATTCCTAATTTTATCGCTTAAAAATATTTATATTGAAGTCTCTGATCGACCTTGATTATCTTAACCTTGGGTACATGCACCACTTAGCCCTGTCTTCCGGAAAAGACTGGCCACTCAGCCGTGGGTGGTGCAGTCAACTGGTGCCCTCAAGCTGTTTGTGTCTTTAGGGTCTGCCTCAGCTACTGAGTAGGGGCCATGCTTTTCCTTGGAGGTCCCTAAGCAATACCTGGACATGGCAGATGCACTGGAGTCTTGCCATTCCTGCTCAACACACTCTTCTAATGGGAGTATTTGTTCTGTAGTTCCTCTTTGGGCTAGCCAAGACTCTCATTTCTGCATCACATCTGAGTATCTCTCTGCCCAAACTGGCTTCCTCCTCACTTTATCTTTGCAGTCATTTCCCCTCAATAACCGCCCCCCACTGCACTCCTAACTCCAACTAACACAGCATGTGAATTGTCCATCTTCTTTCATCTTCTGAATTTCTCTCCCATCAATCCACTTATACATACATATTTTTTAAACTATGAGCTTATCTTCAGCGGGAGCTGCTTTCTGTGGAAGTCCCATGTGCTCTGCATTGTGGGAGGGTGCCATGGGTAGTTTCATGATAAGCTCCATTAGTTTAGCCAGTTCCAAGATAAATTTTATGTCAATTTCTTGGCTAGAGTTCCCCTAACACTACCATTATGATATAGTTACTGCAAATGTAATCTCACATTCACACTAATGCAGATCGTGATTACAATTGTTCCCAGGTGGCTCTGCTCTACCTAAGACTTTTGAGTTCAGTTTTATATTTTAAAATGTGTTTCTGTGTATTTAGAGCAAGAGATGACAGTGGCTTTTGTCTTCCTTACAGTAACCCTTGCTCACTGAAGCAAATCCAATAATCTGTATTAAATAGATATAAATACGGATATATCTGATTTAAACATTATACAATGTATACATGTATCAAAACATCACATGGAACCCCATTAATATGTACTTTATTTTTTTTTGGTACCTGAGATTGAACTACTGAGCCACATCCCCAGCCTTTTATATTTTATTTAGAGACAGGATCTCACAGAGTTGCTTAGGGTCTTGCTAAGTTGCTGAGGCTACCTTTGAACTTGTGATCCTCCTGCCTCAGCCTCCCGAGTTGCTGGGATTACAGGAGTGCACCATGATGCCCAGTTACATTTTTTATTTTTTTATCAGCTAAAATATATATACATACTATTTTTGTCAGATTTTCACTGCTGTGACCAAGAGACCTGACAAGAACAATTAAAGAAGGAAAAGTTTATTTGGGGGCTTACATTTTCAGAGGTATGAGTCCATAGATGGCCAACTCCATTCCCAGGGCGCAAAGTGAGGCTGAACATCAAGATGGAAGAGTGTGGTTGCAGGAAGCAGCTCAAAACATCACACCAGGAGAGAGAGAGAGAGAGAGAGAGAGAGAGAGAGAGAGAGAGAGAAAGAGAGAGCGCTCTCCTCAGCATGACAAAATATAAATCCAAAAGCATGGCCCCAGTGACCCACCTCCTCCAGCCACATCCTACCTGCCTACAGTTACCATTCAATTAATGCCTATCAGGGAGTTAATTCATTGATTGGATTAAGGCTTTCACAACCCAATCATTTCACCTCTAAACCATCCTGCATTGTCTCACACATGAGCTTTTGGGGGGACACCATGTATCTAAACCATAACATATGAAATTACACACACACACATACACACACACACACACACACACACATATGATTAATTGCATTTCCATATAATTTGTTTCTTTGGTCTTCCTACCCATTTTTAAATTTTTTACTTTGAAATAATTATAGATTCACATGAGATGACCCCAGCCCAAGGCACAGAGGAAGAGGGGGAAACTGACCCAGCCTGATCCCACCAGGATGCTCGAAGGAGGAGGAGGAGACTGACTGGGCTGTGGCCTCCCATCAACCAACAGGCAGCTGTCCTGGCCTACTTCCATCTAGGGACAACAGCCAGGACTAGGAAGACCATCCCTGAGGTCCCTGCAGGCTCGGTTACACCAGAGGTGAGGTACTGGTAACACCACAAGATTATAGGGTAGAAACTGATGGATGGGCACAGCTAGAGGGGAAGACACATGAACATCATGAAAAAAATAAGGGAAGAAAATGCCCCAATCAAACCAAGATGCTACAACAATAGAATCCATTGACAGCACAGTAGATGAAACATCAGAGAAGGAATTCAGAATGTACATAATTAAAATGATCTGTGAAGCACCAAATAATATGAGAGCAATTACAGGCAACAATTGATCACTCCAACAAAGAGAGATTAGAGAGTAAATACAGGGAGCAAAAGATTACTTCAAGAAACAGAGAGTCTGAAAAAAAAACAAGCAGAAATTCTTGAAATGAAGGAAACAATAAACCAAATAAAAAATTCAATACAAAACATCACCAACAGACTAGAGAACTTGGAAGACACAACCTCAGACAATGAAGACAAAATATGTAATCTTGAAAATAAAGTTGACCACACAATGAAGATAGTAAGAAACCAAGAACAGAACATTCAGGAATTATGGGATAACATGAAAAAAACCAAATTAAAGAATTATTGGGATAGAGGAAAGCACAGAGGTACAAACCAAAGGAATGCACAATCTCTTCAATGAAATAATATCAGAAAATTTCCCAAACATCAAGAATGAATTGCAAAATCAAATACAAGAGGCTTACAGATACCCAATGTACAAAACTACAACAGATCCACACCAAGGCACATTATAATGAAAATGCTAAACATACACAATAAGGATAAAATTTTAAAAGCTGCAAGAGAGAAGGTTCAGATTATATACAGAAGGAAACCAATTCGGATTTGAGCAGATTTCTCAACCCAGATCCTCAAAGCCAAGAGATCCTGGAACAACATATACCAAGCTCTGAAAGAAAATGGGTGCCAAACAAGAATCTTATATCCACCAAAATTAAACTTCAGATTTGATAATGAAATAAAAACTTTCCATGATAAAAAAAAAGTTAAAAGAATTTACAG
>CM053400.1:21672967-21766069 GCA_028644305.1 Xerus rutilus | reverse complement strand
CTCGCTGGCACCCTTACTCCCTTCTCTGACTGCAGCATTCCCAGTACTTTTCTTTGAAACTTTGTCCTTCATTGACTTTGCTTTTAATTCACAACCTAATCCTATCAGAGACATTAGGTCTTTCTGGAATCTTCAGTGGGAAACTGGTGGGGTATCTGGAAGGAAAACTGTGGAACTGTGAGGGTTTTCCTAAGTCTACAGGACCCCAGGTTTTCCTTAATCTCCAATTAACCTATATTCTGTCTCTAGCCATTCTTCAAGATTATATATACCAGTTGACAGCTCTAGCAGTACATTGTTGGGTCCATGAAATGCAATTTGACTTTCAGACGTTTTTGTTACTTACAGTAATTTACAGTAATAAAAGACTGGTGACTTTTGATTACTTAACATATCAGAGATGAGATATAAAGTCAGTTTCTTAATTTTAAAACAATATTTAAAAACTTGTTTAATAGTATTCATTCTTTCCATTTCTGTATTCTTTTTTCCATCTCTGATTTTTTCCATCATCCATTTTATTTGGGAAATGCTTTTGTTGAATACAGAAAACCAATGTGATAATTCTATTTCATGTTTTAAATCTTACTCCTACATCTTCTGTAGATGGCTTTTCATTTCTTTGTATAAAATAATTTATATAATTTTTACATATTGAGTAGTTTTATATAGTGAATAGTTTATAGTTTATCAGATCTACATTGCATTATTTCTACTCATTCTTTCTTAAGCAATATACATAGATCCTATTGGATAATTTAAAATAAATAAATAGTAGATAAATAAATAAACAACAAAAAAGAAAAAATTATAGATTCAACTGAAATTGCTGAGAAGTTCCTGTGTACCCTTCACAGAGCTTCCCCTACTCAGGATCCTGCACTTCAAGATGGTGATCAGATGCCTCAGAGGTAGAGGAGAGTTTTTGCAGATACTGTCCATTTCCTGCTCATGTCTGTTAAATCCACCCTTCACCAAGGTCTCTCAGTGGTGGTATTTAAATATCCCAGCTTCCTCATCCCTCAGTTTGATTGTTTCTGAGGCATGTTGTGTGCCTTTTTCCAGCTTCCCTACAGGAGTAAGCTTTAATAACCCCTTATAGTAGTTTACTAGTGCACTCTTACAGGCTGCCTTTTATCTCTGTAGACTTCTCTACTAGTTGTAACTGATACTTAAATTAAACACAATTTAATTCAAGATTTTTGTCTCTGATCTGCTTTGGGTCTTCTACACTAAGAGCTTGTACCAGAAATGTTCTTAGAATGATCTTAGGATGGATTCTAGAATTGGATAATTTACCAGCCAATAACAGCAAGATCCCATTTCTGATACTCCATAACATATTTAGAAACCCTATTATAAGGACTCTCTTGTAGTGAACTGGGGCTAGGATATGAGTATAAGAGGAATGCAGTGGTCATGTAATCCCTCCAGCATGTATGAGATGTGGAAATAATGATAAAGAACTGGTGAAATCCATCAGTTGTTGTTATGTACCACTGATGTGCCAAAGGAAGAAAATTATAGGGTCAGACTAGCCAACTATCAACAGGGCATGGCATGAAAGACAGAAAAATCCCATGATGACATTTTTAAAATCCCCTAATGTTTTGCAGCTGTAGGGCAGATAGGGCTGAAAACCACATTCAGGACCTAATGACAAGAGTAACAGAAGTGTCCCATTCCCCCTGACAAGGGGACATTAGGCTCTCTCCCCTTGCCTGGAGGACATGCAGAGGCCTCACCTGGAAGATGCCATGAATGATGATACTTGCTTGCCTCAAGATCTGAGTCTACCTCCTCTATGTCTTTAAGCCAGTTACTAGGGTAAAGTCTCAGCCTGGTACCACTGCGGAAGCACTACCTCTGCTTGGAGAAATAGGATATTTTTAGAACTTCAGGGCCTAATTGGAACCAAGAGAAAACTGGAGGCCATGTCTGGGAATGGATATTGAGGGTGCTGAGTGGTGAAGGGGAAGGGAACATAGGGATGGAGAAGTTTTTGATAAGGAGGTACTCTCCTGGGCAAGAACACTTGGAGTTGGGATGGTTTCTTGAAACTTGGAAAGGAAAGATGATCAGAGTCCCTCATGAGGCAGAAACCACAGCACTAATTTCATATTTTCTAATGTAAATTATTGTTATGTAGGTATTAGTTTATTATCTAGGAAACTGAAAAGGCAAAAAATAAAAAAAAAAGAGTATTAAGTTATCACACAGAAGCAACAACAGGAACAGATACCATACCCAGGGCTGGTGAAACAAGGCAAGAGGGTAACATTATCAAATTTAGAAGCTTAGAAGAGGATTTCCAAGAAATGAAAGCTCAGACTTGGAGGAGGATTGCCAAAGTGTTGGAAACTGGTGCCACAAAGTGTTGGGAAAACTGCAAACTGGTTTCAGCTGCTGCCAAGAGAAGGCAGTGCAGATGTCAGGGTGAAGAAGCGTTGCTAGGGTGACGCTCACAGGAACAGGAAGCCAAGAGGAAGAAGCAAGACCCTTCTTCCTGCTTCATCCTCGTCAGCTACCTCCTGCAGTCATTGGCAGGGCATAGCAGGGAGCGATTGGCAGGGCTGAAATGTGATTCTGAGTCGCAGCTCCCGCATCACACAACATGGTGTAGAAGGGTGGGCGTAGTGCTAAGAGGCAATAGCTTAACTGATAGAAGGAACAGTTACACAAATGCTTGCAAGGATGTGAAGAAAAAGGAGCCCTTATCCATTGTGGGTGTGCTAATGTAAATTAGCACAGTCACTATGGAAAACAGAATGGAGGTTCCACAAAACACTGAAACTACCATATGATACAGCTATACCACTCCTGGATGTTTTTCCCAAGGAAAATAAGTCATCTTACAAAAGAGATACGTGCATACCTGCTTATTACAGCACTATTCAAAGCCAAAATACGGAATCAGCCTAAGTGCCTGTCAACAGATGAATGGATAAAGAAAATATGGTATGTATACACAAGGAAATATCATTCAGCCATAAAGAAGAATGAAGTCATGTACTTTGCAGGAAAATGAATGGAACTTGAAGATACCATGTAAAGTGAAATAAACTAGATGCAGAAAGACAAGCATCACATGTTTCCTCTCATATGTAGAAAGTAAAAGAAGAAAAAAAACGACCTGAAAGCAGAAGAAGAACTATTAGGAAAGGGGAATGGGACCAGGAGAAGCAGGGAGAGAGGGGAAGACAAGAGAGAGTAGAAGAGAGGTGGACACGAGCAAATTATGATGTATGTATATATGGAAATTTCATGGTGAAACAATTAATAATTATATAATAGTGCACATTAATAATTATAATAATTTCTAAAGAACAGTTACAATAAATGATGAAGAAATACACAAACTTCCAGAAAAAGGGTCAGAGGTGGACTTGCTAGAAGAAATCCATTACTTAAAACCAGAGGACCTACCCACTGAATGTGTTTCCAGTATGCTCCTTCATTGGAAAAGAAAGGAATGAGCTCATGAAGGAGGCACAGGCATCACTGAGCAGCTCAGCATTGGCTTTCTTTTCTAAGGTAGGTGAACAGTAGGGGACGTTGCTATGATACTGGATTCAATGTTTGTTAATGGTGACAATGGGGCTCCAGAATAGCAGATGCCAGGTGGAAGCACTTAACCATGAGGCACACAGTGAAAGGAATTACCATAATGGGCAGCAAAGTCAGAAAGCCAACCAGGGGCCCTTACCTACACGGGAATCTGGAGTTCCTCAGGGTAAGATCAATGGGCTATGCGCAAGGGTATTTTTGACCACGATAACAACAAAGGTCAAGGGCATACGATCTAAAGCCTGAGGTATCTATCACAATGGAAAATTACATACCATTTTTTGTGCTAGTCCTTAGACCCAGAACTTATTGTTTGAAGAAAAGACTGGATTCCTTAAAAAAGGGTCCCATGATGCAACTTAGAAAGTATATACATATTTGATTCCCCCCTAATCTTTCACCAGAGGAACCTATGACCATTTAACCTGAGTAACAGTACAGCAGGAAAAGAATAATATCCAGATATCTTCATGCTTTTTGGATACAGGGTCTGGAGTGACAATGATATAGGGGAATCCAAAATGCCATTATGGCCCTCCTGTTAAAGTAGAAGATATGAAGAAAAGATGATAAACAGGAGCCTTTGACAAAGCCTATTTCACAGTGGGTCCAATGAATCTGCAGGCTCTCCTGTGTCTATTTCTTAGTCCCCGAATACTTAATTAGGATGATCAAACTCAGTAGTCAGTTGAAATTTTACAATGGTTTCTCATTCTGTAAAGTAAGATCCATAAAGGAAGGAAGTCCAGATGGAAGCATCTGGAATTGCACACACACATACAGAGACAAGATAGTTAGAAGTAACTCTGTACTCTGTGGTGAATGGTAGAGATTAGCAATACAGTCAACAGATTTAACAAATGCAGGGTTCGCGGTCCTTATAGTGGCCCCATTTAATGGACCACATTGGCCAGTGCAAAGATTAAAAATTTTTAAAAAAATCACAGTGGTAATGGGTATTCTACCATAAACTTAACCAAAATAGTAGCCTCAATTATAGTATGTTGACTAAAATAAGTCAAGACAAGTTCTGACATGTGATATGCATTTCCAATGTGGTACGCAGCAATTGTTCTGGAAAATGCATTTTTCTTCTTTCCTTCAGTCATTTTCAGGAAGGAAGAACAGAAGCGATTTGCATTCACTTGGATCAGACAATTGTGTACACACATGGTTTTATCTCAGGGCAATGTTAACTTTCCTACTGTGACATTATAGTACCTGCCATTCATAGAATGTCATTCCGGTTCTCTTTGTTGATGATACCATGATAATCAGACCTGAGGAAGAGGAGTGGCGAAGACTTTGGATGCCCTCCAAGACGCATGCACAAGAGGGTAGGAGATAAACAAATTCAAAGTTGGGCGTGGTGGTGCAAGCCTGTAATCCCAGCACTTTGGGAGGCTGAGACAGGAGAATCGCAAGTTCAAAGCCAGCCTCAGCAATGGCGAGGCACTAAGCAACTCAGTGAGACCCTGTCTCTACATAAAACACAAAATAGGGCTGGGGATGTGGCTCAGTGGTCGAGTACCCCTGAGTTCAATCCATGGTACCAAAAAAAACAAAAACAAAAACAAATTCAAGAGTCTGACCCAATAGTAAAGATCCTAGGGGTTCTATGACCCATGATGTGCAGAGACATCTCCAAAGTCATGCATAAGTAATTGGGCCTAGCACTTCTTACTACCAAGAGCTACTCGGTATACCTCTTTGGATTTTGAAGACAGCATGCATCTCATGTGGGAACTGCTCCAATACATTTGTTGGGGGACTATTGCTATTTATCAGATATAATATGGTAGAAGTATTCATAGTAAGTATAGACACATTACGGATCCTTCTGCAAGTGTTCATAGAAAACTCCCAGGATTCTGGTGTAAAGGCATTTTCTGTGTAGCAGGGAACTGTTCAATAGTTGATGGGTTCCAATAGGTACTCAGCAGTTGACCTTTGGAGATGAATTGATTATTTGGCCAGAGCTTCCCATCATAAGTTGTGTCCTCTCAGGTCCACTGAGCCATAGATTTGGGCAGGTGCAACAGCAATCCATTGCAGGTTGGAAATGGAAAATTCAGGATTAGGACCAGAGGTTCCAAATAAAATATGCAAGCAGGTCTAGGCCCCCATGTTATCACCTCTGTTTACACTGGAGCCTCTTCCTCAGTTCATGCCTATGAATTCCTTGTGACCCACTGACAGAAGACGAAAAAGCTTGGGTTTGGCTTTTGAACAGATTGGCACAATAGGTTGGTAGAAGACAAAAACAAGTTCTTGCTGCACTACAGCCCCACCCAGAAGCTTCTAAAGCATGGGGGCAAGGGAAAATGTTCCTCAGGAGGCAGGATTTCAAGCAGTATGTTGTCATCAACTTGGTACAGAAAGAGAAGTTCCCTAAAGTCAGGACTCCTGGGCAGTGGTGAATGGTTTGGCTGACCGCTCAGGGACTAGCAAGATGGTAAATTTTCAGTTAAGGAGGTTTGGGGAAGAAGCATGTGGACCAACCTCTGAAAGAAGATACAAAATGTGTGGATTTCTATATCATTTTATGGTCTACCAGAGAATGCTCCTTGCAGAGCAGGCACTGAACAACCAGGTAGATGGAATGACTCATCCAGTGGAAATAAGCTTACCTCTTTCCTCAGCCACTCCAGAGCATGCACAATTGGCTCAGGAACCTATTTGCCACAGTGGCAGGGATGGAGGTCACATATGGCCCAACAGCATGGGCTTCCTGTGGCCAAGGCTGATCAGGTATCACTACTCTGAAGTGTCCAGTCTGTCAGAGCAGTCTGAGGCTGAGCTTTTTACTTGATACCATGCCTGGACACATGGTGCTAGGCTGATTATATTGGACCCAAACATCCTAGAGGGAATGTGGCTCCTCTAAGACTTCATGGGCCTGATAGAGATTGATCCTTTCTGTCCACAAGGTCTTGACCAGCACCCATGAAATTTCTCAGAATATGTAATTTATCCTCCATTGGATTCCCCAGAGGAAGTGGGCATGTGACCATGTTATTCATTTGTCCTGCTATATACCATATCAACCAGAAGCTGCCATTCTAAGAAAATATTGAAATAACCACTTGAAAGCATTACTAAGTGTAATGATCATTTTGAATTGTCAACTTGATTGAATTAAGAGATGCCAAGGATTAAGAGGATTATGGGTGTGTCAATGAAGGTGGATCTAGGAATGACTGGCATGTGGGACAGCCAATTGAAATGGAGACCCTCCCTCAGTGTGGGCAGCATAGACCAATAGGATTATGGCTTGGATGGAATAAAATTTGGAAGAACAAGGAAGCAGCAGCAGATGCAAGCTCCATTCTTCTTGAATGGGTTCTTGATTGCTGCTGTGACCCTCTGAGGATATCAAACTCTCACTTCTTCACTCTCCCAAAGCAGACTCTGCCAGTGATTCCCCAGAAGCCTTCAGTCTTGGACCGAGGTAGCACCATTGATCCCTCTTGTTCTGGGGCTTCAGCCTCTTGGATTGTGCAGCTATTGGTTCTTGCTGCTCTCCAGCCTGCAGATGGCCATTGTGGACTATCTAGTTTCTGGTCTCATGAGCCAACCTAGTAAGTCCCCTTTTTATAATTATACTTCCTGTTGATTCTGTTCCTCTAGAGAACCCTGACTAATACACTAAGGCATCAACTTGAAGCTAGGATTGAGGTGCTGTCCTAATGTATTTACATACCCAGCCAATAGCAGTATATATATACATGCCATGTCCCCAATGGCCAGAATACATAGGCCTAGGAACCAAGAAGTGCCCCTTTCACATTTATTCCTGTTGACCTGCTTGATAAATTAATGCTTCCCGTCTCCAGAGTTTTTTGCACTGTTGAACTAAAGATCTTGTTTCCCAGAGTGAGGTGGGAGAACATGTCTACCAGAGGAGCTAGTCATGATTTTACTAAACCTACAATTCTATCTTCCTCTGGCAATTGTGGGCTCCTTGTGCCAACAGACCAGTAGGCAAAGAGAGGAGTCCCTGCTGGCGCAGGTGATAGGTGTCTAGCTTGGATGGTAGAGGAGAATGGCGGCTAGAGGAGTCTCAGGCTAAGGACCAGCCATAGCAGAGGGAGCTGGAGCTTGTTCCACTACTCCTACTGCCTCCTCCTCCTCCTCCTCCTCCTTCTTTTAATAAATTGTGACTAGCTGCCACCTTGGAGAAGTAGTGACATTCCATACTGTGAGTTGAGTGCAAGTTTATCTGAGCAAGTGCAAGCACAGAACTGTAACAGACGTTGCCCTGTCCTTGTCCTTAAAACCTATCGGTTTTCTCCCAAGACTTCCAACTACCAGTATCTGCATCATGGTTGAAGTATCTTTTCCCCAGAACTCCAGAGAAATGTCTGCACCCATCACTGCTCACAAATACCAAGGAACTAAGGAACTAAAGACCACTGGGAAGCAGCCTTAGCCCTCCAAGATGGCATATCAGTATCACAGCTTCCTTGTCCTTTGGATGGGATTCTTCTGAAGCAGGTGTTTTGTACCATTTCCCAGAGTTCCTTCCAGGATAAATCTTCAGTTGCCCCATATGATAAAAATGCACCCTTTGTGGCGCAAGCCTGTAATCCCAGCACTTAGGGAGGCTGAGACAGGAGAATCGCGAGTTCAAAGCCAGCCTCAGCAATGGCAAGGCGCTAAGCACTCAATGAGACCCTGTCTCTACATATAACACAAAAATAGGGCTGGGGATGTGACTCAGTGGTCAAGTGCCCCTGAGTTCAATCTCCAGTACCAAAAAAAAAAAAGAATGCACCCTTCCTCGCATCCTTCCCCTATTCCTGTTACTTTCCCTTCCCAAATAAACTATTTCCACTCCAGTCTTTCTCTCAAGGTCAATTCCTGAAAGAACCTGTACTAGGATACATGTGGTTCAAGGACTACGCTTTGAGAAGCACTGGTTGGAGAGTGAACTCATTTCTTTTTTTTTTTTTTAAATCTCTCTCTCTCCCCCACTTCCCCTCCTCTCCTCCT
The DNA here is from genome assembly GCA_028644305.1 of Xerus rutilus. NCBI lineage: Eukaryota > Metazoa > Chordata > Mammalia > Rodentia > Sciuridae > Xerus > Xerus rutilus. The sequence goes on along the minus strand of CM053400.1, from coordinate 21,757,507 downwards.
TCTATCCCATATATGTGTGTGTATATGTGTGTGTGTGTGTGTTTTAGTCAGATTTTTGCTGCTATGACTAAAAGATCTGCCAAGAATGATTTGAGTGGAGGTAAAGTTTATTAGAGGGCTCATAGTTTCAAAGATCTTAGTCCATACACAGCCAGTCCATACACAGGTCTTAGTCCATACACAAATCCCTCCATTTCTCAGCAGAGAGAGAGATTCCACTTGCCAGATACAAAATATATACCACAAAGACACACCCCCATGACCCACCTCCTCCAGCCACACCCTACCCGCCTTCAGTCTTCACTTAGTTAATCCCATCAGGGGATTGATTCGCTGATTGGGTTAAGACTTTCATAACCCAATCATTTCTCCTCTAAGCCTTCCTGCATTGTCTCACACATGAGCTTTTGGGGGACATCTAATATCTAAACCATAACATTGTGCATACATCATATGGGACAAAGGTCCATAAGGATATCATCCAGGTATTCACCGTAATTCTGGATGGTGAAATCATGAATATATCAAGTTTTCTCTTCACTTTTCCTTCTATTTTGTTTAACAATTGTATCAAAAACTTGTTTCAATTGGCAACGAGGAGTTTAATAGTGGGTTCGGTGGAGTGTCAGGTTGATGTGTGGCAGGGAGGATGTACAGATGATTCTTTCAAGAAGCCAAGCTAGAGAAAGGCAAGGAATAGGGGGGAAAATAGAGTGTCTCATAAACTTGAGCATGTTTATGAACCAAGGAAGAGCAGCCAGTGATGAGGGAGGAGGCAAAAACACAGAGTCAAGAGGTGGATAATTAGGGGCTGGGGTCGTGGCTCAGTGGTAGAGCGCTTGCCTCGCATGTGTGAGGCACTGGGTTCGATCCTCAGCACCACATACAAAATACATACATAAATAAATAAAATAAAGATTGTAAAAAAAATTAATCTTAAAAAAAAAAAAAAAAAAAAGAGGTGGATAATTAAAGGAATCAAGTCCCAGAGGAGGCCAGAGGGGATTAGACCAGGACCCAGGAGGAGGAATTAGTTTTGAAGGGAAGGCAAGCCTCATCTTCTGAGATCAGAGGAAAGGAGGTAAGGAGGGATAGTTAGAAATGCATTTACTTCATCCGTTGGTGTGTTTTACACTGTCTCATCTCACAGAGGACTTGCGGCGTTTCTATAGATACGCCGATAGTGAGGGGGTTGGCAATGGAGAAGTCCCCACAGTGGGGCTCTGCTTATTTATGGAGTTAGAGGCAAGGTCTCTCACTGAGAATCAGCAGGGATGTCTCCAAGGTTAGAAGAGAGGTTTGGGAGGTGCTGAGAAAGGGAGTCCGCTGGCCTTTTTTTTTTTTTTTTTTTTTAAATAATGGCCCAGAATTGGCCCAAGTCCAGGCTGCATAACTGTAGAAGTTTCTCCAGCAGCTTGGGGTGAAGAAACCCTGGCTGCTTATTTATTCTGGTTTTAGACAAGTCATTTCTCTGCTCTGAGCAGTAGTTTCCTCGTCTGTAAATGGAGAGGAACTTGTCAAGTCTGGAGGAGTGTTGTGAGGATTAAATAAAATACTGGCATGAAGCACCTAGCACAGTGCCTGGAGATCAGAGCTGCTCAGACTCTGTTCACCCTCCTGCCCCTCCCTCTTCCAGCAGGCTGAAGCAGTGTTATCTGATGGAAAGGGACGTGGGTGTGGGTCCCTTGTACTGGTGGATGTTGTTACACACAACTATTTTAAATACAGCTGACTCTCATTATTCATAGTGGTTACATTCTATAAAGTCACTGCAAAACTGAACTAGCAAACTGAGTCATTGCCCCAAGAGGAAAGACAGGGTCAGGTTCCTGCAAGTCTATGGCCACATTTTCAGTAACCAATTAATACATAACTTTGTTTTAAAGGTGTTTCTGTTTAAAGGCTCTTCATTTAACAAATACAGTCATTCTCAGTATCCTTGGGGACCCTGGTAGATACCAAAATCCACAGATGGTCAAATTGCTTACGTAAATGGCACAGTATTTGCATATAACTGCACAATCCTCCCATCAACTTTAAATCATCTCTAGATGATTTATAATATCTAATTCAATGTAAATGTTATGTATATAGTCATTATACTGTATTATTTAGGGAACAATGACAAGAGAAAGGTCTGTTTATGTTCAGTACAAAAACATTTTTTTCCAAATATTTTGATCTGAAATTGGTTGAATTCATATGTGAAGAACCTATGGATATAGAGGGCTGATTGTATATTGTTGATTTATTAATATTAAACTCACAGTTAACAGTACTATAGCCATGTCTGAAAAAAAGCTTATGAATTACACATATTTCCTCCCTAAGGCACATCACATCTTTCTTATGCTCAGGAACACTAGATAGCGCTTTAGCACAAGACTGGGAGCCATTTTAAATATCAAAATCACCAAGAAAAAAAGCACAAAAATAAGAAAAAAATGTGGCACTCACTAAGTAGGTCACAAGAACGATACTTGTTTACACTATGAGAGCTGAAACAAGAAAGCAGAATGTCTCTTTGTTCAACCTCCTGGGAAGGGACCTATGGGCACTCAAAATTTTCACATCTCTGTCCATGCGTACGTCCACAGATAACCACACAAGGGCCTCTAGTGTTGATTTAAGAGTTATGGTGAATTTGCAAATATGAAATGCACGAATCATGAGAATCAACTTATAATCTTTTTCTGATTATGAAATTAGGATAATAAGCAGAGCTATATGAAGTCCCTTAAAATCCCCCCCCCTATAGATGAACACAGTTAAAATTGCTATATGGGGCTGGGGTTGTGGCTCAGTGGTAGAGTGCTTGCCTGGCACATGTGTGGCACTGGGTTCGATCCTCAGCACCACATAAAAATAAAAACAAAGACATTGTATCCATCTACAACTAAATATTAAAAAAATTTGCTATATGGTTCAGTGAGTTTTTGTTATATAAATAATGCCTGTGTGCTTGTGTAAATTTGTGTGTGTCTGTGTATATGTGTATTTGGATCTTCTTTTGTTTTTCTTTCTTTCTTTTCTTTCACTCAGCAGTTATCTCTTGGAGAGCTTTCCAGGAAAAAGTAAAAAGGATTCCAATCTATGAGTAGAAGCAGGTGGCCACCCCTGCAGTGAGGATCTCTGTCTTAGTTTAGGTCCTTCATCCACATCATTTTGGGAAAGCAGAATTCCTAAGAGAGCAATGACTGACCAAACTTAAATATGATGCACTAAATTTATTGGTGTTCTTCATCTTAACTGAGATGGAATGAGATCAGGAGAAGAATATCTCAAAGGGCAAAAGGACCAAAAACTATAAAGTAGTGTGAAAGATAAGAGAGACTGACTGGGCTGGGTTTGTGGCTCAGTGGCAGAGCGCTTGCCTCACACATGTAAGGTACTGGGTTCGATCTTCAGCCCCACATAAAAAAAAATAAACAAAATAAAGATATTGTATCCATCTATAACTAAAAAATATTTTTAAAAAAGAGAGAGAGACTGACTTTTCACTAGAGAAAACCATGTTCTATACCCTTTTGGAAAATTGGGAGTAGATGTTAAATTTATTGATGGAAAGAATTTAAATAATAGCATAACATAGACCACAGCCTCTTTGAAAAACAATTAAATGGCATGGATAAGGCTCAGCTCCTGCTACCAAGAGACCCAAAATACAATGGCTTATAGAAAATACGAGTTTATTTCTTAATTTCTGACCCATGTGCGTGAGTGACTCTATTCCACATAGACATTTAGGAACCGAGGTTCTTTCCATATCTTTGCTCTGTCAGTCCCTTAGAAGCATTATTGAAGCTGGGTCCCTGGCACATCTGTATTCAAACCCAAGGGAAGAGGAAATGGAGCATGGAAGAGCAAAAGTCCCCTGCCTTAAGGCTTTTTTTTTCTTTTTTTCTTTTTTCTTTTTGGTACTAGGTATTGAAACCAGGAATACTTCACCACTGAGCTACATCCTCAGCTCTTTTCTCTTTTCTTTTTTTTAATATTTTGTTTAGTTGTAGATGAACACAATATCTTTATTTGTTTTATGTGGTGCTGAGGATCGAACCCAGTGCCTCACCTATGCAAGGCAAGCGCTCAACCGCTGAGCCATAACCCCAGCCCCCCAGCTCTTTTCATTTTTATTTTGAGACAGGGTCTCGCTAAGTTGCTGTAGCTGCCGTCAAATTTGCAATCTCCTGCCTCAGTCTCCCAAGTAGCTAGGATTACAGGCCTGAACCATTGTACCCACCAAGACCTATTTCTATTTATTTATTTATTTATTTTTTAATATTTTTTGTTGTTGTTGATGGATCTTTATTTTATTCATTTATTATTTATATGTGGTGCTGAGGATCGAACCCAGTGCCTCACGCATGCTAGGCAAGCACTCTACCACTGAGCTACAGCCCCAGCCCCTCTATTTATGATCTGTTGGAAAGAGCTTATTTACAAAGCCATACTCACCTGTAAGAGAAACCAGGAAGTGTGGTCTCCAGGGGACTAGTCATTCCTCCAACTGCTACTCTATTGCTATAGAATAACAGGAGGATGACTTTTGGTACATAACAAGCAATCTCCACCACATCTCCATTTTCTGAGCCTCAGTAGCTTCCCCTATAAGATGGGGATAATGTCATATACTAATTAAGATCGCTTTGAGACTCAGAGTGTGAGAGTGCTCAATATCTTAGAGTTCCTGATAAGAATTTCTCATTGTTTTTCCTTCTAAGCTGCAAGCTCCTTGGAGTAAGGAACATAGTTTATTCCATCTCCTTGCAAAAGGCCTGCCCAGACTCAACACTGGTAAACACACATTGAGTAATGAAGCCACTGTTTATCCACCATCAAACCTTTTTTTCATTTCTCTTCAAATGCTTTAATAATTTTCTGCTTGTAGGAAAAAAAAAGGAAATGCATGTCAGTGTACCAATTGGGATTCTTTGGATAACCAAGTGACAGTTCATCACTGTTTAACTTGCTTAGTCAAGTTGGACTTGAGTAAGATGGACTCCCTCACATATCCAAAAGTCCAAGTTTTTCATCAATGCAACATTCCCTCCTTCCCTAAGACCCCTTTAGTCCCCTCATGTATTGGTTGCATCCTCAGACTGGGAACAACATGGCTGGTGGGACTCCACACATGAAGAGACTGTTTCCAGAAGTCTCATTTCTGCCATAGTCTTCACCTTGGGTTTTTCAGGCCAGATCTAGCCAAACGATCACTGGCAAAAGATGCAACCACCATGATGAGCTTGGACTAGACAGAACTCACTCTTGGAGCTGGGTTGAGGCCAGCCTTCCCTTGGCCATATGGGGATTGAAGATATCTGAACAAAATCAGGGCTCTGAGTGCAAGGAAAAGTCAAGGAATGGCTGGTTCATGAGCCACCAACCTGTTTCTGGAGAGAATGGAGGCACAGGGCCAGGAGAGGGTGTGATGGAGGGCATGCAAACAGCAGGGAATTAAAGCTTTTCCTTAAATTGTACCTCAATAAAGTTTAATTTCAGTGAAGACATTTTTGAAAGAGGCAGAAAAGGGAGAGCCTCCCTCAATGCCTCCTCTGCCTCATTCCCATATCCAGTCCATCACTAAGTTTCATAGGGTCTAAACTTAATCCTCTGACCTTCTTTCCCGACTCACTATCAGGCCCCCTCAGGTCTTATCTCCTGTAGGTACTGTGACAAAAGACCAGGCCCAGTCTTTCGTTCCTCCTGCAATCCACAGCTTTGCTGCTGTTACTCAGCTGCACACCTTTACTGTGTGCCCAGCACTGCACATATGCAGACACAGCAGAAAGGGTCCCTGCCTGCCTTCACTTTGCTGCAGGCATAATGAGCATCTCCAACATTCATGAAACCCAAATTGAGCCAGGTTATTCCCCTGCTAGAAAGCCCCAGTGCCTGCAAGCAATTCTCTACCATGACCCTCAGTGCGCTCCACCCCCCTAGCCCTTTCCTCACCCAGCTCCCACCAGTACAAAACACTGGCATTTCCTCCAAGTGCCCTCCTCCCCTTTCACACCTCTAGGCTTTTGCACACTCCTCCCTCTGCCTAGAAATCCCTTATCTCCTTTCCATCTGGCACGGAAGATAGGGTCTCCATTACAATTTCTCCGTCTTTCATTCTCCACACCCACATACACACACACACACACACACACACACAAATGCAGTACCACAGAGACGTTAGCTGAGTAGAAGAAACTCCTTGAGTCAGAGATTAGCCAGGGTTCTCCAAACCTTTCCCCCAAGTACTCCTTAAGAAAGTAAAAAGGAACCTGACACAGTGTGCATGCCTGTAATCCCAGTGACTTGGAAGGCTGAGGCAGAACGATGGCAAGTTGAGGCCAGTCTGGGCAATTTAGGGAGACCCTGTCTCGAAATAAAATAAAAAGGGCTAAGAATGTATCTCAGTGGTACAATGTCCCTGGGTTCAATTCCAGTAGTGGGTGGAGGGTGGCGAAAAAGAACTGGGACTCCATGGCTTAGGAGCATAAGGACCTTGCACTTGCTCCAAGCAAATGGCATTTCTCCAGTTTTGTCGTTATAGTCTGTGTAAAAGTTGTATTCTATGCATAGTACACACCATATTCATGTTTGTTTTAATACAAATATTATTTTTACCAAACTTCAAATTGACGATCCAGAGAGGTACTCCTTGTTTATTCGTCGTCCTCTCAAGTCAGCTGTCCTCCTCCTCTTCCTCAGCCGCTGGGACTCTAAGCAAGACCTGATTACTTTGCCAATTTCAAAAGAACAGCTGGGTTTTCTCCCCCCCAGCAAGAGGATGGTGGGGGCGGGGCGGGGGCCCGGAGTCTGGAGTTCCCGCCCCTCCCCCTCCCGCTGCGGAGGCGGAGCCGCCTAGGTCCCGCCCACGGGGGCGGGGAGGGAGTCGCGGCCGCCGGCAGCTCGGCTTGGCTGGTTCCGGGTTGCGAGGCTGCGCTGGACCGAAGAGGTGGCGGCTGAGCTGGCGCGGGTAAGGGGCTGCGCCCGGCTGGGGCTTGTGCAGGGATCCGGCAGCTGTACGAACCCGCACCCCTCCTCTCCTCCGCGGCGCACAGCTGTGGTGCGACTCGGCCTGGCTTCTCCCTATCCCAGAATTTCCCATCCCCAGCTTTTCCCCCTCCCCTAGTTGCCCCGGTCCCGGGATGTCAGCACCCTGCCAGGCCTCCGCCCCCTTCCTGGATCTCCTTTATCCAGCACTCATTCTTCGTACTCTCCGGTCCCCCAAGAACCTCCTCGCTGGGAGCCCTTTCCCTTAGACACCTTCCGTCTCTTCCCTTCAGCACCCATCGCTCTGAGCTGCCCACTACCTCGAAATCGCCCACCCAGACGCTCATCCTGGGCAGTCTCTCATCCCTTCCTCGTGTAACCCCCCCGGACAGCACCCCTATCTTCTCCGGTGACTGCTACCCTATCTCCGCGGGCCTCGTGCCCGCGTCGCTCCCTTGGGTGCTGCCCCAACAGCGCCGCGCTCTCCGCCGCCCCAGCCTCTGCGCCCCCTCCCCGCCGCCCCTGACGCCATGGCTTGCAGCCTCAAGGACGAGCTGCTCTGCTCCATCTGTCTGAGCATCTACCAGGACCCAGTGAGCCTGGGCTGCGAGCACTACTTCTGCCGCCGCTGCATCACTGAGCACTGGGTGCGGCAGGAGGCGCAGGGTGCCCGCGACTGCCCAGAGTGCCGGCGCACGTTCGCCGAGCCCGCGCTGGCGCCCAGCCTCAAGCTAGCCAACATCGTGGAGCGCTACAGCGCCTTCCCGCTGGACGCCATCCTCAACGCGCGCCGCGCCGCGCGACCCTGTCAGGCGCACGACAAGGTCAAGCTCTTCTGCCTCACTGATCGCGCGCTGCTCTGCTTTTTCTGCGATGAGCCCGCGCTGCACGAGCAACACCAAGTCACTGGCATCGACGACGCCTTCGAGGAGTTGCAGGTGCGCTACCAGACTGCCAGGGGGCGGGACGGGGGTGGGATCAGGACTGGACCGTGGCAGGGCCCAGTCAGGATTGTCACGGGGCGGGCAGCAGGCAGGGTCCCGGCCCTATCAGACTTAACAAGGAGTGGGGCGGGGCCGTGGCGAGGGGCGGAGCCTGGGGCAGGACCTTGGGTTGCCTTTACCCTTCGAGATCTGAAATTTCTGGAGTGGAGCCTGACACCGGTTGGGGAAAGGTCGAGGGTGGAGTGGGACGGTGAGACAGACGAGGTAAGAGCTGGACCAGGTACTGGACTCTGGAGAATCAGAGCTGGGCAAGGGCAGTGCCTCCATTGACGCTAGACTGCAGGCAGAGCTGCGAGGAAGGGTTTGCACCAAATGGAGCAGCTGAGTTCTGGCCGGTGAGTGGTTCCGTGAGGCAGCCTCGATCTGTTGTACATCAGGACAGAGGGGGCGTAAGGTGCTAGACGGTGCTGCTGCGCAGATGAAGGTTAAGCCTAACAGAGAGGTGGAAATTAGGGTCAGCAAACAACCAAAAGAGTGGGATAATGTACCACTACTTGGGCCAAGGTGTGTGAGGGGATGGGGCCCGGATCAAGTACAGATATTGTAAGAACCATTTTGGATTTAAACCAGAATGAGGGCTAATTGAGAGTGGGCCCAGGACTTGAAGATTCAAGAAGAAAATAAGGCCCAGAGGTGATTTGAGAAGGTTGGGGAGGGCAGTGGATGGACCTCTACTTGTCTTCAGGGACTTTTGATGACCTGTATGGCTCTGTCACCCACATGAAGATCTTTGAGGACTCATTGAAACAAGAGCAGTCAGCCTAGGACAATAATTGATCCTCCTCAAACCTTCCCATTTTCATGATAAACTCCTACTCAACCTTCATGGCCCTGCTCAGATGTCCTCCCTGCAAAGCCTTCCCTAAGTTTCACTGGCCAGAAAATTTGCATGAGAACCACATTTTCCCAAATACCCTCTGTTAATAATATGATTTCTTTAAAACAAGTATTCCAAGATCAGCTCTATTTGGAAGATAAAGCATACTTTCAATACTCACCCTCTCCAACCTCTGTTGGATGATTCTCAGTGTGCATTTACATACTAAAGGCTTGGGAAAAACCTTTAAATCTTGTAGCAAAGAAATCCGTTTTACTGTGTTTAATAAAATAATCCCCATGCTTATTTAAAACTGAAATCCTTTTCTCAAGCTAAACCGTTTTAATCCAGCAGTCCCATGTCCCTGGCGTTGGGATACCAATCTAGCACACAGTTCCCCAAGGACAGAAACTATCTTTAATTCCTCATATCTATGGCCCCAAAGCCTAGTGTAGCCTCAGCCAGTAGTACACTCCGGCAAATGTTGAATGAGTGAGTGACCAGTGTTGGCCTAAGCTGATCGGACAGTGGAACACTTGGAAGTGGAAGGTTTGGGCTCACACATTTTATGGAAATGGAGTAGGCAGAAAGTGGAATTGGGAGGTACTAGCTCTGTGGCCTTCAAGACTTAATCACGAGCTAAATAACTACTTTCCTCTGTATCATAAGGGGCCTCCACTCTCCACCCCACTCCATCTCACCCCCACCCATATGTGAATCTGCAAATTAGCCGACACTTAGCAAGTGCCACAGGATGAGCATTGGCCCAAGAGAAGTGGCCCATAGTCACCATCACCACCTTTCATACTCTTTCTGGTCTGGCTACCTGAGGACGGAGGCCCCGTCAGAGGGTGAGCAAAGATCATGGGCTCTGGGAACTTGCACAGGGCCAGTCGTGGCCCTCCACCTCTAAAGCTCCTTGTCCTAGGTGTTAGTGTCCCCATCTCTCCATCTGTGAAGTCACATAAACAGGGAAGAGGGAAAACCTCGACAAGAATGGGAATGAGTGGGAGTTGGAAGGGATGCTGTCTAAAATCATCTGTCCAACCTCTTCATTTGACAGATGTGAACACACGTCTGGGGAGGTGGTATGACTTATCCAAGCCACGCTGCCAGACAGGGAGAGAGCAAGGCTAGAGAGCAAGCCGGGCCTGCTTCCTCGCTGCGCGCCCCTCCCCTCCCTGTCTAACTCCCAGTCTCTACTTCAGCGCCTTGATCCTCCTATTTGCAGACCAGGAAATGCAGATTACTGTGTTTGGGACTTTTGCAGTCTGTACTGTGACCTGGGGAATGCAGGTGAAATTCAACATATATTTCCTCCACATATTAATGAAATTCATTCTTGGATGAAAAGAATACGAGACTGCCACTCACTCTCCAGGGCACTGCCCTGGGGTCAGACACACTGGGGTCCCTACACTGTCTGTGTAGCTTGGGGAGTCATGTCATGTGAACCCAGATGCTCTCTCTGTGACATGGGGTCAGAATGATGCCCTCCTACCTGGACTTCCACAAAGCTGACCTGGGACAAACCTACTGTTTGAGGGGCCTAGCATGTGGCAGGGCCTGGGACAGCACACATTCCCATCTTTTCTCCTTGGAGTCCTGAGAGATCATGTGAATGCCCAGCCCCACCTCTCCTGCTGAGGAGGAGACTTGCTTTGGTGTCCCCTTTGAGCTTGGCCAGGTGAAGCAGAGAAACCAATCTGCCCCCACACCCCCTGGGGAGGCTCAAGGTGGAGCTAAGCTACTCTCACCCACACCTGGCTCTCCTTTCCCATGGGAAAGCAGGCTTATTAACTATGTATCCACTGGGAAGGAGACCAGCCCACTCCCACCACACACACACACCCCACCGCCTCCCCCCAGCAGCTGGTATCTGCTGGAGCCTGAGCTTGGGCCCCTCTCCTGGAGAATGACAGACTCAGAGCAGGCAGGGCCTTGGAGATCATCTGGTGCAATATTCACTTGACAGATGGGGAACCTGCCCAAGGCCTTGAAGCCACAGGAGGCTGGGCCTGTACTTAGCTGGTCTCAGGATACCATCCCTCGCAGTTGGCCTAGAGCTTTTACATTTATTCTAAATCCTGGAGGCAGCAGTGTGGAAAGATTAAGAGTTCTGGCTCTGTACTCAGGCAGCTCCATCCTGGTTCTACTATTTACTGGCTGTGTGACCTTGGGAAAGTGACTTGCCTTCTCTGAGTCTTGGGTTCTTCATTGACAGCATGGAAGTAATAGGGTTAAGATGAAATAAGATGACATTTGTAGGAATTCAGTACTAAATTGGTGCATACTCCTCAGTAAGTGACAGCTATAGCACATTACAGCGTACCTGGGACTAATGACATTTGGGGCTGGATAATTCTTTGCTATGCAGGGCTACTTATACATCTCTTGCCTCTACCCAATAGGTGCCAGTACAACACCTTCCCCCCAAGTTATGACAACCAAAAATGTTTCCAAGCCGTACACAGTGGCACACGCCTGTAATCCCAGCACTTTGGGAGGCTGAGACAGGAGAATCGCAAGTTCAAAACCAGCCACAGCAAGGGCGAGGCACTAAGCAACTCAGTGAGACCCTGTCTCTACATAAAACAAAATAGGGCTGGGGATGTGGCTCAGTGGTCAAGTGCCCCTGAGTTCAATCCCTTGTAACACACACACACACACACACACACACACACACACACATTTCCAAATGTTGACCAGAGTCTCCTGGGGTCAGAATCACCCCTGACTGAGAACCCTAGAGACGTCCTACTCAGCGTTCCGGATTCAGCCCAAGTATCACCTGCCCTGTGCAGCTTTCACCTACCTTGACCTCACTGTATACTCCAGATTCCAGGACTCAGAGCCTGGTGTGCTACATGTGCTTGGTTAAGTCATTTTGCTTCTCTAAGCCTCCGAGGGTCACCTGTAACATGGAGATAAGGTAGCATTCCTGGGAAGGACGTCATGTTAGGGATTCTCTATGCATATACTATGCGTGGCACACTAAGCACAATCTTAAAATATCTTTATTCGTTCTTTTTTTTTTCTGGTACCAGGGGTGGAACTCAGGGGCACTCAACCACTGACCCCCAGTCCTATTCCCATTTTGTATTTTATTTTATTTATTTACTTATTTTTTAAATGCTTTTTTTTAGTTCTTGATGGATCTTTATTTTATTCACTTATTATTTATATGTGGTGCTGAGGATCGAACCCAGTGCCTCACGCATGCTAGGCAAATGCTCTACCACTGAGCTATAGCCCCAGCCCCCCCATTTTGTATTTTATTTAGAGACAGGATGTCATTAAGTTGCTTAACGCCTCACTGTTGCTGAGGCTGGCTTTGAACTCGCAATCCTCCTGCCTCAGCCTCCCAAGCCACTGGGGTTACAGGCATGCACCACTGTGCCTGGCAATATCTTTATTCATTCAGATGATAAAATATCCATAGGAATTGGAGCAATACAATCTAAAAGTTAAAGTGTCCCCCTAATCCCACCCATGGGGCAACATAGCTAGAATTACTATATAGTTGTGCAGAACTTTTATGTACTGTGAGTGTGTATGTTGGTGTCTTAGTGGATTTTTTTTTCTTTCCTTTTCTTTTTCCACTACTGCTGAGCGCCTGGACCACAGAGCAAAGTGGGACAGCAGGATCTCCAAAGACTTGGTGCTTAAAAGAACCCTATTAATATTACTTCATTTAACCTTTTTGTAATATTTTTTTTAGTTGTAGATGGACACAATACCTTTATTTTATTTATTTATTTTTATGTGGTGCTGAGGATCGAACCCAGTGCCTCACACGTGCTGGGCAAGATCTCTACCACTGAGCCTCAGCCCCAGCCCTACATTTAATCTTCATAATACCCTGTTGGGTGAGTAGTATTGTTATGTATTCTTTTTACAGATGAGGAAACAGAGGCTCAAAGGAGTTAAATGACTTGTTTGGTCACCCAGCTGGTAAATGGCATGGCCAGAATTTGAGACTGGCCCCACTGAGCCACGTACAGTGTCTTGCTGCCCCCGAGAGGTGGGAGATTATCTCCCCTCCATCCTGCCTGGCTTTGCATTGAGAGTACTCAGCACAGGACCAGGCTAGGGACTGTCTGTTGGCGCCAGCTTGGCACCTCAAGGGCAGGTGGCTAGGATGTCATCCTGATCAGGCGTGGCATCCGGCTTTCTGGCCATCTCAGTTTCCTGACCCCCAGAGAGGGAATCCGATTCATCTTAGCCACCCCCACCAGGCCTCATGTGGCCACTGGAGCCTTTCCCAAGGCCTCCTTCGTGCCAGAGAAGGGGATGGGCCCTGGATGGGAGTCTGACAGGCTGGGTGTGGTGATTCAGAGCTGCCAGCACAGCCCCACAAGGAGAGAGCGGGGTTGGGCACAGGGTTCCCGTTTGGGCTCTGGCTTCTTTCCATGGCATAGAAGGCATGGCCTCTGCACCCTCTTCCCCAGCCTGAGAAGTGGAAAGAACCAGGGGACCGTCCACTTTCTGTGTCGAGGAGAGAGTTGCTACCTAGCCAAAGAAATGGCAGATGGGAAGTCCTTTGTTTTGTGGGAGGCAGTTGAGTTGCCTGTGTCCTGGGGAAGCAGCTTCTGCTGTCACTCTTCCCAGGACAGGGAAGGATTTATGCAGCCTCCGTGTGAGTGAGACTGACTGGGGGTCAAGCGCAGAGCTGGCTGTTGGCATCTCCACTTCCCACAGGTATCTAGGCAGCCAGGAATGACCAGTTCAGCCAGGCTGACCATAGGCCACAGTGTGGAAACTTACGGGTGAACTTTGGATAAGGACACCAAGATGCTTATTTTATAGAAAAAGAATCTAGTGACAAAAGGTGACAAGAGTAAAACAACTCGATAAAATGAAGTTCACTGGGCACCTACTATGTGCCAGGGGCTGTGTTACAGGCATTTCATCCTAAGATGGCTCTTTTTCCCTTCCCTGTATCTGAGTGGGGTGAGGATCAGTACATTCCACAGATGTAGATACTGAGGCCGAGAATGGAGGGCTCACCGCCAGTAGGAGGAAGAGCTGGAGTCCAGCCTGGTTGTCAGACTCAGCTCCCGCTCCTCACCAGCACTCCGACTCCCTCAGGGAGCATTCAGAAGGGGAAGAGCCTCAGAAATCACCTGGCTGACCCTCTCCCCTCTATGTAGATGGGCAAGCTGGCTTGCCAAGGCAGGACCAGAGCTTGGCTCCCACCTTGGTTCCAGCATCGTTTGCCATTCGGACCTTGAGCTTTGCCTGGACACTGAGGGTGGGTGTGGGACACTTGAAAGTGGATTCCATCTTGGATTCAAAGATTCATTTAATAATTCCTTTGGCCAACACTCTGTGGGTGCTGAGAGCCAGCCCTGTGCTGGGTCCAGGGCAGGGCTGCACAAGACCTGGCCCTGCTGGGGTTCTGGGACAGGCCTGTGAACTGGTAGGTCACTGTAACTGAGCTTGCCCAGTTGAGTCTTAACAGGTATGCCAAGTGTTTCAGGCCAAGGAACAAAAAGGCTATGGGTAGCAGGAATGAACACATCCACAGCCACCATGGCCTGGGTGCAGACTACAGGGGACATCCTTCAATGCCCTGGCAGGCAGGTGTTCCCCCACCCTCATCCTCACAGCAAGCCTATGAGGTATGTCTCATTGTCCCATTGCACAAATGAGTAAACTGAGGCTCAAATACGGTGCCTAAGATCACACAACCACTGAGTGCCACTGAGGCTGGAAGTTGAACTCTGGTATGAGTTTGACCAAGGGCACATTCAGATGGGTCATTGTGGCTCTAGGAGGGGGAGAAGAGTAAGAGTGAGAATGAGAGGCTTAACTAGCTCAAGAAAGGCCTTGAACATGCATGTGCACGCACGTACACACACACACACACACACACGCACGCACTGAAGAGGCGGGGAAGCCAGGGACAGGTTTGAGCAGATGCGTGTGGCCTGTCAGATCTGCACCCTTGGGCAGTGTGCATGGTGGAGAGCCACAGCCAGGTGTTGCCAGGGACTGTTTAGCTCCAGAGGGCCCAGGGAGGGTTTGGGCTCAGAGAAGCAATAGAAGAACTCACATCTGTCAAGAGGAACAGGGGCTTCGGGGCCTCAGGTATAGGTGAGAGATGAGGGCCAGGGGAGGAGGAGGCAAGTCCACTTTGCCTTGTTAAGATTTCTGGCACCATTGGGTGGGAGAGGGGAAGAGAGCAGTGCCAGGCATGGAGACAGGAGGCATGGGCAGCAGCACACGCTGGGCCCTGTCAGCGCACATCTGGTCCTCTCAGGAGCCCTCATTACAATCCTGCCAGGGCTCTTATCCTGTTTACAGAGAAGGCTCTGGGGGGCTGGCTCCAGGTCCATTGGGATCAAAAGGGTCCCTGAGGCCAGCGCTGAGCTGGCTTCTAAGCAGTTTTGTCCCCTGGGCAGGAAAAGGAGTTGCTTTGTGGTGGGGTAGCCCTGACCTTGGCCTTGGGGGCCTTTGAGCCCTGGCTTTCTGTCCTCCCTCCTCGTTGCTGCTCCGTGCTGGTCTTGCCAAACTGAGGGAGCTCCAGAAACCTCCTAGCTGATAGCTGTGTGTGACTGTATACCCACCGGCCCTCTGGGGTGTGTCCTCCCCAGAGCCCTCGACCTGCCCTGCTCCAGCTCTGGTGGGGCCCTGCAGTCCCACTCTCCCTGGCTGACATTCAAGGCTTCCTCCAACCCCTGCCCAGCCAGCCCCAGCCGGCCTTTCCAGCTTGTGACTCTGCCCACCTGTCATATGCCTGGCTCTGGCCATCCAGGACTAACCCCACTTCCTGCACACCAGGTGTGCCCCTGGCTGACAAGTCCTCTCCACCTGGAACAGCCTCTCCTTGTCCTGGCGACTTGAAGGAACCCTACCATCTCCTTCCCTGGTCCTTCCATCAGACAAACTCTAAACTTGACACTCCCCAGTTCTAAGGCCCCGTTTCACATATAATTATGATAATGACAACTTAGATCCATTGAGCTCACCCTGTGCCTCATGTCAGGTTAGCAATTAAGTCATTTAATGGTCACAACAACCTTACTGAACAGGTGCTGTGATAGCCTCACTTTATAGGTTAGGAAACTGAGGTGGGGGGACGGTGTTACAAACACAGCCAGTGGTGACAGCTGTTTGGATCCTTGGCAGGCCCCCCATGTGTATATCCTGTTCTTCTTTGTGTTCCACCTGTTTGAGTTTCTTGGCTATTGCAAACTCTTCAACATCAGGGACCATGTCTCCAGCCCAGGATGGCTAGTACAAAGCCGCTCTCTCAGTGGTGCTCAGAAACTATTTGTTTTGAGTTGACTGGGAAGGAGAGAGACTGAGCAGTTTCAAACATGCATTTTTGGAGTCAGTCAGAGCCTTGTCTCTCTTACTAGCTGTGTGTTCTTAGGCAAGCTGACCAACCTCCCTGATCCTCAATTTCTACTTCCATGAGATGGAGGCAATAAAGGTACCAACCTTGTGGATTGTTGTGAGAATTAGATGATGAGATGCCTGTAAAATTCAAACCCAAACCATGAGCAACTCCAGCACTTCTGGTCCTGAGCCTCTGCTGTGGTCATGGTCTCAGTGTTCTTCCCTGCGTTGGTTCTGTTATGTAGGATTTTATCAGCAGGTTCCTACTTCCTGTCTGACCTCTCTACTAGGAGGAGACTTTCCGGTTTACTCTCCCAATGTAGAACAGTGTAGCTGGGGGCCAGTCAGTCCCTCTCCCTGGACTTCTGTTTCCTGTTCTGGAAATTGTAGGGCTTGGACCAGATGGTCCCTCCAGCCCCTTCCTGCCCTTGCCATCTGAGGCAGGAGCTGGACACAGCACGGGGTGAGGACATGAAGAAATGACTGGATACCGCCCGTGGGACAGTGACCCTCCATCCCCCATGCACTGGGTGCTGCCAGGCTCTACACCCTGGAAGGCTGAACATTGGTTACTGTTTCCTCACTTCACCCTGCAGCCCTAGAAGGTAGTCATATTCCCATTTTACAGATGAGAGACTGGGGCACGGAATGTTACCCTGGCATCCCAGGGATGCGGCTGGTGAGTGGCATGATAGAGCCAGCTTTTACCCCAGGTCTGCCTGGAAGGAGGCCCCTGGAGTGGGGTGGGACAGAGCTCAGACAGCCTCCTAAATTCTTCCCCAGGGATTCAAGGGTTTGGTTTCCCTAAGTTGGTGGTTCCCTCAGGCTCCATACCTGGTTCTCCTGGGGAGAGCCACCCGCTCTGGGCCTCTCTCCCCTCCTGCCTTTTCAGAGGGGAGCTCAGACCCAGCTCAGCCACCTCCCTGAGCAGTTAATTCTGCAAAAACCTAAAGCTGGTCTATACCTGCCCTATCCCAGGTATTGAGAGTGTGACAACCTCTCCAGCAGGATCCCAGCCCTCGGAAGCCAACAGTTTGGTAGGGGAGATGGACAGGTCACCTTGCAGGGATGGGGCCCCGTGCACACAGAGATGTGTCTGACAACAGTGTGTCCCACAAGCAGGGAAAAACACGAGTGTATGGGCATTCTGGACAACGGGTATAGCACACGCAATGGCCTAGAGAAGAGCATTGCTGCAAGATGCTTAGTGCTCTCCAATAGAACTTTCTGGAATGCTGGCAAATTCTGCCTCTTCACTGTCTAATGCAGTAGCTGCTAGTCCCCCGCAGCTATCAAGCACTTGTAATGAGGCCAGTGCAACCCAGGAACCAAACTTCCTTTTGTTTTCATTTTAATTAATTGCAATTTAAATAGCCACATGGGGCTCGTCGCTTCCATGTTGGACAGCACAGATCTGGACCAAGAGATAAGACTGGAGAAGAGTGGTGCCCAAGGTGAAGGCCCTTGAATGCTGCCTTAGGCCTTGTGCCTAACGATGCAGAGATCCCCTCACTGGGAGAGGAAGCAGCGAGGAAGGGCAGGTCTGGGGTCCTCAACACTGTCCTGACATTCCCTGTGATGTCTGTGTCCCTGTCTATCCCCTGACTCCTGTAGGCCTCAGGGGTTAAGACTTGCCCCTCATCCCTCTCCCCTTCCCAGACACAGCAGCATGTGGGCCCAAGGACACGGAATGTATGAATCAGTGTTCTCTTGCTCCAGAGGTCCAGGAGGAAGGGACAGCCCAGCTCTCCTCATTCCCTGACTCCAAAATTAGGGAGAAATTTGTCCAAGTCCCTCAGATGCCTAGTAGTATGAGGAACGGGGCCTCCAGTGCCCCTTCTCAGAAACACTGAAGAGCTTCCTGGGCAGCTGGGTCTGACGTGGGCCCCTGGGGACACCACGGGGGAGAACTGTAGCACTCGGCTCCTCTCCTCAAACGTCTGCCTCTCAGCCAGCCTGTTTCCCAAGCTGGACAAACCCAAGGCCATCAGGGAGGGCCTGGGGAGCCCTCGTCATGCACACAGGCAAACAAGATGCATGCGAGTCCATTAGGACGACTTTCAGCTATTAGCAATGGGGACCGTCTGACCGTAGGAGCTGACACTCCATGGGGGTGTTTCTTACCTAAAACACTCCACAGGAAAGGACCCGGGGCAGTGGCGTGCTGGCAATGGCCACACGAGCCCCTGAGAGCTGACTATGCCATCTCTGCCCAGCTCCATGGCCAGTGACCTCACATCAGTAGCCTGAGATCCACTCTGGTGGGAGCCTTTATACCATGGGAGTTTGCAGACCTCACTGGGGCTTGCTGTTCTTTCTTCTCTTTCCTTTTCCTTCTTAAACATCACTAGTCTACTGATGGTGTGGCTGCCCTGAGGTCTTCAGGGACCCACTTTCCTGCTTTTTTTTTTTTTTTTTGGTACTGGAGGTTGAACCCAGTGGCTCTTTGCCACCACTGAAATACATCCCCAGCACTTTTTAATTTTTTAATTTTGAGATAAGGTCTCACTAAGTTGCTAAGATGAGCCCCCAATTTGCAATCCTCCTGCCTCAGCATCCTCTTACTGAGATTAAGGTATATACCACTATGCCTGGCCTGTCTTCCTTTTACTCTTCTAGGTTCAGCTTCTGACTTCTGTCTTTACATTTGCCTCATGGCCTGAGATGGCTGCTTGTGTTCCAGCCATTGTGTCTGTCTAGCCATTAAGCTCTCCACTGTCACAACACATGCTCCTCCCATTTTTATGTCTTACTCCTGTTTTCCTGAGTAGATCCTCCTCATCCTTCAATATCACCTCTCATGTTACCTCCTCTGAAAGCCTTCCGTGACCTCCCTTGCCAAAGTCTCCCCCCAACCCTACACTTTATTTTCTCTAGAGCACAGACCATATTGGTAATTATCTTGATCTTTTATTATTTTTCCTGCTTATTGTCTTCTTCACCACACTGAAAGATCCCTGTGGGCAAGGACTGCATCTGTCTTGTTCTGTGCTATATCCTCAGTGCCTCAACAGTGCTTGGTACATGGTAGTTGCTCAATAAATAATTGTTAAATGAATAAGCAATAGTAAGCAAAGATAATTTTGTTTTTCACATTCTTCTCCTCATGTGTCATGACCTTTCTCCAATATTGCTACCCAGTCTGTAAAATTAGTTGAACCAGCTGTTTGCTGAGGATCCTCCCTGCTCTGATAAGATGACTGAGTGGGAGATGAATACGAACTGGTAAATCAGCCTCCCTGGCATCTCTCAGCCCAACCTGGTCAAGGACCCCAGGCCCTGCTCAGAGACTGTTTCCTAGGAAATTTATTCACACAGCAAACTTTCTTGAGCCCCAGCTCAATACCAGGCTGCTGGGTACAAACCATGGGGAGAGGGAGCAGCAAGGGCCTGCCCTGGAGGACTTGTAGGCTAATATGGGGAGGAAGCTGGAATAGGTAGGAAGTAAACTGGCTATGATACAATGGCTAGGGGCTCAGTAAGTACAGACAGCCAGGTGCACTGGTGCACGCCTGTAATTCCAGCAACTCAGGAGGCTGAGGCAGGAGGATTGCAAATTTGAGGTCAGCCTCAGCAACTTAGTGAGATCTTGCCTCAAAATAAAAAATAAAAAGGACTGGAGGATGTAGCTCAGTGATAAAGCACCCCTGGGTTTAATCCCCAGCCAAAAAAAAAAATGTAGACAGCTAGACCCTATGCTGGGGAGCACCCATCTCCATATCCCAATCATTTATCTGGCAAATACTGATTGAGACCCTGCTGTATGCTAGGGATTGTTCTGGGCACTAGGATAGAGCAGCAATCAAGCCAGTTAAGATTCCTGCCATCATGAAACTCCCATTACATTGAGGAAAGCAAGCAGGAAACACATAGGCAAGTCAACAAGGCCATTGTAGACAGTGGGAGGTGCCGTGAAGACTTCAGAGCTGGGGATCTGACAGACAGGTAAGCAGGCATCTCTGTCCATTCGGTGATTGGGCAAAGGTCTGCAGAGGCAGCATCCAGATTGATAAGTGAATGAACGTAGGGGTCACCGTGAGAAACCCTAACAGTGGAGGGGGCAGCCAGAGGAAGCAAATGCAAAGTCCCCCAGTTGGAGCAAGTGCAGGATGCTGGAGGAGCAGGACAAAGCTCGCTGTGGCCAGAGGGGAGGGAGCAGGGACGATGATGGAGACTGCTGGGGGGGGGGGGCCGGGTGAGGGAGAGAGGCGCAGCACTGACTCTGGTCCCACAAACCACAGCAATCCATATGAAAAATATGCAGTGCAGCATTGCAGTATTCATTCAGTCAAAATTAATGCAAAGAAATTCATAATGAAGCTGGGCCCAGTGGCTCAAGCCTGTAATCCCAGCACTTAGGGAGGCTGAGACAGGAGAATCGCGAGTTCAAAGCCAGCCTCAGCAATGGTGAGGCGCTAAGCAACTCAGTGAGACCCTGTCTCTACATAAAACACAAAATAGGGCTGGGGATGTGGCTCAGTGGTCGAGTACCCCTGAGTTCAATCCCCAGTACCAAAAAAAAGAAAGAAAGAAAGAAATTCATAATGAGCAAAATATCAAAATTTTAAACAAGGTCAGCATCCCTAGCTGTTGCTTGTTGAGTCACACTGGAAATTGAGACAAAGGAAATCTAAGTAATACTGATCATGTTTTTATTTCAAATGATGATGTATTGTCTAGCATAGATTTGCTCTTGATCATTGTGGGTGTCACCACTGTAGAAAACATGTCACCTGGTTTCAAGATCATGGTCTCCAGAACCAGATGTCCTAGTTCTCATTCTGACCTTACCCTAACATGCTTTTTTAATGCTATGTGGCCAGTTTCTTGACCTCTCTGTGCCTTGTTCTAAAAATAATATCATAGTGGTGCCTAGCTTAGGGTTACCCAGAGGCTCCAATGAATTAATAACAAGCCAAGTGCGGAGAGCAGTGTCGAGCCCACGCTGGGCGCTCAGAGAGTGGGAGAAGTTAGCCTGGGACTACAGCCTTGACCCAGGTCTAAGCCCTGAGGCAGCAGCTCAGTAGAGGCAGCGTGGGGATATGTGTGTATGCGGCTTTTCTGAAACTCCAGGTGAAAGGTGGGGACAGATTCTGGAGACATTTAGGACTTGGTGGTTGAAATGTAACCAGAGTGGATGTTGACCGGAAGCGGGGGGCAAAATGTAACCAGAGTGGATGTTGACCGGAAGCGAGGCGCAAGGTCAGGATAATGCCCTGGTGTCCAGTAGGGCTGGACCATCCGTCACAGCTGAATGCCCCGGGCGTGTGTTGCCCAAGCCCCCAAGCCCGTCCTGTGTGTATTTCAGAGGGAGCTAAAGGAGCAGCTTCAGGCCCTTCAGGACAGTGAGCGGGAGCACACAGAGGCACTACAGCTGCTCAAGCGACAGCTGGCGGAGACTAAGGTGAGCCAGCCTGCGTGGGGGCGGGGCTTGGGGCGGGGTCATCTGGGAGAGGAGGCGGAGCCTCGGGCCACCAAGGGGCTTGGAGGGGCTGAACCTGCCATTAGACACAGGGTGGGAGGAGGGTGAGGCTTCTGTGAAGATGAATTGATGGGGACGGGAAGCAAGGAACCCACTCTCAGATGGCAAGTGGACTGAGCTGGGCCCTTTCTCCCTTTCCAATGGGGATGGAAGTTGGGGGTGAGACCAGAGACCTTTGGAAACACCCTCCGACCCTGAAGGGCTGGGAAAATGTAGCCAGTCTTTTTTGTTCTGCCCTTATTAAACATGCCCATTGCCCAAGGAAGCCACCCTGACCATGTCCCCTCCAGCCCAGCCCTGATGTCATTTCCCCTCTTGCACTCAGGCCATAGAGACGTGGACACCAATAGTAAGACAAAGCCCTGCAGTCTGGCTTCGGCGTTGGGGACTGGGGGAGTTTTTCCTTGACCTGAGGAGAAGGATGTGGGTTCTGATCCTGCCACTAACTGGCTTTGGGTGAACTCCACACCTTTCTGGTCCCCTAGTCTTCCCATCTGTATGGTGGGCATCTGCTGGGCTCCATCCAGAACTTCAAGACTGGAAGTCCCCCCTCCCTTACAGAGTGGCTCTATATAGTGAAACCCAGGGGCAGGACGGAGCCTGGGGAATGCCCTGGGCCTCCAGAGTTCAGCCCCGGGCTTGGAGAGACCATTAGAAACCCAGATCTGTGCCCTAGCATAGCCACCAACCCACTGTGGGGTCTCAGGAGGGTCATGACACACATTTCTTCAGAGAACATTCCAGAATGCCTCTGGGCATTGCCCCTCGGTGCGCAAGAGATGAAAAACAGTCACAGGACCATGGCCTCCTTGCTTCTCACTTTCCCCAGCTGTCTGGTGACTCTGTACCCCACACTGAGAAGCAACTTGAAGCCTCTCTGGATGAGAGGGAATCCAAGGGTCTATTTCTCCCGGCCAGGGGCATTCTCCTCTCTTCTCCTCCATTATTGTTTTTCTCCACTGACCTCTTCCTCCCCCGCTTTCCTGTCCATCTGTCTGCCTCTGGGGGGTCCTGCGGGGCCACCTCCCCCTCCCCTCCCGTTCCCCCAGCCCTGCTTCCTGTCTGGACTGGGGTATTTATACAAGAAATGCCTATGGAGACTTGGAGGTCATATTTCACCTGGTGCCTGACTGTGCTTTCCTATGGCGTCCACCCCTCCAGTGGCCCAGCCTGGGGCCTGTCTGGTCTCCCTCCTCAGGCCCTGTGTTTTCCTTAGTTGTCTCTGAGGATGACGCATTCTTGGAAGGGTGTTTTTCTAAAAGGGCCATAGCTCTCCCAAGCCCCTGTGTGTTCCAGGGGACATGGTGGGCTAGGGGTGGGAGTTGCTTTCTCAGCCAAGGCAATGAAGGCCGGTCCATGAGGCATGCCCGTGGAGCCGAACCTTCCTCCATGCTGAGAACGGTGCTTCTGCTCCAGTGTCTTACTAAACCCCATAGAATTTCACCTCTGCCACAGCAGGACTCGCCAAAACCTAGCACAGTGTCTGACACACAAACTGTATTTGTAGAAAAAGTGAGTGGAGGGCTGGGATTGTGGCTCAGTGGTAGAGCGCCTGCCTGGCATGCGTGAGGCACTGGGTTCGATCCTCAGCACCACATAAAAATGAATAAAATAAAGATATCTGTCCATCTACAACTAAAAAAATTAAAAAAAGAAAAAGTGAGTGGAAAAAAATAAATAAAACACCTTTGGAAGTAGATATTGTTATCCCGATTTTATCAGTGAGGAAACTGAGGCACAGAGAGGTTGAGGGACCAGCCTGAGCCCCACAGCTAGTAAGGGACAAAGAGGGCACTTACTGCCCAGTTCTGCAGAGCCCAATGCTGGGAGGTCTCCTGGGGTGCCCTTAGCAGGCCTAGGGTTTTGTGACCATCAAGTGGATAGGTTGGGAGGACCATCTAGAACTTCAAGACTGGAAGTCCCCTCTCCCTTACAGAGTGGCTCTATATAGTGAAACCCAGGTGGCTGTAAATCTGATGTGCTGCTTTTGAGATGCTCTTTCCCTGCCTCCATCTCTTTCTCTATGTATCCTCCCTTATCCTGGGGACACTGGAACCTCATCCTGGAAAGAAAACGGAGCCTCTGCTCAGCTGTGTGAAGTGATCATGAGCGAGACCCTTCCTCTTTCCTCCCTCCCTCCCTCCTTCCCTTCTCTCCTTCCTTCTTTCCTTCCTTCCTTCCTTCCTTCCTTCCTTCCTTCCTTCCTTCCTTCCTTCCTTCCTTCCTTCCTTCCTTCCTCACTCAAGTAGCCCCTGACTGCCAGCTTTGTGCTAGGCCCTGGGGCGGGCAAAGCACTAAGAAAAATGCCACTCCTACCCAGGAGGGGTTCATCCACAAGTTGGGGAGACAATGTTAAGAATAGTGTATTAAGAGAGTTTATAAAAGGTTCTGGGAAACCTCTAACTCCCTGAAAAAGTTAAAGAAGGCCTCTCAGGGGAGGTAGCTTTCGAGTTGGGTTTTATAGGATGAGTAGGAGTTTGCCAGCGGGTTGGGAGGGTTGTTCTAGTCGTGCGGAAGTACAGTGCAGTGATGTTAGGGAGGTTAAGTTGGGACCAACTTGGAAAGGGCTTTTGGATGCCAGGCTAAGATAGTTAGCATTTTGCTGTCATCAAAAAGCCAGGAAGGTCCCTAAACGCAGTGTGGGCTGTGACCCAGTTTGCACTTGAGAAAGACCCCTGGCAGTGAGTTTGTTGGCAAAGACTGGAGCTGACTTGTGGACTGAATGAGTCTGAGGGACATGTTGGAGAGAGAGTTGGAGACATGGTCCCAAGCCAGGCCAGGACATCCTCAGAACAGCAGGCATTAAGTAAAGATGAGGGAGAGAATGGAAGGAGCTGGCCTGGAGGTGTCCTGAGGAACCTGCGTGGCAGAGGAGGAGCTGCTAGAGATGGGATGCAAACGAGGACTTTCAACAGCAGAGGGGTGGTCAGCGGGCAAACACTGCAGAATGGTCTGGGAGGAGCCAGACCGGGTGGCCATGGGGCCTGAGGGACCTTTGGAGAGCAGCTCCACAGGATGAGGGAGGCAGATTCCCATCCTCCCCAGCAGCAGCAGCCTCAGCCCTCCCTGGGTGAGGGGGTTCAGGCAGGCCACTGGCAGCCTGGCTTCCCATCCCCAGACTCTCCTCCACCCCCTCTTTGTCTGCCTGGCTCGCTGGGTGGGCATGCGCAGGGAGGCTGGCCAGCTGCCAGCAGCTCTTCCTGCAGGCAGGCGGCCACAATGGGCGGGAAGGGGCCCTAATTGAGCCTTTGTGGAGCCTCCCACAGAGCCCAGGGCACTGAACACAGTGGGGTCTCTGACTCCATGAACTGCCAGCCAGAATCCTGCAAAGTGAAATTGCAGAGGCAGGCCCCACATGCTGCCACATCCTGTCGCCTGACTCTCAGTCTTTCCTCAGGCTGCTCCTTCCACCTCTCCCCTGACCCTGACTGGTGCCTAGTCCTTCCTCAGGCCATCTCCCCTTGGGGACTCCCTGAATACACCCATTAGAATTGATTCCTTTGCAATAACCAGGCTGTTTCTCTGCACCTGGGACCCTGTCTCTGGGTGAATGAACAACCCCTCACTTCGTTTTCACCCAGTCCTATGCTGTCAATTTTATTACTCCATCCATGGATTGGAAAACTAAGGCTTATAGAGCTGAGGTTGCCAAAGCTGGAGACTCGGAGCTAGGACTCTTATCCAGGCTATGGGGCACCAAAGCTGGTGCCCTCCTGGCCCTCGCAATACCTGCATGGCATCGGGAACTACGCCATCCACACTCACATCCCTGGCAGTGGCCCTCACTCTAGTTCTTATTCGTTAGCTGGGGGAGTCTCAGGGGGTGGCAGAACAGAGGAGTGACCACCAAGGTCAGCCACACACTTTGCAGTTGATGAAGCTCTCTGACCTCTGTGATCACCCCCATCTTCCCTTGAGCCCCACACAAGTCGTTACAAATTAAAAATAGGGCTGGGGATGTAGCTTGGTGGCAGAGTGCTTACCAACAACCTGAGGCCCTGAGTTCAATCCCCAGGACACCAGAGGGAGGAGGAAAGGAAGGACTAAGTATCCCAGACTGAAGTGTCCCCTGTCCTTCCTCCTAGCTTCCTTGTTCCTTCTACCTCTGCACAGGAATCTGGGCAGGGTCCTCCTCCCTCTGCCCTCTACGAGCTCATTGTTTGACCTGGACCACGGCCTTAGTTTCCTAATGGGCCACGCTAACTGCTGTCCCCGCCATACCAAGTGCTTTTGTACTAGCACACTTGAGTGTGAGCCGTGCCCCCTGCACAGGCATCTCCCACCCTCCCTCTCTGCAACTGAGGGTCTCGGTTTCCTCTTCTCACCTGGGGTTCATTCCATCTGTGCCCCCTGCCATAACCCCTGACCACTGCCTCCGCAGTCTTCCACCAAGAGCCTGCGGACCACCATCGGCGAGGCCTTTGAGCGGCTGCACCGTCTGCTGCGAGAGCGACAGAAGGCCATGCTGGAGGAGCTGGAGGCAGACACTGCCCGCACGCTGACCGACATCGAGCAGAAGGTCCAGCGCTATAGCCAGCAGCTGCGCAAGGTGCAGGAGGGGGCCCAGATCCTGCAGGAGCGGCTGGCCGAGACTGACCGGCACACCTTCCTGGCCGGGGTGGCCTCCCTGTCTGAGAGGTATGTGCCACCTGTGCGAGGTGATGGGGATGGAGACAGATGGGTTGTCAGCAGAAACCTCGTTCATGCACATCTCCATCGATCATTTATGGAACACCTACTGTGTGCCGGATCCTGGGCTAAAGGCTCCATGTATTTATACTATTCTGTGTGTGATATATCCTATCAATCAATAGTATATGAGTGATAACAATATCCATAATCATATGGTAGGTTCTTGTATTATATATTATGTTCTTTATATCATGTATAGCATAGATTATTTATAGTAATGTTGATATTATGTATTAATCTTTAAAAGTTTGATGTTATTGTAACTCTCTCGGCCCCCTTGTGGAGAGTTACCACTGTCATCCGCATTCCACACATGTGGCAACTGAGGATCAAAGAAGCCAGATCAATTGGCCAAGACCTGTCAGCTAGGTGGTGGAGCCAGGATTCAAGCCCAGGCTTCTCTGGCCCTGAAGCCACCCTTGATAATAACAGTTATTGGGATCAACACTGGTCACAGCCTCATGCCCGTGGTGTTGGCCCTGAGCCAGACACTACGCTAAGCATTCTGTCTGCTGCGCCATGTGATCCTCATGACAATCCTAGAAGGCAAGTTCTAGCTAGTGCCCATTTTATAGTTGAGAAAACTGAGGGTAATAGCTGGAGAGGTCGGCAGTGGCCCAAGCAGGCAGCCGCATCTGAGTCGCACAGCCTTCTCACTCATGACCTCACCCTTTGTCAGCCGCCCTGAAGGTGGCTGCAGGGCCCCAACACTGGGGTGGGGACCCAGTCCCCCGTGCAGCCTTCTCTCCTGCTGTCCTTCCAGGCTCAAGGGTAAAATCCATGAGACCAACCTGACATACGAAGACTTCCCGACCTCCAAGTACACAGGCCCCCTGCAGTACACCATCTGGAAGTCCCTGTTCCAGGACATCCACCCAGGTGAGGTTCCCCTGCCCCTCCCTGAGAGGCCAGCAGGGAAGTGGGGGGCACAGGTAGGAGTGGTCTCTGGTAAGCTGAAGCCAGGCAGCACATAGTCCCAGCCCGCCCAGCCCCTGGTCCTAAACACAGCCTGGGGGCAGGGCAGGGAAGGAACCCAGGGAGCTGAGCTCGAACTGTGCCCCTAGGACCTGTGCTGGGCAGCATGATCACTCACCCTTACCAATCCTCGGAGGACCCTATGAGGCCATTCCATCCCCAGGGGGAAATGTGGGTGGGTACTCCTTCACTGTGACAGGGCCACATCTCAATGACCCACCGTGAAGTGAAAATACCCTGAGTCAGAAATGCCTTTAACACAGCTCACCTGCAGAGCTTCCCCGCTTAGCAACGGCACCAGCAGAGTAGTATTGGTTGTTTCCCCTCGGGACCATGTGGCTGACCAGCTCGTGCCTGTGCCCAGAATTACCCGAGTGTCATACCATACATGGCTAACCCTGGGAAGAGACCAAAAGTCAAAATTTGAAATATGTTTCTACTGGATGCCTGTCATTTTCACACCAACATAGTTGAAAGATCATCAGTTAGGGGCCTTCTATACTGAAGCCCTGGCACTCCATCAAGTCACTCTACATGCATGGTACCTGTTGAGCACCTTCCTCACACCAGACACTGTTCTGGGTGCTAGAGATGGAGCAGTGAGCAAAATCGGCAAAAATGCCTGACCTGCGGATCTCACATTCTGGAGTGTGAGAAAGTAAACAAAAGTGAATAAGTAAAACAAAACCACACATAGATCATTAGATGCTGATGGGAGAGAGATTTTAGATAGGTGTGAGGGCTTCGAAGGAGGGAGGGTGAGCCATGTAGTCATCTGAGGGAAGAGTGTTCCTGGCAGTGGGAACAGCGAGTGCAAAGGCCCTGAGGCAGAAGCATGCCCGGCATGTTCGAGGAACAGTAAGGAGCCTAGTGTGGCTGGAGTGGAATGAATGAGAGGGAGAGTGGGGAAGAGCTCAGGAAGGCAGCAGTAGCCAGACCATAAGGGCCTGCAGGCCAGCTTTAGAACTTTGAATTCTATGTTGAGCGAGAAGAGAACCAGTGGAGGGTTTAGGGCAGTGAAGTGACCTGAGCCTACTTAAGTTTTAAAGAATTCCTGTGGCTCCTGGGCTGAGACGAAACAGAAGGAGGTAAAGAGCAGAGGCAGGGTAGGTGGATAGGAGACCACTGCATAACCCGGGTGAGAGATATTGGTGACTTGGAGCAGGATGGTGGCCCTGGAGGGGGTGAGAAGTGGCCAGATTGTGGATCTATTTTGAAGGGAGATTCAACAGGACTTGCTAACAAATTGGGTCTCAGGTGTGAGAGAAGGAAGAGAAAGAGGACAGGATTTTGGCCGAGGTGTCTGGAAGCATGGAGCTGTAACACATGAGGTTTACAATACCCATTGAACACTCTGTGCTGATGTTTGAAAGGTGTTGAAACCACAGGTCTGCAGTCCAGGAGGAAGTCAGGCCTGTGGCCATCATTGAATGGGCTGGATGGGATCACCTGGGAAGTTAGGGTAGATAGAAAAGAGAGGGGGCCACTCTAACATCCAGAGCCCTAGGGCATTCCTATAAACCACAGATAGTAGGGAACTCAGCTAAGGAGACTGAGAAGGAGAAGTCAGAGAGGCAGGAAGGCAGCCTGGGTATGTCCTGGCTGCCCTGCAGAGGAAGCATTTCCAGGAGAGTGGTTCTTGGTGACAGAGGCTGCTAAGTCAAGTGCAGGAGAACCCAAAGCAGATCATCCTCCAGGTTTAGCAACATGGAGATCATTGGTGACCTTGACGAGAGCTATTTTGGTAGAGCAATGGGACAAAGGCCTGATTGGAGCCCATCCAAGAGAGAAGTGGAGACAGTGGGTGGAGACAACACTTTCAAGGAATTTTACATGAAGGAGGGAGAGAGACTGTCGGAGTAGCTATTTTTGCAGGAGAGAAGGCATAGCAGCCTATTCATGGGTTGATGGCAAAGAGGCAGTAGAGGGGCACAATCAGGAGAGAGAAGCCGGATGCAGTGGTGCATGCCTGTAATCCCAGTGACTCAGGAGGCTGAGGCAAGAGGATTGCAAGTTGGAGGCCAGCCTCAGCAACTTAGCGAGCCCCTGTCTCAAAATAAAAAATAAAAAGGGCTAAGGATGTAGCTCAGTGGTAAAGCACCCCTGAGTTCAGTCCTCAGTACCAAAAACATAAATAAATCAATAAAAATTAAAAAGAGGGAGAGAGTTGCTGAAACCATAGCCTTGAGTACCATCTCTGGTGGGATCTGCTACCTGCTGAGGGGTGGCCTCTGCTGGGAGCCCACACAGTTCATCTCCAGGAGCTTGCAGAGGGTGGCATATGGGCAGCCGAGCAGAGGTGGGAGTTTGTGGGAATCCCCTGATGGCGTTACCTTCCCAAGGGGTGGCCTCTGCTGGGAGCCCACACAGTCCATCTCCAGGAGCCTGCAGAGGCTGGAATATGGGCAGCAGAGCAGAGGTGGGAGCTTGTGGGAATCCTCTGATGGTGTCATCTTCCCAGTGAGGTGGGATGTGAAGCTGTCAACTGAGAGGGGGATGAGGTGATAGGAGGTTTGCAGAGAGGAGAAAGCAGGTGCATTAGCAGACCCTGGGCCTGGGAGAGCAGTGCTTCCCAAAACCACACGACTGAAACCACAGGGCAGATTCAAGCTTCAGGCAGCAGGGACCCCTGATTGTGCCTGAATCAGCACCATGCCCTTGAGAGGGGAAATTCAGATAAAGTAGGGAATTCTCCCTAAGAGGTAGGTAGTCTCATGAACCTCACTTTTTCAGATGAAGAAACCAAGGCACAAAGGTGTTAGAAGCTTGTCCATGGTCACAACCTATAAAAGGTACATCCAGCCTTTAAACCTGCATATCAGACCCCAGAGCCTATAAACTTACCAACTAAGCTAACTAGCCATTCTCTAGCCTCAGACACCAGCTGTGGGCAGAAACTGAGACTGAGGCTCAGAGAGGCTCAGACTTTCTAAGATCACATAGCAGTCAGAGGTCTTCCGCCTGTCTGGATTATTTGTTTACATACAGTAAAAATCCTTTAAGACAATCTCACGAGTCAGGGGAGAAAGACAAGCAACCAGGTTCCAAGAGTCCAGTGGGCCAAGGCTATGCCTAGGGACTCGCTTGTACCATGGAAGCCCAGAAGGGGCAACAGGAGGCCCTGGCTGGGGCAGGCAGGAGGCCTGGGGAAGTGCAGAACAGATAATGTTTAAACTGAGTGCTTAAAGCTAAAGAGTGGGGTGGGCAGGGGCATGAAGGACCCAGGTCATTCACAGTTGAGTCTCTGAGGATGGAGAGGGCCTAGGACCGTCACTGAGGGTGTGCTGGACCACAGAACCAGGCTCCCTTGCAGGTGACTGAAGGCCTCATCTGATGAGTCATGACTGATTTCATAGGAGTGAATGGAGGCCCCTAGTTCTCTCAGATATGGTTCTTTGCTGTCCTTGAGGAAGGAGGCAGCAACTGCAGGAAGGGCCCATTTTCTACTGGACCAGGTATGAGTTCTGGGCTGCCCTCCTGGGGTAGAGGCCTGTATGCTCCCAGCCCTGGGGGAACTCCACATGGGGCCCAGGAGGTAGAGGGCCACTGGAGGGAGGCAGGAATCCCAGCTCCTGGCCTCCTCAGCCACAGGCCAGGCGAGCCCTTTGCACAGGTGGCCTGGGAGCTCTTAGCCTCCATGGCCACCTGCTCCATCCCTGTCAGCCTAGAGGGGCAGGCTGGGCACCATCTCCTGCCATTCAAGGGCCCCCTCATCCTCCTGTCCACATCCCACTCAGTGACACTGAACCTCCTCAGGTCTTAAGTGAGCCCTGTTCTCCCTCTTCACACTCTTTAGAGCCCTGAGCACCATCCTCAGTCCTTATGGCCAACTCCTGCTCTCCTTCATGTCTTAGTTTTTAAACACTCCTCTGAGAAGCCTTCCTGGATTTCTTCACATGGCCCTGCTTGGGCTTTCCTGGTCTCACTGTTTTGTCATCAGCTGTGTAGCTGTCTCTCTCTGCAGCCTGTGAGCTCTGAAGTCTCAGGGGCTGGGCCTGTTCATCCCCAGCAGCCAGCACAGTCAGTATTTGTTGATGAATGAAGAAAACCATGAGCGTTAATCCATTTCTGGTTCTAGAATGGTACCTTGCCTATAATAGGTGCTCAGTAAACGCTGAGAGAAGGAACTCACTGTATAGTAGAACACAAGTCCCTTCCTCCCCCGAGCCTCAGCTTCCTCCTCTGAATGACAGGATGCCAGTATTCCTTTTGGGCTTCTTCACAAGCAAGCAGACACATGAGGAACTTGCTGACTGCCCAGGGACAGCATTTCTCTGCCTCCAGTGCCACTGACTTTAAGTGTTGGAGGCAGTGTTCTGGGTGGCACTGTCCTGGGCCCAGCGGGGTGCTCAGCAGCATCTCTGGCCTCTATCCACTAGATGCCGTAGCCCCACCCCCTCATAACAACCCAAGGTATCTTCGGAAGTGGCTTAATGTCCCTTAGGAAGCAAAACTGCCCCTGCTAAACATTGCCTGCAGTGGAGCTGAGGGAGCAGCTGTGTGCCCCAAACATCCCACCCAGAGCAGAGGCCCCGGGACTTCAGAGAACAGTGATCCTGTTGGCTGGGCCTCTTCCTTTGTCTGTGAGGCCTGTGAAGTCACTCTGGCTCCTCTGCCAGCACCAGAGTCCTTTATGTCCAAATGGAGCGGTGCCCCTAGGGACCTAGCCCATGAGTTCTAGCAGCTTCCTGCCTGCCCCTCCCCTATGGCTCTGGCTCCCTATTGGGTCATTTGAGAACCCATCTAGCACCTGTCATGCCCCTGCTCTGGAGATCCCACCCCACCCCCACCCACCTCTGGCCTCCCACTAGGAAGGCCTCCTCTCCCTGCCCTCCCTTACCTGGCCTGCTCCCCAGAGGGCCAGGCAACCTATTGTCCCAAGGAACCAGACACTGCTCCTCTCCCTCCTGCTGCCTCCCTACCCTCACCCCATCCCCAGGAAGCCCTCTCCCCACCCCCTGCTCATCTGAACCCAGTCATTTTGAGTCCCAGCATGTTGGCCGCCTGACCAGGGAACCCAACGCAGAGCACCCCCATCTGAGCCTTAGTTTCCTCACCTGTACAGCTGGGATAGTCACATTTACTTCCCAGGTTACATATAGGAATTAAATTAAAATTGGGGACAATAATCCTCTAACTTAGTAAGTACTTGACCCTCTGATGGTTCCTCAGTCCTGCCGAACAGGCTTTCTGGAGCTACATGAAGGAAAGAACATGATGTGAAAAGACCTCAGCTCATGTTCAAACTCTGCTTCACCCCAGGTGGCAACCTGAGCAAATCACTTAACTCAAAGAGCCTCGGTTTTCTCTTCTGAAAAATGGGAGTACAGTAATTTGTTCTCCTAGGACTACTGTGGGGTCCCCACAATTAGAGGGTATGCAGATGTTTTGTGGTGCCCACTCAAACAGCTGCAGGCCTGAGTAGGTGGGAGGACCCGGGGACCTGAGGCCTGGTTTTAAAGGCCTGGCTGCAGAAAAGAGCTGACACATTTCCTGTCCCGTCAGGCATCTGTAGCTGGCCCTGCTGTCCTTGAGAACAAAGAAACAAGCCACAGGGCTGCCAAGCTTCCCAGCAGTGGTGCCGGTCTGTGCCTTGGGAGGGCTTTCTCTGCTGCTTGGGTGGTAGATGACCAGAGGCCAGGAAACATTTCCTGGGGCCTCCACAGTCCTGAATGCCTTTTGACCTGGAGGTCTCAGAGAGGCTTCGAGGACCAAGACACACCTGGAGACCAGAGGGCCACCTCATGCTCGGCTTTCTGTGTTTATAGATTCAGAGTCCCATGACCTAGAAATGAGCCCTGGCCTGTGAGAAAATGAGCCCAGAGGATTGCCTTTATCTCTGTGGGTCTGTCACCTCTCCTGAGGGTAAAGGATGGATGGAGGGACTGCCAAAGGCAGGGACTGACTTCCCAGGGGGAGGAAGGTGTTGCTATGCCCCCTCTGGCCTCACCCTTGGGGCTGGAAAAGCCTCCCTAGAGTCCAACACTGCTCCTTAAGGAGACCCCCCAGGCCTGCCCACAGAGTGGCGGGCTCTGCCCTCCTCCACCAGCAAGACTGAAGGTGAGGATCAGGATTTCCTCTGCCCTGCGGGCACCTCTCAATTCACCTTCCCAGAACCACCAGGAGCCCTTGAAGCCTTTCCCAGTGGCCCAGAAGTGAGTAGCCCACGTGGCCCTGGAAGCTTGAGAGTCTGAAGCTGTTTCCAGGCCTGTTCACCAGTCTTCCTCTCTCCTCGGGGTCCTTCTGCTCCAACCCCCTGTTTCTGCCTGTTGCTGGTCCTCCTCACCTCATCCTGAGCCCATCCTGAACCTGGAGGACCACATTCCCCAGGGCACTCAGAGCTGTGGCCGCCATCACCCAGGCAGGGCCCCTTTTCCCCACCCCACCCCCGTCCCTCTCGCCCCTCTGCACAGACACATCCCACTGCCCGTAGGGGTGACCCCATCTGTATCTGATTAAGTTCTTGTCTCCCCGGCCCCCCTCCACCCACACACCCCTCCACCTCCTCCCTCCCCACTCCTTTGTGGGAACTGCCCACATTCCAAGGGGCAAGAGCCTTCTGGCTCTGACCAGCTGCCCTGGGACCAGTCAGACTGTGGGCAAAGCCTTCATCCTATGACAGCCAGCACCTTTCATCTCCTGGCTCCCCTCTTTAGGTCCCAGATGGAGAAGTGCGTTTTCTTTGGCCCCTCTGTTCACAGAGCTCACTGTTTGCATAAAGCCCCCGGATTGCCAGAGAGCAGGAGAGAAGAATGCAAAGTACAAAGCTGAATTTACTCCTGACAGAGAGGGTGGACGGGGCTTGCTCTAGGGCTGTGGTCAGCTTGTTAGTGGGTGTGTGAACAGGAGCCAGTTCAGGGACGGGCATTGCTCCCCCGCAGGGACAGTCACCATCATTGAGCCGTTTTATTTCTCTGCATGTGCACAGCCCACAGAGGCAACAGGAGTAGGGAGCAGTGTGCCAGCCATGTCATCATGTCCCTGCTTCACCAGATAAGGAAGGCGCCAGGAAAGTGGACGGTGAAGTCCTTCACCCTGAGGAACATGTAGCAGGATCCCTCCTCCCACGTTTCCTCTCCTTTCTTGCTCTGGCCTGGAAATGGCCATGGGGCCTAAAGGGAGCCGGTCCCAGGTTCCTCTCCCCTTCTGGCTTATTATCAGCTCCCTGGGGAGATGGAGTAAACAGAGGTCTTGACAAGAGTTCTTGAGTTTTGAGATGAGACCTGTTAAGCCGGTATGGCCAGCCCAGAGGCAGGTGACCCAGCCTGTACCACCTGCCCAACAAAAACAGGGTCAACCTAATTTGGTGAGCACTTCCAGAAGCCTGGCCTGTGCTGGGTCCTATGCTGGTCACTGGGCACACTGGGGAGGGCCGAGGTCACCAGCATCCGGTCCTCACCCTCCTGGGGCTAAGTCATGAGCACAGGGGCATGGACACAGCTCAGGAATTTCAGAGGAAAGGGAGCACAACTGCTAGCCACCAGGAGGACTCCAAGGAGAGGCCCTTAGAGCACAGCCCCAGACCTGGTCACGGCAGCAAAGAGGAGGCAGTGGAAGGAACCGAGGAGCAAAGGCTTTGGGCTGAGCGAGGTGAGGTTGGGGTGAGAGATGGGCAGCAGTGAGGGCTGGGCTGGACTAGGCTGGCTGGGATCAGCCCCAGCTCCGCCAGAATCTGCTGACCTGAGAAGAGGCCCAACTCCTCTCTGGGTCTCAATTTTCCCCTTATGTCAAATGGAAGAATTGGCCTAGAACTAGAGATTTTCAATTTTTTTAGACACATGATCTACTGTTCACGTTAAATAATTTGTAATGTTCCAAAAATCATGTAACCTCATTACCATTTCAGGTATATGTGTATGTACACACACATGCATGCTCTGCATACACACACATACACTGTAAGGTAAAAAACACCCCTTTTTGTACTCAGTTTTTAGCACCCCTTCCCTAAAAGCCTAAAGCAGCTCCTGCCCCAGGTGGTTCCTTTCCCAGAATCGGAATCTTCCACCGGAAAAGACAAAGCCTAACCGTTCAGGTTAGCACATCAAAGAAGACCGCTGCCACGCTGATTTTAAAGTGACCAATCCATAGCTTGCCATGTTTTGTAATGAGACCTATAAATTCCCTGTCCCACGTGCCCTCTGCCCTTTTTTTCTCCTTCCTCCTCCCGGGCCGCCCACCCCCTGAATAAAGGATCTCCTGGCTGCATGAGATCGTGTATGGCTGGCTGATACCCTAACATGCACGTACACACTCACATAATATAATGGAAAAATAGAAGGAAATTATTCATAATAAAATATTTTGTATGTCAACATGTAGAAGCTCACTCAGAACCACACTTAGAAAACATAAGAAAGGGGGCTGGGGTTGTGGCTCAGTGGTAAAGCGCTTGCCTAGCATGTGTGAGACACTGGGTTCGATCCTCAGCACCACATAAAAATAAGTAAACAAAATAAAGGTATTGTATCCATCTACAACTAAAAAAAAATTAAAAAAAAAAACATAAGGAAGTATTCCAGTGCTCACATTATAGGTAAAACACCTTTTGCCTCAAATGCGGTCCTGTATAGATAGATTTTTATCAGTCAGTGGTCTTGCCCTTAGAGATGTATTTTCCAGAAAAGCGAACAAAGTTAAGTTCCAAACAAACAAAATGTAGCTAGGTGCAGTGGCGTACACCTGTAATCCCAGCACTTGGGAGGCTCAAGCAGGATCCCAAATTCAAAGCCATTTTGGCAATTTAGTGAGACCCTGTCTAAAAATAAAAAAGACTGTAGATATATCTCAGTAGTAGAACCCCTTGGGTTCAATAAAAAAGAAAAAAAATCAGCCAGGCACTGTGGCACATGCCTGTAATCCCAGCGGCTCTGGAAGCTAAGGCAAGAGGATCATGAGTTCAAAGCCAGCTTCAGCAATTCAGAAAGGCCCTAAGCAACTCAGTGAGAACTTATCTCTAAATAAAATATAAAAGGGGCTAGGGATGTTGCTCAATGGTTAAGCACTCCTGGGTTCAATCCCCCATAAAAATAAAAATTAAAAAAATCAGCTTTCCTTCAGTTTGGTAATTATATTCCAACATATGCAGTGTATATTAAAACTGCAAAAAATATTTCATGTTTACGAAAAATGGAGTTAGTTTGTAGTTTCAGATCAATTATAAAGAAGACATCATCCACATGAATGTCTGGTGTGACACTTGAAAATCCCTGGTGGAGGAGTGCGCTGGACTGTCCTGGTCATTTCATTGGATGGTCCCTGGATCCTTCCTATCAGAGACAACCCAAACACCCTCATAAATTCCCACATTACCCTCTAGGGGGCAGTAGCACCTGAAAAAATTTTTTAAATTTTTTTTAGATGTAGATGAACACAATATCTTTATTTATTTATTTTTATGTGGTGCTGATGATCAAACCCAGTGCCTCACGCATGCAAGGCAAGTGCTTTACCACTAAGCTACAATCCCAGCCCCTGAAAAAATCTTTAACCTCCTTCACAGCTCTGAAATTCTCTAATTACATTGACCAAGCAGCCATGGCTCCTGACTTCTTGCAGCCTAGTGTAAAGCTGGAAGAACCTTAGCCATTAGCTTTCCTTTTTACAGAAAAGGAAGATGAAGCCCAGAGAAGACAAGCTTATATTCAAGGTCACACAGCAGATCAATGGCCTCCTGGGGGCCCCCCAGAATCCTATATTCAGGAAGGCACCGCACAGTGGGTCCACAGCCTTCTCTCTGCTGACCTCTCCCTCTTCCACTCCCTCACAGTGCCAGCCGCCCTGACCCTAGACCCTGGCACTGCCCACCAGCGCCTGATCCTGTCTGATGACTGCACCATCGTGGCCTACGGGAACCTGCACCCACAGCCCCTGCAGGACTCACCAAAGCGCTTTGACGTGGAGGTGTCGGTGCTGGGCTCCGAGGCCTTTAGCAGCGGCGTCCACTACTGGGAGGTGGTGGTGGCGGAGAAGACCCAGTGGGTGATCGGGCTGGCACATGAGGCCGCAAGCCGCAAGGGCAGCATCCAGATCCAGCCGAGCCGCGGCTTCTACTGCATCGTCATGCACGACGGCAACCAGTACAGCGCCTGCACGGAGCCCTGGACGCGGCTCAACGTCCGGGACAAGCTGGACAAGGTGGGCGTCTTCCTGGACTACGACCAGGGCTTGCTCATCTTCTACAATGCCGACGACATGTCCTGGCTCTACACTTTCAGGGAGAAGTTCCCTGGCAAGCTCTGCTCCTACTTCAGTCCCGGCCAGAGCCACGCCAATGGCAAGAACGTCCAGCCACTGCGCATCAACACTGTCCGCATCTAGTCCAGGCCTTCTGGCCACTGCAGCCAGCAAGAGCCCTGCCTGTACACAGGAGGTCTGGATCCAGGTGTGCTGGGTCGGTCACAGACCTCAGGCCAGTTATTCACCCTTTGGCCTCTGTTGCCCTCCCTATCTGTGACACAGAGGTCGTGGTCCGTGAGTCCTAAGCTCTCTTCCAGCATTAAAGTTCTGTAAGCTCTGACCTTGGTGGAGATGTGACATAGCTTCTCCTCAGGGCAGCCCCTTTCCCTGCCCCTGTCCCCAGCCTCTCAGGGGAAGGGCACTACCTCCCTGTGTCTTCTGCCCAGCTGCCTGGCCTCAGGTTGCGTCAGATGTGGTCAGTAGTTGGCAGCCTGAAAGATACAGAGTCCTCTTGTGCTCATGGCCTAAGACTTGCCCCTGACCAAGCTAGTGATGGGCATTTTACCCTTGACCCCAGCCCACCATGGACATAGGCGGTAGCTGGTCCTTGGGTTGTCTCAGAACTGCCCTCTGAAGTCCCCACACATACCAAGAGCTGTATGGCTCCTCTTTCCCAACAATTGTACAAAGTAGAGATCATCTGGAAGGCACCAAGTAGTTGAGGCCACATGTTAGTTATCTTTCTGCCCAAAATCTAAGGGCAGGATAAGGGCATCCTGGAGACCCAGGTATAGCACAACAGCTAACGGTGCCTGCAAGACAGCAAGCATCACTGGATGATCAAGGTCCCCAGCAGCTCTGGACTCCAGTTCAGCCACCCCTTGCTGCTGGCCCTCTGTGACCTGCTAGGGTGTAGAAAGGCTGCTGGGAGCAGTTTTAATCAGGACCTGAGCCCTGAGGGGCCATTGGCTAAGATCCCCCTCCTTTTCAGACTTGGCATCTATCTCACTTAGGATCCTGCTGCAGAAACAAGAGCCACTTTAGCTGGCTGAATTAGGTAAGGATTCATTACAAGCTCCCTGAGGCTAGCACTGGAAGGGCTAGAAGGGAACAGTAGAGTTCTTGCTGAATTTCCAAGAAAAGCTCCCAGCTGCCAGATTCATCCTGTCATGACCGGGGAAGCTGCTCCCACCTGCAGGAATTCTCTGTATCAGAAGCCGCTGACTGCAGCCCCGTGCCTCCCTCTGCCACCGTCCATGCCAGCAAATGGATGTCCTGAGGCCTGCCTCTCTCCCACTAACTCAGGTCTCCAATCCCTATTTCTACAAGGGATTTGCTACCTTGACTGCAAGGGAGTCTGGGAAATGTAGTTTCCCTCTTTCCAGCCTCAGCCGTACAAAAAGGGCACTAGAAGAAAGTTAGCCTGAGTGTTGAGCAAGCCCGTTGCATTTTGTGCCACCGCATCCGTCGTGAAGTGCTGCAGAGAGACCAGTTCACCTTGAGAACTTGGCGTCCAAGCAGCAGAGCCTGGAGGTGCCCTGCCCTGCCTAGAGAAAGCGTGCCTGCGATATCGTGCTGATTTCTCAAAAGCCCTGGCCTTTCTAGTCCTAGAACCTCAACTCTGTACTTGGGGTCTCAGCACACCCATCAGAAAGGAGCCAGAAGGGCTGAACTTGAGGGGCTCCCACTCCCAACTGCCATGCACTCGGGCCTTCCCTGAGCGAGAGTAAACCTCAGCCCTGCCCAACCCTCAACTCCAGAGCCTGGGCCACTCCCAGCAGTATTTTTATTTAAAATGTTTCCCATTTTGTGAGTTATGATAAATTTGTATTAAAGTTAGAGGACACCAGTTCCATTCATTCTGACAAACACAAAGACCCGCTTGTTCCATCCCAGGCAGTAAGGGTACATTCGAATGGCCAATCCACAAAGCAGCCCTACTGGGTAAAGAGCATTCTGCTTGTTCTTCAGAGAAGGAAAAGCAAGTTCAAGAGAGAGGGTGTGGCTGCCAAGAGTCAGTCCACACTGAAAAGGGAGAACTGAGTTCTAGGCCAATTCACCACAACCCTGTCTGGAAACTTACCAACCAAGGAGGACCAGTCTTTGCCTGGGAGAGCTAAGGGTATCCTTGGGAGCAGGCAGAGAGCGCACAAGATAGTGGCAAGTCTGATCTCTGGAACTATAAAGACCAGGCCTCAAGTTCAGGCTTCATCACTATGTGACTTTAGAAAAATGAGTTAACCTCTCTGGGCTTTACTTGCCCCACAGGGAAAATGGGAATCATAACACCAACCTCACATGATTTATTGGTAAGCTATAAAGGCAGTGCATCTGAGAAAGACCTGCCTTCTGGAGTCAGTGTCTGGAACCGTGTGGGTTTTCTGAGCCTCTGTGCTGGCTCTGACCCTGAGAAGCCCATCTACCTCCTTGTGCCCTGTGAGAAGCATGGGACCATGTGATCTAGGAAAGTCCCCAGGTCTGCTATGTAGAAAAGGCTCCATCCCACCTCTGACTGACGGGGTCGCATCCTGGCCAGGAACCAGGGCCCTGCATGTGGGCACAGGCTGTGCACACTGGCAGCAGCAAGGCCCCGGCCCCAGGTGTGTAGTGCAACGTCCTGGGGACCAGGTGTCCCAGGCCCAGCCTTGGCTTGTCATAGTGCATTCCTCCATCTCCTCACCTGCAGGATGAGGGAGGTGAGACCAGATGCTCTGAGGCACTGAGTGGATCTTTATCTGTGGCCTGGAGGTAAGGAGACAGGAGAGGGAACCCCCAGATCCTGACTAGTTCTAGGAAGGGAGTGCAAATGAGGAGTTGTTGGCAGGGCAGATGGAGGGTCCCTGATTAGTTGCTGGAGAGCAGCCCAGTTTGCAGCTATGTGTGTGTGGGAGGGTGATTATAAGACTAGAGTATCTGCGAGACACCCCAACCTTTCAGAGCACTGTGGCTCCTCCCAGACCCTTCTATTGTGCCCTTTCCTTCTCTCCCCATGGATGTCTGTGCTCCATCTTCTCCCTTGGGGGGAACAACACCCCCTCCAGGGCCATCCTTGCACTTTCCCCCTCAGCTCAGCACCAGGTCCAAGAAGTGCTGGCAGCCTTTGCAAGTGTCTGAGGGTAACTGTAGGGTCCTCATCTGCATGCCCACCTGGGGACCTCAGGTAATTAGGGTGCCACCAAAGGATATGTTTGCACAAGTGTCCAGAGAATTACTGAATGAAAAATGGGAGTTGTCGGGCTGATACCAGGAACCTCACCACCCTGAAGGCAGTAAGGAGGAAGGCAGAGGCAGCTGAGCCTCGGCAAGGAGGAGGATCGGCAGGGATCTCATCCAGGGCAGGAAAGGGTTGACTGGTTGATTGGCAGCAATTCTCTCTGAGTCCCCTGTGTGTAGTCAGCAAGCAAAGTGCTGGTCCATTTTACACTTTAACCATTGAGACAAGCCCATGAGATGAGTGTCATTATCTGGGTGTTTGAGCGAGGAGGCAGTGCTGCCCAGGGGACCCACAGCTATTACTCAGCAGAGCAGGAAATCAAACCAGGTCCATCCAAAGCTAAAACCAAACTGTTCACTGGCTCTCTCTGGAAATGCTCTTCAGCTTTGAGGGCTGCTTCAGGAACAGGCAGCAGCCACCAGAACTGGGATCCCCTAAGTTTCAAAGGGGAAACTTCAAAGGGGAAGCTTAAACCAGCCATTGTGAAATTGTGCAATTGGGAGTCAAGTCTCAATTACAAACAAAGTGTCTTATGACTCCTTGGTTGAGGGGTGGACTCAGGAAGACCCTATGTGACTGTAAGCAGGACCCTCTCCTGCTGGGCCTCAGTTTCCCCACACCTACTGAGGACAGGGTAGGATCTAGTCATTGACTACCAGGGTCCTAGCACTGATGGTCCAGAATCCTATTTCTATAACGTTGCGTCCTACAGCTTAGCCTGCTCAGTGCCTGATAAGGCCATTATCTCTGAGTCCTCCTCTCTGTGGTGCAGCAGAGACAGAAAGCAATGAGATAAGTCTCTTGGTGGCACAAGCTCTCCTCTAGGGTTCTGGGGACAGGCCTTCTCTCCTACCAAGAAGCCATCCTCTGAGGCTGACTGCTCACGCCTCGGCAGGACTCCTGGCTTCCTCCCTACCTGTCTAGGTCTTGGTTCTATCCCCCACTCCACGCTCATCCCCAGGAGATCAGCTGCAAGCGCTGGAAAGTAGGGGGCGAGAAGGACATGGGAAGGTGGGAGAGGTGGGTACTGACCAAGGTGCTGAACAGAATCGTCACTGTCGTCAGGTCATGCTTCTTTCTCCTTACAGAGGGAACAGTGATTCTCTCTAGGATCCTGAACCACAGAAAGAAATAACAGGAGGATGGAAAGCAGAGGAGGAACAGGGCAGGTCCCTGGGGAGGCGCCGTCAGGAGACTCAGCTTCCAAAAAATTAGCAAGAGAGGGAGAAATGGTTTTTTGTTAAGTGTGTCCATTTTCCGGTTTTTCTTTCTATCTTTATGAAATTGTGTGTTTTTTACACTAAGCGCAAAATGGAACGGTCTTCTATCTGCTCTCTAAATTTTAGCAGGTCTATTGTATTTTGATTACAAAACGTTCCTCCCTTGCTCTGGGAATTAGATGAAGTGGGGGAAAAGGCTGGCACTTTGGCTCAGAGGTACAGGGGTTTCCTACCCTGATGTCATGACAAGGGAGAATCTTTCGGGAAGCTGGAGTCAGGCACAGAGCCTCAGGTCCTGGCGAATTTTCCAAAACAGTACAGTGATGCATGCCTGTAATCCCAGCACTTTGGGAGGCTGAGACAGGAGAATCATGAGTTCAAAGCCAGCCTCAGCAACAGCAAGGCGCTAAGCAACTCAGTGAGACTCTGTCTCTACATAAAACAGAAAATAGGGCTGGGGATGTGGCTCAGTGGTCGAGTGCCCCTGAGTTCAATCTCTGGTACCAAAAAAAAAAAAAAACAGTGGGCCTGGATATGATCAAGTCTGAGTGCTGGAGGAGACTGAGTGACCCTTCAACCCCACTAGAAGCCCAGAGAGGGTTAATTCCTGGCTCAAGGAATTGAGCATGTGGCATGTGGCAGAGCTGACACCAAGACCCAGGTGTCATCCACCGTTCCCAGCCAGCATGCCAGGGAGAATGGCCAGTGGAAAGGGCCCCAGCCCAGTCAACAAAAAAAGACAGCAAGAGCGGGCTGGAGCTGGACACGTTGGCGCACGCCTGTAATCCCCAGCACTTAGGGAGGCTGAGACAGGAGAATCACAAGTTCAAAGCCAGCCTCAGCAACAGCTAGGCGCTAAGAAACTCAGTGAGACCCTGTCTCTACATAAAACAGAAAACAGGGCTGGGGATGTGGCTCAGTGGTTGAGTGCCCCTGAGTTCAAACCCCAGTACCAAAAAAAAAAAAGAGCAGGCTGGAAGGGATAGGGGCAGGGCTGAGGAGGGAGGGGCTCAGCACAGGGCCTTGATTCTTCAAAGGTGCAGGGAGGGGAATAGGGGTACTTATCAGAATTGGGGGCCTCAGTGCCTCATAGATGAGAAGGAGGGGACAAAATTGAGAAGTACTCTTAGGTGGGGACAACCCAGCTGGGTATGCCCCTCCGCACCGTAGGCCCCAGGACATGAGAGCCCAAGGCTCTCAACTGCACTGCTGTACAGATAAGAAAACAAGGCTCAGATGGGAAGACACAAGCCTGCAAGACCAAGCCGAGCCCCAGGCCTCCTGATTCCTAGCCTCAGCCTGTTCAGCCCATCTCCAGCCGCCCCGTGTGGACTCTCGCAGCCCCTCCTCTCCTCTGGCAACCTGGAGTCTGAGCAGAGGGGGAGTGAGCAGGATGCCCACAGCCCAGGCACCAAGAGTGGGCACCTTCCTCTGTCCTCCTCTCCAGGGAGAAGGGAGAGGTGGCCTGGACCCCAACTGCCCTCCTCTAGGGCAGAGCCAGCACGTCTGCCCATACCAGGTGCCTCCCTTGCTGGCAACAGAGCCCAGAACCAGCGCCAGCTGCAGCAAGGATAAAACCCAGCTCAGGGAGTCCCAGGTAAGTGAGGGCATCAGGACACTTTGGGTCAGCCCTGGGACCTCAGGCGGCTGGACAGTCTAGGAGTCTTTTCTCCTCAAAAAAGGGCTTTCCCCCCTCCAGCTCT
Source organism: Xerus rutilus (assembly GCA_028644305.1). NCBI lineage: Eukaryota > Metazoa > Chordata > Mammalia > Rodentia > Sciuridae > Xerus > Xerus rutilus. The sequence continues at coordinate 21,713,890 of CM053400.1, read as the reverse complement.
GTAGGCTGAGCCACTAGACCCGTTTTCTCTGTCCACTGCTACTTCAGACCCAAACCCCTCCCTGACCCACCAACCAGGAGCGAGGTCCGGTGACTGTTCTTGCTATCCGGGTAGGGAGATGAAGATAAAGTCCCCAAGAGTCCCCAGGAAAAGCAGAGTCAGGCTGGAGGTGTGAGGCTGTGGGTGAAGACCTGGGCAAACCTTGTGAAACCTGAGGTGGGCCCTGGTTTTGTCCCTGAATCCCCAGTGACCTCAGATGGCCCCCTTCATCTCCACCCTAAGAGTCAGTGAGAGCGATGGGTGGCCCTGAGCTTGGGCAGCCCTGGGTTCTAAGCCTGAATCAACTTCATAGAATGTGCCCAATAGTCCCCTCCCCTTCAACTTCCCTCTCCCTTTTGGGGGGCCTCCCTCTGTCACACTCCTGGAATGGCCCCACCTCTTTCTTTCCTCCATCCTAACTTACCCTCCTGTGTACCTCAGGGTCACTGCCTCGCTGACCTGTTCACATTTATAATAGGAGCCACTCCCCAAAGATCATAGCTAATGGTGAGATTTCAGGCACTGTGACAAGCAGATGGGAGAAAGATTACAGAGGGGGACAGAAAGGGAGAAGGGACTTCCTGTGACACCATATGGGCAACACCACAGCAGCTGTCATTGTGTGGGCACAGACTAGGCTAGAAATGACAGGGCTCCTGGTCACCAAGTGGGTCCATCCTACTCTTGGTCTGGCACCCCCCTTACTCCTCCCACCAGCCCTCCAGCACAGCCTAATGGCAACACACCATAGCCTTTCTGTTTACAGACACTTCCTCCTGGGGAGGGAAAAACTACATATAACGTTAGAAGCAGAGCACCTAGGCATCTGGCATCCCAACAGAGAAGAGTCAGCATATTTTTGTCCTTTGTCCATCTGATTTTGTAAGACTCCTTCCCTGCCTAGAAAGCCCAGGCCCTCCTTTGCCTTCCTGTTAAAATCTGACCCTTTAGGGCTGGGGTCGTAGCTCAGTGGTAGAGCCTTTGCCTAGCAAGTGTGAATCCCTGGGTTCAACCCCCAGCATCACACACAAAACCAATCTTACCCTTCATGCCCCATTCAAGGCAGCCTGTGTCATTGTCCTGGTCAAGCAGAGTTCATTGCCCTGGGCCCTGAAGCCTTTCAGGCCTAGTCCTCCTACTGGAGCATGAGCATATTGAGGCAGGAACCATGGCCTGCACTTCTACCTCTGAGTACAGAGAGGGCCTCAAAAATGTGAGCTGGTTGAAACTGGAATCCCAAGGACCAGAGATAGGCCCAACCTAGAGATGCTCAGATGGAAGCTGAGTGCCCAGGGGGAGGCTCACTGACCACCCCCCACCAGACTGTGAGCAGGGAAAACCAGGGGAAATGGCAGAGACTAAGAAAGTGGCTTGGCTGCTTTATTGGGCAGAGGAATGGTACCAGGGATTGAACTCAGGGTACTCGACCACTGAGCCACATCCCCAGCCCTATTTTGTATTTTATTTAGAGACAGGGTCTCACTGAGTTGCTTAGGGCCTCATTTTTGCTGAGGCTGGCTTTGAACTCACAATCCTCCTGCCTCAGCCTCCCAAAGCCACTGGGATTACAGGCACGCACCACCACACCAGGTGGTTTGGCTGGTTTTAAAACAAATTATAAAATAACTTATGTTCATTGTTTTTAAAAAATCAAATAGATGTAAGACTAGAAAGTAGTTCCTTCATCCTACTCCTGGAAGTCAGCAGCTGCTAACAGTTGGTGTGGGTCCTTACAGGCATTTTTGCTTATGCATAAACAAAAATGTCATTTTCTTTTACAAAAACATGATCATTCTTCACATGCTATTCTTCATCTTTCTATGCATTTTGTGGTAAATTTCCTTCAAATGGAATTGTGGATCAAAAAGTTTGCTCATTTAAAATGTATTGCTTTCAGGCAGGGAGTATAACACAGTGGTAGTGTTTGCCTAGCATGAGCAAGGCCCTGGGTCTAATCCCTAGGACCATAAAAATAAAATAAAAAATGTATTGCTTTCCTAAGTAATTTTGTTTCTTAAAACATGCTCATTGTAGAAAATTTGGAAAGTACAGTCAAGACACCCAAAGTAAAAATCACCCTTCAGTCGCCAACCAGAGGCAATCACTGCTAGAATCTGAATGATAAGGTTTACAGTTTTTTTGCCACAGGATTATATTTTACAAAAAAATTGAAACATGCGCTATCTATTGTCCCATAGCCTGGCTTTTTTTCACTTAACAAAAGATTGTGAACTTTTGTCCGTGTTGTTAAACAGACTTCCACAGCATCAGTTTAATGTGATGTTTGACCTCAGGCCCCCTCGAAGCCAGCTTGCTGCTGCAGCAGGTGGGCGGAGCCTTGTCCCTCCAGGATGCAACTTCTGCCTCTGGCTCCCTTCCTGGAGTGAAATCCCCTGGAAGGTCCCAGCACCTGCTGCCTCCATGCTTCCCGAACAGAAGTCCCAGTGCCCTGCACATGGAGATGCCCCTCCACCACAACTTCTCCCCTGCTGCCCACTGGTGCAGTAAGTGCTCGCCCACCCCTTTCCCCCGCCCCTTCCCTGGACCCTGGGCTCCTCCAGTAATGCTGCCAATCTAAGACTCACAGTGGGGAAGAGGTGGAGGCCTTGGTGGTCCTGACTGTGAGGCAGAGGAGGGCCTCTAGACTCAAGGGGGGCAGTGTGGGGTAGAGCAAAGGCTGGAGGCAGGGAGACCAGAGAGAAGGCTATAAGGCTGCTGGGGCTGACATGGGTGAGGTGAAAGGTGGAAGAGGTGAGCAGGCAGGGTTTCTCCTGGGAGCACTGAGGGCTGTTCCGAAGCTAGTTACTCATCCTTGCCTCCCTGTTTCACAGAGCCCCAGAGAGAAGGGAAATGGCCTTGCCACCTCCCAGCTGGGTGAGTTTGAACAAGACATTTCACTTCACCAGCCTTTTTTCCCATTTGAAAAATACAAATAAAAATATCTACCCTTGCTGTGAATATCAAATACAGCAACATAATAGTAATAGCTAATGAGAGTTAGAATTTACTCAGGGACTCCCATATGCCAGGTGTTATCTTTCTGGGATGGGCCACATGCCTGGCTCATGGTTAGCGTTTGGGACATGCTTTTGGGGAAGCACTTGGATAGCAAGATGCCTGGTAGTGTGTGGATTTGGGTTCAAATCCTGCCTCTGTCTCTTACTAACTTCTTTTTAATTTATTTTTCTATTTTGAGACAGGATCTCACTAAGTTGCTTAGGGCCTCACTAAGTTGCTGAGGTTGGCCTTGAACTTGTGATCCTCCTGCCTCAGCCTCCTGAGTTGCTGGGATTACGGGAATGCACCACCACACCTGGCATCAATTTTTTAATCTCAGAGAAGCAGGCTATGGTAAATGGCAACAGCAGAGGTAGCTTAAAAGGTTGGAAAAGCACGTAAAGCACCTGTGTTAGCAGTGCATCTCTCCTGGTAGTCCACAAACATGGACCAAGCACCTACTAAGTGCCAGACACTGGGAGAAGGAACTATTGGCCACTTGCCCAAGGCCACTGAAACTTGGCCTCCAAGTCTGTTCTTGTCCTGCACCATGCCTCCTCCATGTTGTGGGAGCCCAGGGTTGTCTGTGTCACGGCTGCTGAGGGCAGGGAGACAGCCTGCCTTGGGAGAGCAGCCCATTGTCCCTGCCCTGATGCCACCTGCCCTTTGGCCATATGTGGGTGGTTTGCACCATCCCAGTGCTGGACCTCTGCTCATCTTCTCTTATGGAAGGTGTGCCAAGAGAGGTCCAAGGTCACCTGTTCCAGCCCAGCATCCCCACGAGGGGTCCAGACAAGCAACTCAAGTACGACAATGATGGAGAGGATCCATTTCTCTTTTACTGTGAGTCTCCTCATGCCAAGCACTCACAAAAAGCCCTATCACATCTGCATTGCCCAAACGTGGGACATACAGATGTGCCATTAAGGGGAGAAAGTCACCTTACTCTCTTGAGGCGATGAGGGATGATGTGCCGAGTTGGATAAAGCCTCACAAAGGCCACAACCATGGTGCCTGGTCTCACTGACTCTTCTGCCCTTGTTCAGCTTCTTATGGACACAACTCACTGTCCCCTTGGGTCAAGGAAGGTCCATGCTGACATGCCTGCAACCGTGGCCCTGAGTAACTGTGGGCCAGGGCTGCCTCTGGCCACCCACTGCCTCCCTGCTTCCCTGGGACGCCCTGAGCCTGGTGCCTCCACAGGAAACCTTAGTAAGGAGCAGGAAATCCTCCTACAGGGACTGGATGGAGGCATCACTGGTTTCATCCCAGCTGGGATGTGGCTTGTCACACTATCCAGGGTTTGTAGCCCTTAAGTTTTCCACTTCTCATATCTTAAAACAGCCACATCACCTGTGCTGTTCTACGCGATGGAGTCCCAAGAGGTGGTTCTCATCTAGCTTATTTTAAAAGCCCATAATTCTCACCACTGCCCACGATCTGAGCAGAGCTGCTCTGCTTGTCTTCTGGCCACGAGGTCATGGCTTCCTCCACTCATCCCGTGACACCCAAGTGTGTACCGTGTGCCAGGCATGCCGAGTGCTGAGTTGATAACAAATGAGACCCAGAACCAGTGGTCAGAACAGAACAAATGCCAGCAGGGTAGGCAAAGTGCTTGGGTGAGGCACAGGGCCTGCGGAGGCAAAGCGGGCAGGAGAGGAGTCGGGAAGGCCGCCGAAGACTGGCTGCTAAGCGGAGGCTGGGAGCTTGCTGGAAGGAAAGAGGAAAAAGGCGTGATCCCGGCAGAAGGAACAGAAAGTACAACGTAGGGGTTGGCAAACTGTAGGCCATCTCCTGGTTTTCTAAATGAAGTTTTACTGGAACAGCCATGTCCAGTCATTTAGTCTTTTGTGTATTTTCTGGTTGCTTTTGGAGAGAAGCAGTTGCAAGAGAAGCACTGTAGATTACAAAGCAAAAAGATATTTACCTCTGGCCCTTGAAAGAAAGGTGTGCTGACCCCTCAGGTTAGAAACATTATGCTAGCTCTTAGGGAACAGAGCTGGAGGGCAGGAGCGGGACTTGTGTAGTAGGCAACTCATGAGTCTTTTTCTTGCAGCCATAGTGGATTGATCTGGAGTACATACACCTGATTTAATCTGAGTTTATCAAATTCTCTCTTCTCAGGAATTAACATGGAATGTCAAGCCCAAAAATGGAGCTTAGTCACCTTAATGTCTGTAAACCTCCACTACTGAGTCCCTCTCAGTTGCCTGCTCCTCCTCCAGACTAGTGAACCAACATTTCCATTGATTCAGAAGGCACTTGCCATCAAGCCCCCTAAATTTTTTTTAAAAATTTTTTTGTAGTTGTAGATGAACAGAATGCCTTTATTTTGTTTATTTTTATGTAGTGCCTAAGGATCGAACCCAGTGCCTCACACATGCTAGGCAAGCACTCTGCCACTGAGCTACAGCCCCAGCCCCAACCCTCCTGAATTTTAATTTTCATCTTTTGTCAAAGTAGTTTCATTACTTTTAATGATGAAAACTTTTTATTAGCTAAAATTAAAGAAATGGAGAGAAATGAAGTTGGTGGTCCATTACATACATAATGTGAGACATATAATTTTAAACTTCTACTAGCCACATTAAAAAAGCAACAGAAATGAGTAAAATTATTAGTTTTAATAATATTTCTATTTAACCCAATATGTAAAAAATATTACCATTTCGGTTATGTAGCCAATATTTAAAAATTATTAATGAAATATTTTACAATCTTCTTCTGAACTGTCTTTGAAATCTGAGGTGTGTTTTACATCTTGATTCAGACTAGCCACACTTCAAATGCTCTGCAGCCACAGGCTGGTCACTAATATAATGGACAACACAGATTTAAGTCCCTCAGGGTCATGTAGGACCTGCTACATTTTGAAAGCACTGGGCATCCCCCAAAGACACTCAATCCAGGAAGTAATATGATCAAAATCTCATTTAAGAAAATGACTCTGACTTCTACTTAAAGAATGAACTGGAGAAGAGCTGAGAGGAGTTGGGGAGAAAGGTCAGGACACAGTTGTAATAATCCAAGGGAGAGAGAAGATACAATGTCTCGACTTTGGCAGTGGTGGCTGAGATGTGGAGAAACAGCTGGATTCAAGAGATGGTTAGGAGGCTGCTGGGACAAGCCTCACCGTCCCTGCCACCCTTGCTGTGCGATCTCCCACCTGGGCACTTTCATAACCCTGCTCCCCCAGCCAGATCCCAGATAGCTTCCTTTTTTTCTATCTCTGGCAACCAAAAAGGCAAATCCTTCCCAGTCTTTGAAGCAATATTCTTTGATAAAGTGATTCACCATAGAGGGTCAATAAATAAATGTTTTCCTCCCTCATTCAGTCTTCTGAATGCTCTAGCCCCAATCCTGAAATATAAAAGCCAGGAACAATGTTGGTGCCCCCCAATCGAGCATAAGCTGGAGGTCCATCAGCAACTTGAGAGGAGCAACACTTTGGCCAGGTGTAGACAGACAGTTATGTGTGACTAAGGGTGTAGTTTTGTTAAGACTGTTCAACAAATGCCAGTGAGGCAGGGGCGTCGAGGATGAGTGCCCAGGAGTTATTATACCTGGGATGGTTCAATCCCCAGGTTAAGTTAAGCTAAGTTATTGTGATGCCTCCTGCTTCACTTTTCTTGCTGAGGATTGCTTTGGCTATTTGGGGCCTCTTACTTTTCCAAGTAAATTCCATGACTACCTCTTCTTTTTCTAAGAATAATGTCATTGTAATTTTAATAGGAATTGCAGCAAATACGTATAAGGTAGGAATAGGGCCATTTTGACAATATTTATTCTGCTTATCCAAGAACATGGGAGAGCTTTCCATCTTCTAATATCTTCTTCAATTTCTTTCTTTAGTACTATTTTAGAAATATCTTTTTCAAGGCTATTGTGAATGAGATAGTTTTCCTAATTTCTCTTTCAGTTGATTAATGATTGGTGTATAGGAATGCAATTGATTTTTGGGTGTTAATTTTATATCCTGCTACTTTGCTGAATTCATTTATGAGTTCAGAAGTTTTCTGGTGGAGATTTTTTGGGTCTTCTAAATATAGAATCATGTCATCAGCAAATAGGGATAGTTTGAGTTCTTTTCCTATTCATACCCCTTAATTTCTTTCTTCTGTCTAATTGCTCTGGCTAGAGAGTTTCAAAGACTATATTAAATAGAAGTAGTGAAAGAGGGCATTCTTTTCTTGTTCCAGTTTTTAGAGGAAATGCTTTCAATTTTTCTCCATTTATAATGATATTGGCCTTGGGTTTAATATATATATAGCTTTTACAATGTTGAGGTAAGTTCCTACTATCCCCAGTTTTTCCAGTGTTTTGGACATGAATGGATGCTATACTTTGTCAAATACTTGTTCTGCATCTGTTGAGATAATCATGTGGGCTGGCGATATAGCTCAGTTGGTAGAGTGCTTGCTTTACATACACAAGGCCCTGGGTTCAATCCCCAGTATCTCACACACACAAAAAAGAAACAATCATGTGATTCTTGTCTTTAAGTCTGTTGATTGATGAATTATGTTTATTGATGTTGAACCAATTTTGCATTCCTGAGATGAAGCTCACTTAATCATGGTGCAATATCTTTTTTTAAATATGTTTTCATATGCAATTTGCCAGTATTTCATTAAGGACTTTTACATCTATGTTCATCAGGATTATTGATCTGAAGTTTTCTTTCCTTCATGTGTTTTGTCTGGTTTTGGTATCATGGTGATTACTAGCTTCATAAAATGAGTGTAGAAGGGTTCCTTTCTATTTTATGGAATAATTTGAGGAGGATTGGTGTTAGTTCTTCTTTGAAGGTCTGATAGAACTCAACTGAGAATCCATCTGGTCTGGGTTTTTCTTTGGTAGACTTTTGATGGTGTCTTCAATTTCTTTGCTTGAAATTGATCTGTTTAAATTTTCTGTGTCAGCCGGGCGCGGTGGCTCACGCTTGTAATCCCAGCACTTTGGGAGGCTGAGACAGGAGAATCGCGAGTTCAAAGCCAGCCTCAGCAATGGCGAGGCGCTAAGCAACTCAGTGAGACCCTGTCTCTACATAAAACACAAAATAGGGCTGGGGATGTGGCTCAATGGTCGAGAGCCCCTGAGTTCAATCCCTAGTACCAAAAAAAAAAAAAGTTTTTTTTCTATGTCCCCCTGATTCAATTTGGGTAGGTCATATAGCTCTAGAAATTTGTCAATGTCTTCAAGATTTTCTATTTTATGAGTATAAATTTTCAAAATAATTTCTGATTATTGTCTATTTCAGCAATGTCTTGTGCTATTTTCTTTTTTGTCATGAATTTTAGTGATTTGAGTTTCCTCTCTTCAGTAGCTTGATTAAGGGTTTATCAATTTTATTTATTTTTTCAAAGAACCAACTTTTTGTTTCATCAAATTTTTAAAATTTGTTTCATTTTCATTGATTTCAGCTCTGATTTTAATTATTTCCTGTTTTCTACTGCTTTTGGTGTTGATTTTTTCTTCTTTTTCTAGGGCTTTGAGATGTCAGGTTATTTATTTGGTGACTTTCTAACCTTTTAATGAATGAGCTCACTGCAATGAACTTTCCTCTTAAAACTGCTTTCAGTGTCCCAGAGATTTTGATATGTTGTATCACTATTCTCATTTACCTCTAAGTACTTTTTCTTAATCCCTGATTTCTTCTGCTACCTATTGGTCATTCAATAGCATATTATTTAGTCTCCAAGTGTTAGAGTAGCTTCTATTTTTTTAATCATTGATTTCTAATTTCATTCCATTATGATCTGGCAGAATGCAAGGTATTATCTCTATTTTTTGTATTTGCTAAGAGTTTCTTTGTGGCCTACAATATGGTCTATTTTAGAGAAGGATCCATGTGCTGCTGAGAGGAAAGTATATTCAGTCATTGATGAATGAAATAATAATATATTTAATTAATGAAATAACATTTAATTAATATATTAATATATATTTAATAACAGTATGTTAAGTCTAAATTATTAATTGTATTTTTTAGTTCTACAGCTTTTTTTTAATTGGTTTTTGTTTGGAGGATATATCCATTGGTGAGAGGGGTGTGTTAAAGTCACCCAGTATTATTGTGTTTTGGTCTATTTGATTCTTGAAATTGAGAAGGGTTTGTCTGATATATGTAGATGCTCCATTGTTTAAGGCATAAATATTTATGTCTTGTTGATATGTAATTCCCTTAAGCAGTATGAAATGTCCTTCTTTATCCCTTCTGATTAACTTTGGCTTGAAGTCCACTTTATCTGATATGAGGATAGAAACCCCTACTTGTTTATGAGATCCATGTGGATGATATGTTTTTCCCCATCCTTTTACTTTCAGTCTGTGGATGTCTTTACCTATGAGGTGAGTCTCTTGGAGACAATATATTGTTGGGCCATGTTTTTAATCCAATCTGCCAGTCTGTGTCTCTTGATTCTTCAGTTTAGGCCACTTACATTCAATGTTATTGTGAGAAATGATTTTTATTTCCTGTCATTTTTGTTTATTTATGATTTTTTATTTGAATTACTTTCTCCTTTGATTGACTGTTCTTCTAGTGCAATTCCTCCCTTTGCTGGTTTTCTCTATTAATTTTTATTTCTCCTTCATGAAATATTTGCCACTATTCCTTTGTATACACTATTCCTCTGGTCTGGAAGTCTCCTCTCAATTTCCCAGCTTTCCTATCTGGCCAGCTCCTACTCATCCTCCAAGACTCACTGCTTCTGCCAAGTCTTCTCTAACCTGAGCTGACAGGCTCCCTAATCAGATCTCATTTGGCACTCTGTGTCTTCCTCTAACATAACACTTATGCTATTATCTCACTTGCATATCTCATAGAATTCAAATTTAACATGTTCCAAAGTTTATTTCTACTGATTTTTCCATGAATGGATTTTAGCAGGAGACAAATCCTTTTTGGGGCGGGGGGGGGTACTGGAGATTGAACTCAGGGGCACTCGACCACTGAGCCACATCCCCAGCCCTATTTTGTGTTTTATGTAGAGACCGGGTCTCATCAAGTTGCTTAGTGCCTCACCATTGCTGAGGCTGGCTTTGAACTTGCGATTCTCCTGTCTCAGCCTCCCTAAGTGCTAGGATTACGAGGAAATGAATCTTGGAATCATTCATTCTTCTCCCAGAAACCTTTCCCTTGGTCAGGGGCACATGCTATTGAAACTCACCAACTCCACCCAAGTTATTAAAATGCCCAGAAAGCAAACATTTGGTAAATACATATGCTATTATAAAAGCAATGTGAAGCTAGGCGCAGTGGCGCATGCCTGTAATCCCAGCACTTTGGGAAGCTGAGACAGGAGAATCTCCAGTTCAAAGCCAGCCTCAGCAATGGTAAAAACAAAATAGGGTTGGGGATGTGGCTCAGGGGTCAAGTACCCCTAAGTTCAATCCCTGGCAAACAAATAAATAGATAGATAAATAAATAAATGCAGTGTGACCATCACAGGCTTCCTCTAAGCACAGGAAGCTGGCTGGGTGGGAATAGTGATTGAGAGGTCCCTCTAGACAAAGACTCTTCCCCACTGTTCCATTGGTTTCTATCTGTTCTCAGTACATTACTTCACATTTACGCCTCAATTTCCTGATTGGTAATTTAGTTGGCTACCTACTCATAGTTACCATGAGCCAGGTACTGTTTCGGTGTTTTCAATATGTTAATGTGTGCAATCCTGGTATAAGGCTGATACTGTTATCCATTTTACACTCAGAAACTGTGGCACAGTTAAGAATTGGCAGAACTAGGATTTCACCACCGGCAGTTAGAAGTCAGAGTTCCTGTCATAAAACCCACTCCACAAGCTTGTGAGGATAAAAAATAATGCGAGTCAAGGCCGAGGTCTGGGCACGGCAGAAAGTAAGCATTCTTGATTGTCTTAAATATGGTAAACATCTAGGCCTGGAAATCAAAAATTACTCCAAAGCCCCAGGCTTTCCGCGTGGACTCAGCAAGTGTCTTCCCTCGGGCATGAAAGGGACGGTTGAAGAGGCCACCAGAAGCACGTCTCCTCACTCCCCGCTGCTTCCCAGTTCCGTTACTCTAGGAGACTAGTACTCCAAAGCGGAAGCGGAAGTAGCCGAAGCGCCAGAAGCCCACTCCCGGAACTACTGCCGGCCTTTCTAACCCGACGGAGCCCGGGACACTTTTCCCACGCCACCCCAGTTCCGGGTTGACCTCTTTCCCGTGGGAGCCCCGCCCTGAATGAAGGTTCGGTTTTCCATCGGTGGAGGTTGCGAATCGAAGCTGCGTTTCTCCATCTTTCAACCAATAGATTCCGCTGGGGTTTCTTTTTCTTTTTTTTTTTCTTCAGTATGGTAAAGTCGGTCCCTCCTCCTGGCCGGCAGAGGGTGCAAGAGTGCGTAGCCCGAATCCTGGGAGGCTCTTGAGTACGGAAGTAATGTCATGCACCGGAAATGCAGTAGGTTTGGAGGACCGGGCTGGTGAGTTCCGGCGTCTAGGAGGCTTGTAAACGTAGTTCCGCTAGGAGGTAGTTAAAAAGCTTGTTTTCTCCCCTGATTGACTTATGTTCAAATAAGAAAAATGAGGGTCTTGGAGGAAGGAGTTTCTCATATTCACTAAGCAAGAAACTCCCGAAACCTGCGCGCTTCCCACATGACGACTCTGAGCGGAGGACTGGTCCTGGGGTGCGCGTGGGGAGTACTTTCCCTTGAGTTCCCGAGGCAAGTCTCGCAGAAATGTCCACTTCTCACAGATGGGGAAACGAAAGCCAGAGGCGGACGTCCAGCATACAGGGACTTGCCAGGGCAAGGTTACCAGATTTAGCAAATAAAATACAGGGCGCCCGGTTAAAGTTGAACTTCAGATAAACAACGAGTAATGCTTTATTATAATATACCAGATATCACATGGAACATACACATACTTAAAAACCACCCGTTGTGTATGTGAGTTCAAATTTAGCTGAGTGTTCCGTATTTTATCTGGTGGTCCTACCCCAGGGTCACCTAGAAACAGCCATTGAGGTATCCTGTATACCTATATATGTCCCCTGGCTTAGGTCTCCCCAAGCGTGTGGAGCTGGGTTCTTCCCAAGAGTTACCCTGAGGTTTTTTTCAGCTCCCCACCCCTAGCTCCTTCCAGTAGTCACTGCATGTTCTAGGGCCACTCAGAACTAAGAAGAGGGGGGCAAGATGTCCCCCCCTTGGGATTCAGAGGTATCCTTTACCCTCTAAGCTAGTTTAAAAGACTGGTCAAAAGACAAGGGACTGAAATGTGAGAAAGGGGCATGAAATGAAGTCAGCAAAGTGGACAAGGGTCTCGGGCAATTTAGCTTTTATTGGCATCCCTGGGGAAATCCGCTGAAGGGTTTTCAAGAGAAGATTGACAAGATTGAATTCATGTTTCACAAAGATCCCTTAGACCACCTGGAGGTCAGAACATCTTACAGGGCTTTAGCTCTTCATCCCATAGATGCCAGAAAGGATTTTAAATGCAGCAAAGGGAGGATAGAACCCCATGCTATTTCCTTTCCTGTGGTCACTTTACAGTTGCAATGGCTGGCATGGACAGGGGTTTCCAGGAAGTGGGATGAGGGAGATGACTCCCACAAAGAGATCACTCTATTTCTCTGTCCCTCCTGAGCAGGGGCAGAGATGACAAGTTATCTCCCTGTCTGCCCTGGCTAAGCCTGCCTTTCCCAGGCTGGGGGGTGAAGGAAGTACATGCTAACACCAGTTCACTATTTCTTCTGTCCCTATTCCTTTTGATACTCTTTCATTTTATCTTCCCAAAGGTCCTGTCATGCTTGTGTTTCAGAAGCATATAGGGCTTCCTACTTCAGAACTGGCTTTCTCTTTCAAGGCCCTCAATGATCCTACTGCATTGAGCTCCTTGAAGACTCATAGGGACTCATCTCTGCATCACTGATATCAACCACAAGGCCACAGTAAGTATTCAATAAATGCTCAAGAAATTATCTTCCAGGGCTGGGGTTGTGGTTCAGTGGCAGAGTGCTTGCCTAGTATGCGTGAGGCACTGGGTTCGATCCCTAGTACCACATAAAAATAAATAAACAAAATAAAGGTATTTAAAAAATGACAACATGTTTAAAAAAAATTACTTTCCAATGCCATCTATTGAGTACCTAAGGATATGATAGGCTTTAGCATATCCATTTTCTTATTTAATCTTCACAATGACTCTGAGGTCAGCATATTCAGCAGCCACATTTTACAAATGAGTTGACAGATTCAGACAGATTAAGCCTATTTTTATTCATTTGGCATATACTTCCAAGCACCTGCTCTGTTCTGGGTGATAAGGACAAAGCAATGAAAAAATAAGTTAGGTTCCTGTTGCCAAGGAGTTCACGTTCTAGAGGGGCTGATAATACCCTCACAAACATGCTATGAAGCATGTCAAGTAGTGGTAAATGCTGCAAAGAAAAAGAAAACCAGTCAAGGGAAAAGAAACTGGGAAGTACTTTTTTCTAAAGGGTGATTCTGGAAGGCTTCATCTAAAAGAAACATCTGAGCAGAACCTCAATGAAATGAGCAGTCCCCACAGGGAGGATCATTCTAGAGAAAGGGGACAGTAAATGCAGGCCCAGCAGTGGGATATTTGAGGAATGGAGAGGAGGCTGATGTGATCAGGACCAGTGAGGCAGGGAGGAGTGGGAGTCAGACGTAGTTGGATGAGGACTTGAAGTGTCTGTAATGGTTAATTTGAATTGTCAACTTGATTGGATTAAGAGAGCCTAGGATTAATAGGATTATGGATGTATGGTGAGGATGCGTCTAGGAATGATTAGCATATGGGATAGCCAGCTGAAATGGAGACCCTCCCTAAGTGTGGGCAACACCGACCAATAGGCTGATGGCTTGGACGTAATAAAAATTGGAAGAACAAAGAAGCAGCAGCAGACGCAAGTGCGATTCTTCTGGAACCAGTTTCTTGATTGCTGCTGCGATCGTTTGAGGATATCAGACTCTCACTTCTTCATTCTTCCAAAGTGGACACTAACAGTGATTCTCCAGAAGGCTTAAGTCTCAGACTAGGGTAGCACCATTGATCCCTCTTGTTCTGGGGATTCAGCCTCTTGGACAGTGCAGCTACTGGTTCCTCCAGCTCTCCAGCCTACAGACAGCCATTGTGGACTATCCAGCTTCTGGTTGTGTAAGCCAACAAAACAAGTCCGCTTTTTATAATTATACTTCAGGTTGATTCTGTTCTTCCAGAGAACCTTGACTAATAGAGTGTCATTCTGGGTGAAATGGAGTGACATGATTTAGCTGCTGAGTGAGGGTGGCCTATGCAAGGGAGGAGGGGACCAACCTGAGAGGGAGAGGGCTGGGTTCGATCTGGGGCTTATGGGTCTGTTGACCTCCCAGAGTGAACACACAGGAGCTTCCAGAGGTGCAGTGCAGGCACGTGTAGGCAGTGTTGGGAGGAGGATGTTCCTCTTGAGGTCCCAAGGCAGGATGGGTCTCTGAGGGCCAACAGACTGCTTAGCAGGGAGTTCCAAGGGAATAAATGTCTGCAGCCAGGGCTCTACAAGATCTCTGGTCAAATCCTTTCTATACTCACAAACACACAGGCCAAAGCTCTTACTATTCTCCACATTTAATACTTTTTTTCTTCTTTCTCTTCAGAAAAAGATGGAAATGAGGAAAAAATAACTGAAAAGAAATGATGGTTAACAATTATTTTCAAGTAAATCTCATCAAGGTTGTATCTTTCTCAGAAAGGTAAATTCCATGTTCTCACAGCAAAGGGAATATGAAACATGAGAAAGGCTCCAGACAAGATATGTGTTCATGCTGCTGTCAGTTCAACAGCCCCAGAGGGCCCTCCCCAGCAGACCTGTGCTGTCAAGGTAATGAGTGACGCCTGACCCTCAGCCCTGCCAGCCATGTCTCCCAGGGCCCTTGCCGCCTTTGGCAGCAGATGCCAGTTCCAGAAGAAAAAACTGCATTTGCCATCCCCTACCCCAAAAGAGAAGCAGGAGGAAGTCCATATCTGCCTAGACATCTGAAATGAAAGAAGTCTCAGAGATAGTCTCACAGATGGAGGGCCAATAGTCCCACAGTGTGAGAATATCTGTAAAGCATAAATTTGAGTGACCCCCCCCAAAGGGGCAAAGGAATAACCCCTTGAGATGGCCCTCTGAGTCTTTCCATCCAGTTCTCAGCCTGTTTATTATCAAAGTGCAAAAAATAGGCCCAACCTAGAAAAAGGAGATACCTTTGCTCCTGGCAAGCACATAGTTTATTCCAAACATGTGGCACATTGCCTCATTAGATGACCTCACAGCCATGTGAAGGCCCCAGGACTGACTGAGATACTGAGCCAGGCAGGATAGCAGCTTACCCCTAAAAGGAGCTCAAATAAGGTTATAAAAACTATCATAGTGAAATGTCCAGAATAAGCAAATTTATAGAGTTGGAAAGTGGATTAGTGTTGCCAGGGGACGGAAGATGGGAATGTCTGCTGATGGACATGGGGTGTTTATTGGGAGTAATAAGTATATTCTAGAATTGATGGTGTGAGAGTTGCACTGTTCACTTGTACACTTCAACAGGGTAAGTTTTAGCCAGGTACAGTGGTGCACACCTGCAATACCAGTGACTTGGGAGGCTGAGGCAGGAGAATCCCAAGTTCAAGGCTAGCCTTGGCAACTTAGTAAGGCCCTGTCTCAAAATATAAAATAAAATAAAAAGGGCTGAGGATATGACTCAGTGGTAGAGCACCCCTGGATTCAGACCCCATTACTGTGAAAGAAAAAAAGTGAATTTTATGGCATGTAAATTATATCAATTTTTTTTTAATTTAAGAAGAAAAATCTTTAGGGTTCCCTATAGCAGCTGAGAAAAATCTAAAATCTGAACTCCCTTGGTACGCAGCTCACACACCTCAGGCACATGCTCTGGACCCTAGCAGTATGAAGAACCTTTGTCCTGGTAAGAATTGCCAACCCTGAGGAGCTATCAGGGCTGTTGGCACTGGACACAGCAGGACTCTGCAGCCAGCCTTGTCCTAACAGTACTGCCTGAATAAGCAAAGCCAACCACGGCAACCTCACTCTCCTTACTGGTTGGCAAGGCAGTGAGAGCAGTGCAGACATGTTGTAGACCTGTCTACTTAAAACCTCCTCCGGGGAAAAGCAGGGCCAGGGATGTAACCTAGTGGCAAAACCCTTGCCTACCATAGCAGTGCAGGCCTGGGTTCAATCCCTGGAACTGCAAAAACAATAAACCTCCTGGACACTCTCCCCTTTACTCTTTGTCTTTCCTATGAGTTTCCAGTGCTGTATCAAATACTCAGTTGTCCCTCCTCTGGACCAGGCCTTAGACTGGTTGTGAGGTTCACACAGGCCACTGGTCAGTCATGAATTCATGAAGGGAGGCAGCTCTGACCACTCACCTCAAACCTGACAGCGCATCCTTCCTCACAGCACCAGGTGTGGCAGCCTCAGAGAACACAGATGAGTTAGAGAGAGTGGATGCCAGTAGGAGGTGCCCAAACTGCAGCCAGGGCTCAAGAGCATGGTCAGGACTGAAGTGGACATGGGCTCATCTATGCAGGGTAGGAAGGGCTCTCTTCAGGCCCAGCCCAGTCTTCTTTCTGAATTGAACTGCTAGATTCCACTAGAGTATTAAAAAACCTAAATATTTATTTGCTTCATATTTACAGAGGGGGAAGGAGACCGAGGGAGACCCCAAGAACACCCCCATACCTGGCTGACCAGGCCGCTTGCGCTGTAGAGGAGGCAGACACAGCTGGAAGGGACAGGATTTATGTTGCATACTTGAACTACAGTGAGTGTAAGACTGGTCCTATTTACAGGGCAGAAACACTACAGGTGGAGTGTGGGGGCAGCAGAGCGAGCACCAGAGTCCTGGCCAGAGGGTGCCCTGCTTGCCGCCTTCCCCACCTCTCCCAGAGGCATCTCTGCGGCCCCGCTGGGGTTCTCCGGAGGGGGGACAGGGCCCGCTCACATGATGCTCGCCGGGGTGAAGACAGGGCCCACACACAAGGTGTCTGTGATCTCCCAGCCACAGGACAGAGGCTTGCACATGCCTTCAGCATCTTCGTCTTGTTCCGCAGGCAGCAGCTGCCTTCGCAGCGCTTCCCTGCAGGGTGAGAGAGGGGTGCTGGAGGTAGCTAGCAGGTCTCGAGGCCTGGGGGCTCCTGATGGCACCTGTACCTGATGCTCTGGCCCCTTAGGCATAGAGCTGTCACCTGAACCCTAAAGCAAGCCAAGGGCAGGAACAAGGGAGTCTCTCTACTACAGTCCCCACTGCCCAAGAAGAGAAAGGAACCCTCAGTGATCATTGAGCACTTACTGTGTGTCAGACATGGCACCATGCATTTTATTTTCATCATCTAAAAACACTGAACAGGTTTTACCACCCTGTCTTAATGATGAGGAAACAGACTCTGAGGAGTGGCCTGCCCAACACCACGTCCCTTATAGGTGGTAGGACTAGGATGAGCCCAGCTGTCTCTCTAGAGCCCATATTCTTCATACGAGAGGCTTAGGTCTTAAAAATAACTCACTCCCTGTTCCCCTCACACAGTCCCACAAGCTGTCTCTCTTCCTCTGCACCCATGTGACTAGAGCTCCATCATCTGAGCCACTGTGCTGGCTAAGGCTGGGAATCTTGTCCCCACACAGTCAAGCTCCACCCAGCCCAGCTCCTGAGCCACCCACTGGTCTCCCTTCCCACTGACGGTAGCACCTCTCCCGGGACCACACCAGGACCCCATCTCTCTCTGACCTGCTCTCACCCACTCCGACAGTGCCAGCACTGGCCCAGGCCCATCTTTCTAAAAGGCAAATCCCTGCCCTTGAGCCTCCAGTAACTTTCCTCCACTCTCAGGCCCTGTGGGGGTCAGCCCTGCCTGCCTCCCTCTGCATGCTCACAGCCCTGCTTGCCCACACCACCAGAGGCCATCACATTAGCTACTTCTCAGGCTCTCACGTGTCCCTTCTCAGGCCTGTGCCTATGCTTGTCACCCTGCCTGCATCATCAGTCCTCCCCTAATTCCTCCTCGGCCTCCACGTCTTGGCTTCAGTGACAGAACTTCCAAGGAGCTCGACACAGCAGAGTCCCACACACAGTGTCTCTCTCCTTCATAACAGTAAGGTTTCAGTATCTGACATTTCTTCATCTATTGCAGGACAAGGAAGCATCTGTGATCCCTGCTGGTGGCCTGCAGCAAGCTAGCACCTGGCAAGTACTAATGAGCAGGAAGGTGTGGACCTAGATGGACACTAGGTGGGGAAAGAGCCCTGGGCACAGTTTCCATAGGCCTGGAGGGGCCATGCCAGGTTATCCTTTCTTGTACTGGGATATTCTTTTCCACAAGACCCTCTCTCTTCTATTCTTTTATACTTCCAGCACATTCCAGTCCCCCACCTGCAGGAAGATCTCCCTCTTTGCTGATGCATACAATTCAGTTCAGGAGTTGGTGTCTCCAGAGCCCACTCTGGGCCAAGTACCCTCTGGTCAAGCTTCCTTATCTGCCTCCTTATCTTTAAAAATGGATTGGTCCAGGGCTGGGATTGTAGCTCAGCGGTAGAGCGCTTGCCTCGCATGCGTGAGGCCCTGGGTTCGATCCTCAGCACCACATACAAAGCAATAAAATAAAGACATTGTGTCCATCTACAACTAAAAAACAAAATATTTAAAAAAAAAAAAATGGATTGGTCCAGGGCTGGGGCTATAGCTCAGTGGTAGAGTGCTTGCCTAGCATGTGTGAGGCACTGGGTTCAATCCTCAGCACCACATATAAATATTAAATGAATCAAATAAAGATCCATCAACAACTAAAAAAATTTAAAAAAAAAAAAAAAAAGGATTGGTCCAGTTTCTTAAAATCTCTCAATGGCTCCCTACTACCTTCAAGACCAAGTCCAGTCTGGACCTCCAGGGTCATTTTTTCCCACAATTTTTTTGATGTCAAGGTACTTTTTGACCCAGTCTTCCCCACATGCCACTCCTTGCATGTGGACAGAGCTACTTGCAATTTTGTGACCAAAGAAGATCCTTTCAGGTCTCTTGGCCATCCCTTTGGCCTGTCTGGGCCTCCTGGACCTGGCGGATACCTCCTGAGAGGCTGCCCTAAACACCCATCCCTTACTGCCCCTCCCTCCCCAGTGGCCTTTTCACTCTGTGTCTT
Source organism: Xerus rutilus (assembly GCA_028644305.1). Taxonomy (NCBI): domain Eukaryota; kingdom Metazoa; phylum Chordata; class Mammalia; order Rodentia; family Sciuridae; genus Xerus; species Xerus rutilus. The sequence goes on along the minus strand of CM053400.1, from coordinate 21,694,704 downwards.
TGTGTGCAGATCTGCACCCTGGCTTGCCCACTGCCCCAGTGCTCCTGTAGTGCCAGGACCTAGCACGGAGCAGGTAGTAAGCAAAGCATTCTGCTGAGGCCACTCTGCTAGAGGGCATTTCCTGACATGTCCATTCAATTAATCAGCATTTTCTGTTCCTAGTAATGAGCTCAGCCAACTCTCTGTGACCTCATCCACCTGCAACTGCTGACAACAGAGCCAGGGATGGGACAGCAAATCTGTGTGGTAATTGCTCTTGAAGTTTGTCTTTAGGCCTTGTCAGAATGCCCCAGGGAGCAGAATCGCCATAAAAGCCTACCCTATGCCCTCACAGCAGAGACAAAGGTTTGTAGAATGCATGAATGAAACAACTCTCCTGATGCTCTCTTAGACCTTGGGGTTTGGTGGTTTCCTGGGGGCCTGAGGACATGGGCCACACTCACTCCAGAGAGCCCAGGAGAAAAAAGCCCCTCCCAATTGCCCCTGCCCTCTATAACCCTCTGCTAGCCCACAGAGGGGCCCTTGCCACTGCCCAACTGTATGATATCAGGCAAGTGATCTCTCTCAGTTAATAACACTGATCCCCACAGAGTTGTGAGTGAGTGAAAGGAAATAACAGTAGATGTCCAAGGTAAGTTGTGCCCTCAGGCCTCTGAGGCCTGACTCTCCACATCACACACCTCTTGCCTTGCTGGACCCCAGCACTACCTGATGAGGCAGGTGAGGCTGGTGGTGTGCCTTTTTTCTAGATGAGAAGACGGGTTCAGCCTAGGTCAGAGAGCTGCCATCCAGCTGGTCACCTCTGTCTGCATCTGCCCTTGTCCTCCTTAAGATAGCTAGGCTGGTCTGGTCTTCACAAAACGCAAATCAGACCATGTCTGCCCCTGCTTCACACAGGTCCTTGCTTCCCGCTGCTCTCGAGTCCTTTGCTCGACCTTCAGGGCTTTCCAGATGTAGCCCTGTCTCCCTCTCCAGTCACAACCAACTTCCGTTAGTGCCTTGGGTGGCATCTTGGATGCACCCCACTTGTACCACATTCCCTTGCCCGGGAACCCCTGCCTATCTCCTCCTGCCTCCTGCCTGCTACCTCCCTACCCCCACCAGCAGTGCCATCCTGAGGACCTGTCTGTGCCTCTGCATGCTCTGGGGCTATGAGTTCCTTGGGGGAAGTGCAGCCTCCTCTGTGGCCACAGCCACGTGCCCAGCACAGGCCTCACCTGAGTCAGGAGCCAGCAGCTACTTGTCAAACTGGGTTACACGGAAGCAGGGTCTCAGATCTCCAGCTTCCCTTATTTCTTCAGCCCAGCTTGCCTCCCCCCTCTCCTTTTCGCAACAGGGGCCCCTTACCAGGCTACCCGGGACATGGCGTAGGTGATGCGGCAGGCCTGGGTCCCCCCGAGGAGGGACCCTGTGCCCACTGTGTAGGCTCCCATGTTGTCAAAGACCAGCCAGTCCCCTACATGTAGTTGCGGCAGCCACAGGCCTTCAGCCACACAGTCTCGGGCATCAGCTGGGCCCCACAGGCTGCTGCTGTACAGGGGCTGCTCCGTGGATGGTTTCTGCAGAAGAGATGGATTGCCCTATCAGCCCTTCTGCCCGTTCAACACCCTTACCACTTCCTCTCTCAGAAGTCTTACATGGCTCCCATAGCTCATGCCATGGATGAGCCAGCCTCCTAGCCTGGCATTTAAGGCCCTAACCACTTCTCTGTATTGGTTGCCTCTTATACTGGAAGCCATAATACCTAATTTCAAATCCAGGTTTCAGTGCTTGCTAGCTGTGTGACTTTGGACAAGATAATCTGTGTGCCTCAGTTTCCTTATATGTAAAATGAGAATAATAGTATCTACTTTATAGGGCTACTGAAAGGATATATTAATTAGTATATGTAGAGCATTTAAGGCAGTGGTTTATGCCAGACACGATGGTACACACCCTTAATCCTCAGGAGGCCTAGGCAAAAGGATCACAAGTTCAAGACCATAATTAGCAACTTAGTAAGACTCTTCAGTAATTTAGCAAGACCTTGTCTCAAAATAAAAAATAAAAAGGACTGGAGATGTACCTCAGTGGTAAAGCACCCTTGGTTCAAAAAATCAAAAACAATATAAAAAAAACTTACAGTTGGCACATGGCAAAGGCCAAGAAGTTAGCATTATTATTACTGCTGTTACAGTTGTCACATCTGTGCTTCAGCCTTCACTGGCCACTTTTCAGGCCTGAGCTGTGTCTGCACCACCGCAGCCCGTCCCCCCATCCTCAGTTCCAGCCTATCTGCTGGGCCCACTCCAGAAACTCCCTCTTGCATAAAGGTTTCTTGGATCCCCTCATTCCATGTCAGATCCAGTGACAGGAGCCACAAGCACACAGGTGGGTTAGACCCATTCTCCCTCAAGTCTGAGGAAGGCAGGCCTCCGGCAGACCATAACAAGTGACCTGACAGAGGCCACAGAGGACCCCATGAGGCAGACTCGGTAACTTCCATTCCAGGGAAACAGGCTATGAGGAGTTAAAGATTTGCTCCAAGCCACAACCTCCAGTGACATTATATTTTTAATTTTTTCTTAAATGACTTCCAAATCCAGAAAAGGAATCTGTAACACAGACTGTGCAGGTGACCAAGATATCAGGGCAATTTGTCACAGTGTAGGGCCTCTGCCAGGCAAGTCCTGGGGGAGTTGTGACCAATGGATGAACATAGGCAGCTCCTGGCTGCCCTCCAGGACCCCTTGGCCCATCCACTGCTGTGCTAGCCATGCTCTCCAGTTTCTCCTGTTGCTCTGGTGTTCCCTGCCCCTACCTCCTGCCTTCACTCATGTTCCCTAGGGTTCCAAATAGGCCTTTAGATCCTAGAAGAGACTGACTCCAGGAAGGAAGCCTATGCTAAAACTCCGTGCTCCCCAAGTTTTGCCTTCATAGTATTTGCCATGATTTGTAACTACATATTTGTGAAGCGGCTGCTTGAGACTGTCTTCCTAGACAGATGATAAATTCCACAAGCCTAAGAGTGTCAGTCCCATTCACCCCACCTCCTGTGTACCTTGCAATCTGGCATACAGTAGGTGCTTGGTTGCAATATTTTTTAAAAGAATTTAACCTTTATTTTCTATGCATTTGTTTTTGATGTGGTGCTGAGATTTGACATGGTGCCTCACCCATGCTAGAGCCATGTGGCTGTACTGCTGAGCCACAACCCCAGCCCTTGTTGCAATATTTTTTTAAATGAATGAATGGATAGGTAACTTACATATGAGTGATGAGAGTGAGAAGGAAAAGATAAAAAAGTTTATGAATAGAAGCATCCACAGGTACTAGGAAGAGGCAGTGAAGACCAATGGAGAAAACAGGAGAGGCATTTGAATGCCTTAGCCAGAGGCAGGAATGAGCAAAACTAAGAAAAAAAGTCAGTTTCCATAAGCAGAAATGTTTATGTATTTCACAAAAAGTAATAATCTATTAGTCTTCTTAATAAAGAAAACTATGTACAAATTATTAGAAGCAAGAATGAAAACTGTCCTGTATTGATGAATTCATTCATTCAGCAAATACATTGAGCACCTACTCAATGCACTGATTTAGGAGCTGATGGGCAACACCAAACCCCAGCCAAGTTTTGGTATCCATAAAGCTCACCTTCTAGGAAGAGGAGACAAACAGATCCTTTCATTTGCCTTAACATTCTTTTGTTTGTTTGTTTTAAAATATTTATTTTTTTAGTTCTAGGTGGACAGAATATATTTTATTTTTATGTGGTGCTGAGGATCAAACCCAGTGCCTCACGTGTGCTAGGCGAGCACGCTACCGCTGCACCACAATCCCAGACCCTGCCTTAACATTCTTATTTACAAGCTTTTTGTTAATGAGTAAAATTAGTCTTAATTGCTCTGAATTATTTCCCTTAGCCCCAATCATTTAAAAAACATTAAACTAACATTTAGAGTTTGAGGAAAGAAATGTTCTATGAATGTATCCACAAGGATCTTTGAGAAAATAGGTTTTAGGTTCTTCCACAATAAAAAAAGGCACCCTTGGGTTATAAGTTAGCGTTCTCTCACTTCTTATTAGTGATGCAAATAAAAGATAAATGAGAAAAAAGATTTTAAGGCTTCCCAGGAAATAATGCAAATCTACTTGTAACTATTTAAATCAATTTTTTTTAAAAAAGGAACCCTGCAAAATAAATAATTCAAAAGAATGTGGCAACAAGATTGTAAATCTCAGCCCTGTATACAAGTTTAAAATTCAGTGAACAAGCCGGGCACGGTGGCTCACACTTGTAATCCCAGCACTTAGGGAGGCTGAGACAGGAGAATCGCGAGTTCAAAGCCAGCCTCAGCAATGGCGAGGCGCTAAGCAATTCAGTGAGAACTTGTCTCTACATAAAACACAAAATAGGGCTGGGGATGTGGCTCAGTGGTCGAGCGCCCCTGAGTTCAATCCCCAGTACCAAAAAAAAAAAAAAAAAAAAAAAAAATTCAGTGAGCAGAAATAGACAAGCCATTGTAAAAAAAAAAAAAAAAAATCCAAGATACCAAGTCTACTGGCCAGTGGGCCCCTCTGAGAAAAGGCAGAAAGTTCCCTGTTTACAAAGCATGCCAACTTCAAATCTCATCTGGAAGACAGGTGCCACCATTGTGAGTCCTGTTTTACAAATGAGGAAACTCAGAAGAAAGTAACCTGTCCCAGGTTCCAGAGGAAGTTAATAGCAGAACTCTGAGCCATCTCAGACCCAGCTGCCTTGCCCAGAGGCCCACTATGAGAACAGTGGCACACAAGAAACAAGATCAAACACCACAAAGGTATATGCTCCAGATGGAGTTCCTAACAAATCCCCCAACTCGTAAAAACAAAACAAAACTTTAAATCAGTAACTTTTAAATCAATAACTCCTGCATTATATAAACTGTACATACATAATTTAAAAGAAAAAAATGAGATGAGCAAAGGCCAAAATCTCCTTTGGAAGCCTATTGGCAAAAATCTGACATAAAACCTTAGCTAACCAAATCCAGGCTTACAGCAAAGAATCATCTTCAGAGATCAGATGCTTTGCTCTGGGCGGAAGATAGAGACAATATGGGCGAAGTCAATCACTGTCTTCATCCTAATACAAAAACTACAGATCTATAATGCAAAGGTAATTTTTCCAAAATATGTCAAGATGGTATCCAATAGCCTTTTGCAGCTTCTCTTCTAGATTAAAACTACAAACAATCCCACAATGAAGAGAAACTATTGTACATAGGGAGCCAACTCCAACTCTATGGAAATACACTAAAATGACCTCATTTCAAAACCAAAACAACCTTAGTAAGCAAAGTTCAGTGTGCTCATTTTCCAAATAAGGAAACTAAAGAAACAAGGCTCAGATTCAGTAACTGGCCTGAGGTGCATCTAGTATATGGCAGACCAGGTCTCAATCACATGTCTTCTGACTCCCAGTCTGAAGCTTTTTATCATTATTCCTATTTTATACATCTTAAGAAACTCTGGCATTCACTACTAGGGAAAAAAGGTATGTAGAAAACAAGTAAAACATTATATTGTAAATAATACATTTGTTCACCTAGGGAATGGTAGTTACTAGAGGGAATTAATAAGTCTTAACATGTAAGCCAGTGTCTCCACTCAAAAATCAAAGGGGAAGCTTGCACTCAATAGTAAATGAAAGCATTAAGTTATTAAATTGTTGGATATACCTGGGCCATAATAATACTTATTCAAAGAAAATAAGATCTCAATGGGAAATATAAAATACTGGAGCTCTACCTTTTCCTAGCTGAAAATAAATTAGTAGAGCAAAAAGAAGAATTTTCGCCAGACCCAGTGGCACACATCCATAATCCCAGCTACTGAGGAGACCAAAGCAGGAGGATCCTAAATTCAAGATCAGCCTGAGCCACTCAGTGAGACCCTGTCTGAAAATAAAAAGGACTGGGGATGTGGACCAGTGGTAGAATGCCTCTGGGTTCGATAATCAGTATTGAATGGAAAAAAGGAGAAAGAAATCTAATAAATAGTTTAAATAAACTACTACTAATTGAATCCCCAAGCTATTTTTCTTAACCTTAGAAACTATGTAGTAAAATAATTGAGGTGGTGCACGCCTGTAATCCCAGCACTTTGGGAGGCTGGGGCAGGAGAATCGCAAGTTCAAAGCCAGCCTCATCAATGGCAAGGCACTAAGCAACTCAGTGAGACCCTGTCTCTACATAAAACACAAAATAGGGCAGGGGATGTGGCTCAGTGGTTGAGTACCCCTGAGTTCAATCCCTGGTACCAAAAAAAAGAATAATTGTAAGATTATCAATACTAATAAAGCAATAACAGACTCATTTTTTTGTTAGTTAATTCATAGGAGATAATGTACCATGTGTAAAAAATAAATGAAAAATAACTATGTTCTTACCACCCAGCTAAAGAAATAAAAATTTCCAGTATCTTTGAAACCTCCTTTGTGGCCCACCTTAATGATATCCCCCTTCTCTAATCTCTCCAGAGACAACCATTATCCTCAATTATATGTTTATCATTTTCATACATTTCTTTGATTTCCCAATACTCTATATCTAACCCTAAACAATAGATTTAGTTGTGTATACTTTTGAAATTTATATAATTTAAGTAATGCTTAGTAATCTCTGCAACTTTTTGTTGTTGAAACTTACATTACCACAATTCATCCAGTTGATACATACAGCCATAGTTCACCATACACTGCATGGAATTCACTGCATGAAATGCACTGTAATTTATCTATCTATTGCCCTGGCAACAGACATTAAGGTTGATTCCACTGTCGTATAAAGATTGTTCCTGGGGCTAAGAGTGTAGCTTTGTTTAGCATGCACAGGCCTTAGGTTTTCAATTCCCAGCACCACAAAAAAGGGGGGGGGTTGCTTCTGTGAATACTCTGATGTATGTCCTCAAACATACATACCAAGAGCTTCTTCACAAGATACACTTAGGAACTTATGGTATATGTTTGTTAGCTATATCTGATGACAAATTGTTTCACAAGACAGACCAACTAGCAGTGTCCCAGAGGTCCAGCCATGCCACACCCTCAGCAGTGCTTCACACTGCCATTCTCTCATTTCGTAATCAAGTTGGTATAAAATGGTGTCTCATTTTAATTGTAATTTTCCTTGATGACCAGTGAGTACCTTTCATTTTCTATTTGATTTTCCTCTGGTATGAACTGTCCGATAAAGTCTTCTGCCCATATTTCTATTGCATTGCAACCTAACAAGACCCTGACTCAAAATAAAAATGAAAAGGGCTGAGGATGTGGCTCAGTGGTAGAGAGCCACTGGGTTCAGTCCCCATTGCCACCAAAAAAAGAAAAAAAGAAACAGACATGAAAATAAAAGAAATCCTGAGATATGCCATTTCAGATAAATTAGACAACAAAAGGTCATAGCATGCAAAGCCTGTGAGCTTATTGTGAAATGGGTGCAACTGGTAACAGTAGCTATTAGTCCAAGATGCTGGAAAAATAATGTGGCAGTATTGTATCAATGCTCATATGTTTTTACCTGGTAATCTGATTTCAGAGATTCTTCAAAAGAAAAGAGTTTATGTCCTGATGTGTGCATGTATGAATATGTAACAACAAGTTCTACTACTATGCATAATTATAATGCATCAATAAAAATTAAAAAAATTTTTAGCCAGGCGCGGTGGCGCACGCTTGTAATCCCAGCACTTTGGGAGGCTGAGACGGGAGAATCGTGAATTCAAAGCCAGCCTCAGCAACAGTGAGGCGCTAAGCAACTCAGTGAGACCCTGTCTCTACATAAAACACAAAATAGGGCTGAGGATGTGGCTCAGTGGTCGAGTGCCCCTGAGTTCAATCCTCGGTACAAAAAAAAAATTATAATTTTTAAAGAAAATCATTTTCAAATGTGAATACACTTGAAGCATGTAAAAATGAGCCAGCCATGCAGGGGTTTGCGAAGAGCATATTCATGGAAGCATGAATAACAAAAACTTAGCAATGCTTAAATGCCCAGTGATAATAGCAATTTTATAGGGAGACAGTAATTTTATAGGGAAGTAGTTAAGAGCTTTTCTTTGACACCAGACAGATAATCAGAGATGAGTCGGACATAAGCCCTATCCCCCAGAGACTTGCAGTCTACAGTCTACAGTTAATAAGCATTACTACTTATAAAGTGTGTGATTTTGAACAAGATACTTCACCTCTCTAAGCCTCAATTTTCTCATTGTAAAATGGGATCGATAATGCCTACTTTAAAGGATTATTGCAAAAATTAAAAGAGAAATGCTTAGTATAGCTCTGCTGCTGTAAGTGCACAGTGACTAGCCACACCAATGTATACGTGAGGTTTGCAACCATGCAGCAGCACACACACATGGCAAAAAAGAGGCGACGTTACAGAGAAATGAACAGAGTTCCATTAGAGGAATGCAGAGGGTTGTTTTAAGTCCCTTTAAGTTGCTGGGCTGGGGTTGTGGCTCAGTGGTAGAGCACTTGCCTAGCATGTGTGAGGCACTGGGTTTGATCCTCAGCACTACATAAAAATAAACAAATAAAATAAAGATATTGTGTTCATTTATAAAAAGAAAAATTTTCAGTTGCTTTTATGATTTTTAAAAATACATTCAATTCTCCCAGAAGTGGTGTTATGAGTCTGTTGTCCCAGCTATGGAAGCTGAGGCAGGAGGATGACTTGAGAACAAGAGTTTGAGGCCAACCTGGACAACACAGTGATATCTCATCTCAAAGAAGGAAGGAAGAAAGAAAGAATGGAAAGAAAGAAGGAAGGTAAGTTGATCTAACCAGGTGCAGCTGTATACACTTCTAGTCCCAGCTACTCAGGAGGTGGAGGGCAGGAGGACTGCTTGAGTGAGTTCAAAACGAGCCTGGGCAATATGGAGAAAACCCATCCCCAAAAAATAAAAAGAATTCAATTCTAACATATACTAAGTACTTACTGTGTGCCAACTTCTATACTGGGAAAACAAATATGAATAGTTTCTTCCTTCAGAGGTCTCACAGTATAATGAATGATTCATTCAGTCATAATTCATTCAATAAATGTTAAGCACCTACTATGTGCCAGGTGCTGGGAATTCAGAGGAAACAATTGAACAAGATAATTTTCTTTTTTTTTTTTTAAATATTTTTTTTAGTTGTAGATGGACACAATATCTTTATTTATTTATTTTTATGTGGTGCTGAGGATCGAACCCAGTGCCTCATGCATGCAAGGCAAGCGCCTTACCACTGAGCTATAATCCCAGCCCCAAGATAATTTTCTTTATAAAGCCTACCTGCTAGTGGAGAAAACAGACCAATGGCAAATAAACAAAAATGAGATCATTACGGACTGTGATATTATACAGAAAATAAATAGAGTGACAAAATTATCTGATGGTAGGAGGCACACCTGCTTTAGAAACGGTAATGAGGACTGTACCTCCTGAAGAGGTGACATCTGAGCTGCGACATAAAGTGAGAGAGTAAGACAGTCATCTCAGGAACAAGTAAACATCATTCTAAGCAGAACAAGTGCAAAGGCCCTGAGGTAAGAAATAGCTGAGATGTTCAAGGTACAGAAAAGAGGTCAGTGGGGGTGTAAGAGGTGAGTGAGAGGGAGGAGTGGGGAGAGGCATCTAGAAGGATGGGCAGGAGCCTCACTAACTGGGATGAGCAGTCTGGACTTTATTTGGAGAGTAATGAGAAGCCATGGAAGGTTTTAAGCCAAGAAGGAATGTGATATTTGGATGTTTGAAAAGATTATTTTGTCTGCATTGTGGAGAATGGTTGGTAAGGCGACAGGAGGAGGGGCCAAAAGAGCAATTAGTGCTTACTCGATGGTCCAGGCAGGTGGTGTTAATGACTTGCATTTAGGATGATGTCAGAGAAAGAATGAGATGAACTCAAAATGTATTTTGAAATTAGACTGAAGAACTGCAGGTGGATTCCCTGTGGAAAGAGGGAAAGCAAGAAAAATGCCAACTTTTTTAGCTTAAACAACTGGCTAGTGGAAGTGCTGTTTCCTCAGAAGAATTTGGGGTTGGAAATCAAGAGTTCAGCTCTGAACAAATTAGATCAGGAGAAATGTCACGTGAGTAGCTGGATGGTCAGGTCTGGAGCCCAAGGGTGCAATCCAAATTAGAGATGTAAATTCAGGAGTGACAAGAGCAGGAATTACATTGAACACCTCCATCTGGACATGTTCACTAGAAAGTGCATGTAGACAAGGAAGAGAGCCCAGGACTGAGGCCTGAGACAGTCAGAATTGAGAGGGTACACTGGAAAAAGTGCCAGAGAGACAGGGTGAGACTAGCAGGAAAGTAGGCAGAGCCCCAGACTTTGCCACAGAAGCCAAGAGAGTCAGGTGTGAGACCAGAGGAGGACAGGCTGCTGAGGACAGAAGGGCCCCATGGAAGACCTCGCAAAGTGGATGTGACTCTCAGAAACTTCCTCAGTGGAGTGCTGGAACAGACACTAGATGGGAGAAGTTTGGAGAGTAAGTGGGAGCTGAGTGGAGAGGGACAGTGAGTACAGACCAGGTGGTAGAGAAGATCAGACACGAACGGCGGTAGCCATCTTACAGAGTCCCTGGAAGAAGAGAAGCATGTATGGCCAATAAATATACGAAAAGATGCCCAGTTTCCTCAGTGATCCGAGAAATGCAAATTAAGACACAGTGTGATACTCTTTATAGCAATTCCATTGGGCAAACATTTGAAGTCTGACGATACCAAGTGCCATGCATTCACATACCTTATCCCCTGCCTTTTCACTCCTTGATAATGTGACACAGAGCTATGTGCAAGAATTCTTACTATCCACACAGGCAAAAACCTAGAAAAAGTCCAATGCCTGAAGAGAGCAGATGAACAATCTGTGGCATTTCCACCAATAGTGTTATGTAGCAGAGAAATGGATGGATTCTAGATCTGTGCTCAGTGTTGATGACTCCTGAATTATAATATGAAGGGAGAAAAATCCCAGGAAAGTTGCATACATCATAATGCCATTTTTATAAAGTAAAAAACAAGTATAATAAATTATAAATACATTTCAGGAATACATTTGTATGTAATGAAACTAAAGAAAGCAGGAGATTCATAATGCATGAGTTAAGATAGCGGTTACTTTGCATAGGAGGTGACAGAGGGCTGAGGTAGTAAAATGATAAGGATGCTTATTACACTCAAGGAAACAAAGACAAGGCCTCCCATGATGTATTTTTATTCAGAAAACTTGGAATCTATCCAAACCATGAAATGTAACTACCTAATTTAAAAAAAAAAAAAAAAAAAAAAAACCAGGCACAGAGAAACATGTTCAGCACCAAAGGGAAATCCAGAAAATCCATCCATCAGGAAAATCCAGAAGGCAAGATGCAGAAAACCATAGGGCAAACAGCTCAGTTTCATCAACAAGTAAATTGTGAAACACATTAAAAATGTTAAAAGAGGGTGAGGAAACCAATAGGTTAAAAGAGATGTGGTGGAGCTGGGGGTGTAGCTCAGTGGTAGAGTGCTTGCCTAGCATGTGTGAGGCCTTAAGTTCAATCCCCAGCTTCAAAGAGAGAGAGAGAAACCAAATGTACTATATGGAACTTCTCTGGCCCCTGAGTCCAGCAAATCAACTATTAAAAAACACTTATAAGATAGTTAGAGGTATCTGAAAACTGATGGATGATGGGGGATACTATGAAATTGTTAACTAATTTTTAGTTTGATGATGGAAGTGTGATTTTTTTCAAAGCCTTATCTCTTAGAGATATAACTACAATATATTTTAAAATCCAGTAATATCTGTCCTCTACTTCCCTCATGACATTGTAATTTGTGTGCTGATCTCTCACGCACAGACACACACACAATTTCTATCCAACAAGACTGTATTTCCAAGACACAAAAGATTCTTACCTACTATTATCTGCAGGCTTCAGCACAATACTTTGTTGAATTAAAAAGAAAAAAGAGGAAATGTAAACACCAGAGGGCTAAGCATGGTCCAATGATAAGAAGTAAATCCTTATTTCATACAACTTTTTATACCTGAGGCCTAAAACCAAAGTCCCTGGAAAGGAAGAGTAGGGACACAAAGCTGCCATAACAACTCATGACAGGCACATTCCTTGGAGAACAAGGTGGAGACAGACCTAGCTGGGCTGAATTCCCCTGACACACAGCTGGATCTACATTACACATAGCAAGATCTCCAGCACCAGACTTTGGGCCCTGCCCTGGCTCTCTTCCCACAGGGCCACCCTGAGTAAATGGTTGAAGGAGGAAATGAAGGCATCCTCCAGAGAAGGAGGACTGCAAAGAGTAGGTAACATCCTGGTGGCCAAGTCAGAAATGCCAACTAGGGATCTGTCAAAGCAGAGACCCTGGCACATCTACAAGTCAGTGGGCAGGAACCACAGTCCTGTTATTCTGAGGAGCCAATGAAGGGACTGGAGAGTGGGTCAGGGATGGCATGCAACAGGAAAAAGGGGACTAGAGGAGGAGGGCCCTGCGTGCCTGCCACTTGGGCTTGGCTGGCCAAGGCCCAGCCTGGTCCCTTCTCCATGCAGAAGGATGTGGGCTACCACAGGAATGCAGGCAATGCTAATGTGAGTAGAAATGGAATTCCTCAGCACAGTAGGGAGGCTGACTCAGGCAAGCAGACATAGCCATATTTAACTACAGAATGAAAACCCACCAAGCCCCACACAGTGCAGGAGCCCCTGGGGGATAGAGGGGGTTCCCTCTGCCTCCAGAGGGATAAGGGTAGGAAGAGCTTCCAGTAGGAACTTTCAAGACTGATCTGAACAGAAGAGGGAGAGGCCGCATGCACAAAGGCCCAGAGACATAAAAATACAATGGTGTGTCTGATACCCACTAAAGCTGCTGGAGCCCAGGGTGTTTTCTATTCTTGTTCCCCTTGATACAAAAAAATTCATTACAGATGAACTGTTTCTTTTTACTTCTAGGAGTTTACCCCAGAGCAATAATCAAGAGTGTATGCCAAGATACATTCACAATGCTCAAAATAAGAAACCATTCAATCCCCAGTACAAGAAAAAAAATACAGGAAACCACTTGGCCACCCATTGGATTTAGATAGGTTGAAATACTATGTAGTCATCAAAAAGCATGTTGTCGAAAATTAACTAATGGTATGGAAATAGCTATCCCCATGACAATATGATGTTAACTTGATGAAAACAAAATACGATGCTTTTTTTTTTTTTTTTTGGTACTAGATATTTAATCCAGGAGTGCTTCACCACTGGGATATATCCTCTATTTCTTTTTTATTTTGAGACAGGGTCTCACTATGTTGCTCAGATCCTCACTAAATTGCTGAGGCTGGCCTCAAACTTGCAGTCCTCCTGCCTCAACCTCCCTAGTCACTGGGATTACAGATATATGCTGTTGCTCCTGGCTACAATGCATTTTATAAAAGAATAAAAATAAATATAGTATGCAAGGGATCTATCTTGGTATAGTGAGGCTGTGGGCAATAACTTTGTCTTTGTATATTTTCTATAATGAACATGTTTTGCTTTTTAAAAATTAGATAAGGGGGGCTGAGATTGTAGCTCAGCGGTAGAGCGCTTGCCTCGCATGCATGAGGCCCTGGGTTCGATCCTCAGCACCACATACAAAGCAATAAAATAAAGACATTGTGTCCATCAACAACTAAAAAAATATTTAAAAAAATAAAATAAAATAAAAATAAAAATTAGATAAGGAATGGGGATATCGCTCAGTGACAGAGCAACTGCCTAGAATGCTCAAGGTCTTGGGTTCAATCCTCAGCACCACAAAAAATAAAGAAAAATTAGATAAAAACACAACAGGTTACTGAAACACACACAGGTGAAAACAGGCCCACGGGGGTAGGCTCACCTTCTGCAGGATGGGGGTGGGGCAGATGTTGTCAAACAGGACTGAGTTGAAGATCCCATACACACCGTCATCAAGATGGTACACGATGGTCTTAGGGGCGGCACCGTTTTCCTCTGCAGGAAGGGGAGGGGTCAGGGGCAGCACAAGCAGAATGTGAGGGGGTTGGGAGTGGGAAGTTGGTACCACGGTGGGCCCAGCAAGGATGATGGGTCTGTGAAGCCAGAGGGCTGCCCCTTCCTCAACTATGGGATGGGTCCTGCAATAGGAGCCACCAACAGCCATCCTCCTGACGACATGGGTTCCAGGTTGTGTTGGAACATTCCCTCTTGCAGCTGAGCAGTCCTGCCCGGGACACACTGCCTGCCTGCAGCTAAGCCCCTAGATGCCCTAGCGAAGGCAGAAGAGTAGCCCACCCAAACTCCAGTCCCCACGAGGTTAAGCCTCTTGCTCAGAGGCACACACCAGGGTGGTGGATGAGCTGGAACAAAAAGCTAGGTCTTCTGACTGACTAGACAGGCTAGTCCCCCAGATCTGTGGCGGAGGCCAGAAGAATGTCATTCCTGCAGACACACACGCACACACACAGGACATCTCTACCTGGAGCCCACCACCCCGCCATGTGAATGAATTCTCTCTGAAGCTCTCCCAAGATCAGAGTCCCTGACACCTCTCCCTCACAGGGCTCAGATAGGCCCCTGGGAGGCCTGATCTGTCGATCTGGAAGGGCAGAGAAGAGAGTTGACACTGGCAGTGTGGGCACACCAGCTGAGTCAGCCAGCCTGAACTTGAATTCCAGCACTGACCCCTCATCAGTCATGTGACGTTGGGCTGCTGACCCAACCTCTCCTTGCTGCCTTTCTATAATCTGTAAAGGGGACTTTAATGAATATAAGTTGTTAATTATTTATGAAGGTGGATGAGCAAGAGTACCTTGGAGAGGAGACAGCCGTGGGGTCAAATACAGGCTTTACCTCTACAAGCTATTAAGCAATTCACTTATATTCCCTTTGACTCTGTTTCATCATCTCTAAAATGGGGTCAATAAAGAATCTATTCTGTCTTAATCTCAGTCTGCACAAAATATGAGCATGCCTTGGAGGAAAGGATGTTAAACAAGTGTCTTGGGGTGAGAGGACTTGATTGTAATTTTCTGTACAGCAAGCACCCATTCTCCAGACTCCCCCACCACCACTGGGCCTAAATCTAGACACTGTTCAGCCAGCCACTGTCCCCAGCTTTAGGGGAATATGGGGCTCTGCCACCCATCTGGCACCTACCCTCCCTGCCGGGCTGGTCCAGAAGAACCTCCTTCTTGGCGATGATGCTGACTGCCACAGTGAAGGCGGAGGTCACGTAGTAGCGCCCCAGCTCAGCAAGGATGTCCACACCGCAACCCTCTGGGAAGTACAGGTCCAAGGCTGAGTTGATCACAGAAGCAATCTGGTGAAAGGGAATGAGGGGACAATTGTGTGTTCAAAATAGACTGAAAGTCTATTCTAGTTTGAAAGGTGGGGTTTATACTGAAGACTTGCTACAGCTCCAAGTCTGTTTCTTGAAAGCTGCTTTGATTTGAGGAAGAAGGATTTGGCAGCTGCTAAGGCCCCAGCTAGTAACTGGAGACAGCTAGATAGGCAGGTGGGAGGGGGGAGCGCTGAATCATGACCCTCATGCTTACATAAATCACTCTGCTGGGTGCCCTCACAATGGGGAGCAGCACTCTTTTATAATGCTAGGTGCTCAAATTCCAGAAGCCCTGATTTGGATGGATCTTTCTTTCATAAATAACCAGTTCATTAAATAATATATTAGAGTACAGAAAAAAATTTGAAAACACCCAAGAAGGAAAAAGAAGATAAAAGACATCCTAATTCTATCATGCTGATGAACCTAATCATTGTGAGTTTTCTAGAGAAGTTCCTTTAATTCTTTTTATGCAAACATTATTTATTATTATAAACAAGACAGGTCTGTGTATATGTTCTGACAGCCTGTTTTACTCAATAGACTTGTGACTGTCCTTCCCATGTGAGTGAATATTTTCATCGTAAGAATGTTCTATGCTGGGCATGGTGGTGTACACCTGTAATCCCAGCAACTCCAGAGGCTGAGGCAGGAGGATCTCACATTCAAGACTAGCCTCAGCAACTTAGGGAGGCAGGCCCTAAGCAACTTAGTGAGACCCTGTCTGAAAACAAAAAATAAAAATCAAGGGCTGTGGATGTCACTAAGTGGTAAAGTACCCCTGGGTTCAATTCCCAATGCAAAAAAAAAAAAAAAATCTGTAATCTAACCAATCCCAAGTATTAGATGGTCTAGGTGAGTGCACTCGACTTTGGTTATGCACAAAGCCACAACTCTCATCTCTGAGGCTAATTCTTTGGATCCATCTAGACTTAGCTCCTTGGGGTCAATTCCTAGACATGGAGATTTCTGGAAAAGGCCTCTTTCTCTTTCTAAGGAGAAGCATGAGAGGTCAGAGTGAGGACTGCAGTGACATTTTTCTGCCTTCATCTCATGGGTGGGAAGGAGACACAAGGACTGGAAGTGGGTCCAAAGTTGGTTTTCCTTCCTCTGCCTTCCCACCTGATTTCTCATCAGCTCACCTGAGGGTAAATAGGCCACACTCAGACACTCAAAGAGCCTTATGACATGTAAATAGGTCTTGGCTAAGCCTCACCCAAGTTGAGTAAGAGGAGGATCTGGCACCAGGCTGAGCCTGGTGTGCAGCCAGTTCTGCTGTGGACTCAAGCAATGTCGAAACCTCATGAGCCTCGGTTTGCTCTGCCATAGCATGAGTTTAACAGTAGTGAGATGATCCCGGGAAAGCAACGAGGACAGCATGTGGCACACAGGACCCACTCACAGTGAGCCCCTGTGATCACTACACCCCTCCTCCGCCTGCCCCTGCTCCCCACCCAGAGGGCCCAGAAAGACACTCCCAGCCCCAGGGTTACCTCTTCAAATCTCACTTTGGCTCCCTCTAAGCCAGGGAAGCCACCACCAAGGTCCAGAATGTGCATTGTGTGGCCCAACTCGGCACCCATTTCAAACACAAGGCGGGCATCTGCGATGGACTGAGCATAGGCCTGAGGGTCAGGACAGCCACTGCCAACATGAAAACTGGGAAGGGAGAAAGAGACTCAGCTGACATGAAGAGCCCCAAGTGCCACTACCTCAATCCCAGCCAGGAGCAGGCTTGGGCAGACATGTAGGACAATGTACCCATGTTAGAGGTACGATAACAGAAGGCCTGAACCATTAAATGGGTTGCAAAGGGGCATGTGGCAAGTCAGGAGTGGACAGGAGGCACTTGGTGCTCCTCCCATCCCTCCATGCTGCCCCCAGAGAGGAACATTAAGGGATAAGAACCAGGGCCCCAAAGTACCCAAATCCAGACATGTCTGTTCCTCAGCTGTGTGGCCTGGACAAGTTATTCAGCCTGCCTTATTTAAATATCCCCAAGGCCAGGTTCCTTAGAAAAACCTCCTGGAAGAAGACCTTCTGGAGAACGTGGGGTTAGGGAAGGGGACGTTCCAAACCTTCTTTTCAGAGAGAGGAAATTCTCGACTGGCATAATTCCAGGCCTAGGGGTAGGCCTTGTTTGGAGGCTCTGGGAAAAGTCTCATAGAGAATGATTAATTCCTGGGAAACAGGCAGAGGGCTGAGCATGGTGGGGGTGGTAGGGATCCTGGTGCACACCTCACACCCACCACCTCCACATGGCTCTTCTTGGCATTTTCAAGCAGATGTCTGCAGGATTTCAGCGACGCTCCAAACTTCAGGCTCAGGCGGCTCAGAGAGTGGGAGTCATCGGTGGCAATGCACAGCACCATCCTAAGGAAACACACAGTGCCCCTGCTGGGTGAATCCCGCCTTTCCCACCCCAACCAGGTCACCTCTAAACCCAGAACTGGGAACTCACATGGCTCAGAGCCAACTGAGTCCACAGCCTTCCATACCCCTCCTCTCCCTGCTCAGCCATCAGCCTCTGAGTCTTGAACCACGCATTCTCTAGATGACCCAGAACCCAATCCTACAGCCCCTGCCTGGTCTACCTGGTCAGATCTCCCCTGGGCACCTCCCATTCTTCCAAATCAGCCTCCGCACTTGGCAGAGTTTTCAAACTTTTCAAGTATAAGGGGAAACATTTTGAGGAAAAAAATAAAAGTCTTATGAAGAACTCCAGTAACACAATGGAAGCTGCTTTGGGTAAACCAGAGTGGCCTACCACTCGACCTGCCTTTCATCCAGTGCTCCTTTCTGGGATCCCCAGGGTACTCAGTAACCAGTAAAAGCCACAGCCAGAGAAAAATGTCCAGCCACCCTGACCCCTTCCAGAATCCATGTCTGCATGTCATTCACTGTGTGCTTCACACATGACACAGCGTATTCTAGCTACATCACACTGCTGCTTACCCCTTGGACAATCTGTGCTCTTTCCAACACCAGTGCGTTTGCTCATGTAATTCACTGTGTCCTTCCCAAACTCTATTCATTCCCCAAGGCCCGATTCATATGCCATCTCCTCCGGAAGCTTTCCTGACCATCCCCCCTAGGTTCTCTCAAGCCTGTGACTTGACCTCTATACCATGGGCCTTCTCTGCCTGGGTTGTAACCAATGAGTTCTGCCTTTGATCTAGTCAAGACTTGGCGTCCTGGGTCCAATCGGAGAGTAACCACCCCAACCTCCTGTGACTGGCCAGGTCCAGGACAGGGTCCTCTCCCCAGCTCCCTCCGCCACCTCCCACCCTTCCTGCCCAGACCCAGCAGCCCAACCTCCCTGCATGAGTGACTCCCAGCTTACTTGGCACTGGGGTGGCTCTTGACCACCTTTGCCAGCTCCATCTCATTGTCGAAGCTCAGTAGCCGCACCCCATGCTTAGCAGCATACTTGATCTGTGCGATTTGCTTACAGGGGTTGGCATAGATGATCTTACTGGCAGGGACACCAATGCGCTGGACCAACTCCATCTCTGCCTGTGGGGTCCCAAAGGTGGTGGTGAGGAGGCACCAGGGCCTGCTGGCCCACGGAAGCCAAGGCAGCACAGGTGAGGGGCAAAGTCTTAGCTACACATGGGGAGGTCCATAACCAGCGGGCCGTCCCTTTAAGACAACAGATGAACAGAAATCAGGACTTCATGCTGATTCACTCACTCTGGGCTGTGGCATACAGCCATCCCATGGTACACAATCCTGGGGAGTCCCCTTCACAGCAATGACAGGGGATCTTTGTACCTTTATTATAACTCACTCGCAGTAAATCATCTAATTCTTATAAAATGAGTATATTTATTATAACAAGTATCTTAAGGGGCACATTTTCTAATTCACATGAAGGCCCTATATGGACTCATGATGGCCCTAATGACAGGCTTCTGATACATTTTCCTGGCAAATTTAAATGTTAAATGAATACTACTTGGAAACAGTATGGAAGTTCCTCAAAAAATTAAAAGTAGAGCTACTATGATCCATAAATCCCATACTCAGTATATATCCAAAGAAACTGAACTCAGAGCCAGGCACAGAGGCACACTCCTGTAATCCCAGCAAACTGAGAGGCTGAGGCAGGAGGATCACAAGTTTGAGGCTAGCCTCAGCAACTTAGCAAGGACCTAAGCAACTTAGCAAGACCCTGTCTCTAAATAAAAATAAAAGAGGCTGGGAATGTGGTTCAGTGGTAAAGCAGCCCTGAGTTCGATCCCGAGTACAAAAAAAAGAGGGAGAAGGAAGAGGAGGAGAAAAAGAAGGAGGAGGAGAATGAGAAAGAAATTGAAATCAGTATGTCAAAGACATGTCTTCTATATTTCCATGTTCATTCCAGCATTATTCATAATTAGCCAAGTTATAGAATCAACCTATACATTCGCTGATGGATGAGTAGATAAAGAAAATGCTGTATATATACAAGGTGGAATACTATTCGGCCTTAAAAAAAAAAGAAGGAAATCGCCTTTTATGGATTTTTTTCCCTGTAGTGCTGGGAATTGAACTCAGGTCCCATGCATACTAGGCAAGCATACTACCACTAAGCCACATCCCCAGTCCCTTGAAATTTGTCATTTGTGATGACATGAATGAACCTGGAGGACATTGTTAATTGAAATAAGCCAGAGACAGAATGACAAATACTATATGATCTCACTTGTATGTGGAATCTAAAAAACTCAAATTTAAGAGAAGCAGAGAATAGAATGGTGTTTGCCAGAAAGGTAGAGGGGCTGTGGGGAGATGTTGTCAAAGGATACACAGTGTCAGAGGAATAAATCCAAGAGATCTCTTGTCTGTCATGGTGACTATAGCTAATAACAACGTACTGTATGCTTGGAAATTGCCAAGAGTAGATTTTAGGTAGATTTTCTCATCACAAAAAACAAATATGTGAGTCAATGTGTTATGTCAGTTTGGTTTAGCCATCCCACAATGTAAATATATATATCAAAACATTATGTTGTGGCCGGGTGTGGTGGCACATGCCTGTAATCCTAGCAATCTGGGAGGCTGAGGCAAGATAACTGCAAGTTTGAAGCCAGTGTTGGCAACTTAGTCAGACCCTGTCTCAAAAATAAATAAATAAAAGGGCTGAGGATGCAATTTAGCAGTAGAGCACTCCTGGGGTTCAATCCTCAGTACCACCCCCCAAAAAATCATGTTGTATGTTATAAATACATATAATTTTGTCCACTTGATAAGTAAGATCCTTACTTGGTGTAGTAGAAAGTCTATAAGACTGAGCACCTAGCCAGGCATGGTGGCACATACCTGTAGTCCTAGTGGCTTGGGGGGCTGAGGCAGGAGGATCACAAGTTCAAAGCTATCCTCAGCCAAATTGAGGTGCTAAGCAACTCAGTGATACCCTGTCTCTAAATAAAATACAAAAAAAATAGGGCTGGGGATGTGGTTCAGTGGTTGAGTGCCCCTGAGTTCATTCCCCGGTACCCCCACCCTTGCCAAAAAAAAAAAAGACTAAGCATCTTTCTGAGAGATCACCCAGCCCCAAAGGTCTGGGGTACCATGCTGGGTGACTCCAACTCATCCTCTCTCCCCTTAAGGCCTCCTCTTCCTCATCTTTTGTTTGTTTGTTTGGGGTTTTGTTTTTCTGTTTTTTTGTTTGTTGTTTGTAAAGATGAGGAGGGAACCCAGAGTCTTGAGCATGCTAGGCGAATGCTCTGCCATTAAGCTACACCCTCAGCTCTTCCTCACCTTTATAGAACACAGCTCCACTCGATTGCTGCATCAATGGTACAAAGATGCTGTTGGGGCTGGATTTGTGGCTCAATGGTAGAGCGCTTGCCTAGCACACGTGAAGCACTGGGTTCAATCCTCAGCACCACATAAAAATAAATGAAATAAAGGTATTGTGTCTATCTACAACTAAAAAAAAATTTTTTTAAAAAAGATGCTGTTGGTGGCAGTGGTGGTGGAGGTAGTGAGAGTGGCCATGTTCATTGAGTACCTGCCACAAGCAGCCCTGACTGAGGGTCTTGATATGAAGGATTGGTAAACTTTTTTAAATAAAAGGCCTGAATCATATTTCAAGCTCTGAAAATCATGTGATCTCTGTCACAACTATTCAATTGCCATTGTGACACCAAAGCAGCTAGAGACAATGCATAAATGAAAGAGTATGGCTGGGATCCAGTAAAACTTGATGCAGTCAGGTAGTGAGCTGGCTTTGGACCACTGTCCATACTTTGCTGACCTCTGATTTAAATTCACTAGTTTATTCAATCCTTACAATAACCCATTCAGATGGGTATTAGCTCTATTCTACACAGAAGGAGACTGGTGCTCAGAGAAACTATGTAGCCACTAGGTAGCAACACCAACTTTCCAGTTCAAGTATG
>CM053400.1:21586363-21672467 GCA_028644305.1 Xerus rutilus | reverse complement strand
AATCTGCTTATAATTTTGTGCAAAGTTAGAAAAATTATGATTGCAACAATTTTTTTCTACTTGCCTCAACAAAGGTTTTCAGTGAACAGTGTGTACAGCTTCTGAAAATTTGTTTTTTTCTGTTATGTTTGATAACATGTATTAAAATGCAACTTTTGAGAAAAAAATTTAAAAAAACAATTAAAAAAAAGAAATTGTAAAAAAAAAAAAAAAAAGGTGTAAAGAAAAAGTACAGGATGCTAGAGAATGCATGACCCAGAGACCTAGGTGTGAGGGATAAAGGACAGCCTTTCTGAGGGTCAGAAATTGAAGCAAAGCCCTGAAGGGGGCCTCAGCCAGACCAAAAAAGAAGGAAAGAAGGTTTCCAGGAGACAAAGCAACCTGGACAGAGGTTCTGGAGCAAGAAGGTGCTCAACAAATCAAAGAACAGAGGCTGTTGGCTTGACTTGGGCAGGGTAAATGTAGTGGAGAAGATAAGGTCAGGAGGTAGGCAGAGCCCTGGAGGAAACCAGGAAACTGCTGATGGATTTATAGTTTACACTGAAGATGATGGAAAAGAATTTTAAGAATTTCAAGAAGGGAAATAACACAATCAGAACCATATTTTAAAGACAAGGTCTAAGTGTTTATCATTCTGGTCACCTGAGGAGGGGCCTGAGGATTCTGGGGAGAGTGGTCACTGGCTGTCATAATCACCCTGGGAGAGATGAAAGAACCAGCTCTGGAAAGCCTGGGAGATGTGTTTCAGAGGTTGGCTGGCAAGCTGGGCGATGCACATAGGGATGAGGGGTGAGGGTATGTGAGAGGCACACACACTCCCAGCAGACCTAGGCATCTTCATGACAGGAAGAGGGGGAGATCAGGGATGTGTGTGAGCACCCTGGTCCAGGCTTCTGCTGGTGCCAGTCAGCTAGACAGACAGGTAAGAGCTGAAGGTTAAAATGTGGGAGGCTCTGGCATACTGATGGTATTTAAGCAATGAGAGGAGATGAAATTCTCTAAGAGGAGGGAGACTTTACAAGAGAGGAGGGTCTAAGAATAGGGAGGAATGTTACCATTTAGAGAGCAGTAGCTGATGGGAGAAGCCTGAACTCAGGAGAAGAGGGAGAGAAATCCACATATAATGCCATTCTTAAGGAACAGCAGCTCCTAGTGCAGGTGGGGCAGGTCCACTGCCACATAGTTTGTCACCTTACATACTTCTGAACTCTTTAGGGGAATACATTAATATCATTTTTAAAATATGTTGCTGAGTAGAAAGCAGTTAAGAGATCAGAGAGTGCCTGGCGAGGTGGCACGTGTCTGTAATCCCAGCAACTCGGAAGGCTGAGGCAGGAGGATTACAAGTTCAAAGCCAACCTCAGCAACTTAGGGAGGCCCTCAATAACTTGGAGAGACTCTGTCTAAATAAACAATAAAAAGGGCTGGAGATGTGGCTCCCTGATTAACCCCCCCCACCCGGGTTCAATCCCTGATACCACATAAATAGATAGATGATAGATAGATAGATAGATAATAAATAAGTAAATATGTCAGATAATAAGAGGAGCAAGGAGTATCCTCAGACCAGGTCCATATGTGTCCACATGGACACATTTCCAATACCTACTGAGTTTAAAGCTGTGTGGAACAGTATATACCACCAGTGCTTTTTATATACTGTTATAAAATTGCAACATATTTTATATACTCTGTGACTCATTGATGTATTTTGTAGATGCTATATATCCACCAAACCCATGATGGTCATTATCTATGGAGACATAAAACTGATGTCCTTCTTATCTTTGGGTGAATGAATCAATGTATTACCTGAATAATTCACAATTGCTGCTTAAAATAAAGTGCTCATTGGATCTTAGAGGTCCCTGGGTACCTTGTAAGAGGAAATTCTTTGCAGTAGTGAGAGTGAAGGCTGGGAAGCAGTGGCCTAAGAACAGGGGTATTGGGGGAAGAGGCAGTGAGTGTGGACAGCCGAGCATACAGACAACCCTGCTGATCTGACCATCAGGAGGGGGCAAGGTACTTGTCTGGA
This sequence comes from Xerus rutilus, assembly GCA_028644305.1. Lineage (NCBI taxonomy): Eukaryota > Metazoa > Chordata > Mammalia > Rodentia > Sciuridae > Xerus > Xerus rutilus. Next base: position 21,670,432 of record CM053400.1, on the reverse strand, counting down.
AGAGGATTTGGTATCCAAGGACGGCTTTTTAGGATGGGAGGAAGCTGAGGGAGTCAACTAAGGGTAAGGGATGTGTTGGAACAATGACCTAAGGTCCATGGGAAGGAGACCAGGTGGACATGAGCCCCTGTGCCAGCCATGGCCTGTGCCCCTATCCCTGTAGCCTGGTGAATGGGTGTCTGTCTATACATCCAGCCCTAGCTCATGCCAGGCCCTTGGTCAATGTCCACTAAGGCATGGTGCTGTTAAGCATGGCCACCCACTAAGATCAACCAGAAGAGGGCAGCCTCACCCCTTTAAGAAAAATTCTAAGTCAGACTGAGAATGGAGCTTAGGGTAAAGTGCTTGTCTAACAAGTAGGAAGCCATCTCCAGTGCTGCAAAGAGAAAAAGTTTTAAGTTTCAGGAGTCACCTTTCCATAAATCATGCACCACAGGGTCTGCATGATCTGAACCACAAGAAAGGAGCTCAGGCCTCTCTTTGCCCTTACAGGGAAATGAAGACACTGGCCAAGTACCAGCTCAGCCACCCGCTTTCCAAGGACCTTGGAAAAGACAACAGCAATACAGTTGGAGACCACACTGCTAGACTCAAGCTGTCTCCTCCCAGTGCATGAGCCTGAGAAAAATCTCTCAACCTCTGTGCTTCATTTCCTTATATGTGATGTGTCTCCACAGGACTGTTGTCAGAATCCTGATAAAGACCTCACGAGGCTTTTGCAAGAAAAAAAAAAAAAATGAGATCATGTACAGAAACTGCTTGGCAAAGTGCCTGGCACAGCGGATGCACTCAGCAAATGGTAGAAGCTTCTTCAAGGTCTCCTACACCCTAGCACCCAGCAGTTCTGCCCTTTGGAGGCCAGTCCCAGAGACTAGAAGGTCAGGCACCTCCTCTCTGGATTTCCAGAAGCACAGCACTCTGGTCAGTGAGGTTTTGTCCTATCTTTCACCCCTAGACCAGGCGGACCAAAGGATTCTGTTCTTTCTCGCCCCAAGTGGAGGCGCAGTGTGCTGCAGGAAGTGGCTGAGAGGATGAAAGTCCTGGCTCTGGATTACTTCCCTTGAGCTTCTCGAGGCTTTACGTAAGACATACACAATATGAGATATGCAAAGCAGAGCAAGAGACTCACCAACCAAAAGGAGCTGGAGCATTAACATTCGCTCCCTGGCAAAGGCTGACCTGCTTGTTCTGATCATCCCATCCCAGGGCACAGCTCTCCCCACCATCGTCCTGCCCAGGCTGGCTCTCCTCCTGTCTACTCCAGCAATCCTTTCTAGAACTCTTCTTATAACATGCAACCACTTTGCCCATCAAGGTTTAAAAGGGGTTTCCCTCAAAACAACCATTATTAACCATCTAGAAACTGAGGATTTAGCAACAATATCCCAATCCAATGCTCAGCAAGCCTATTCCCACCTCAGAGCTTTGCACCTGGTGTTTCCTCTGCCTGCAATGCTCTTCCCCTAGCTATCCACCTGGCTTGATTCCCCTGCCTCCTTCGGGTCTGCATTCAAAGCACAGCCTTCCCTGGCCAAAAACAATGCAATGCTCTTGCCCCACGTTCCCTACTTCCCTTTTCTGCTTTTTCAGCCCAGCATTTACCACCTAAAACACTAGGTTTTCACTGTTTCTTTTTTTTTAGTTTTATTTTTTTGGTTGTAGATGGACACAATATCTTTATTTTACATATTTATTTTTATGTGGTGCTGAGGATCGAACCCAGTGACTCACACATGCGAGGCAAGTGCTCTACCACTGAGCCACAACCCCAGGCCCTCACTGTTTCTTTCTTTCTTTCTTTCTTTCCTTCCTTCCTTCCTTCCTTCCTTCCTTCCTTCCTTCCTTCCTTCCTTCCTTCCTTCCTTCCTTCTTTCTTTCTTTCTCTTTCTTTCTTTCTTTCTTTCTTTCTTTCTTTCTTTCTTTCTTTCTTTCTTAAAGCAAGCTCCATTAAGGAAGAGCTTTTTTTGTTTTGTTTGATTCATGGCTAAATACCCACCTAGAATAGTATTTGGCCCCACTGCAGCTGCTGAGTAACTATTTGCTAAATAAATGAGATATGTTCAAAGCTGTACTCTGAGGAAACTTTATAGCTTAAAGGCTTTTTAATTTGGTAAGAACAGAATGAAAATAGAGGAGGGTAGGCATTCTACTCAAGGACAACAGAATTTGTCTTGTGCAATGCTGTACTTCCAGCTCTACCAAGCAGTCACAACTGTTGTTCGATGACTACTGAGAGACAGTGTATAAGCAAAGTTGATCAAAAGCCAGTAGGAGGGAATTAAGACAGCACCAGAAATCAAATTAGAAAACCAGTGAAATTGGCAGCAACAACAAAATTGTAAAAGGATTAGTTTTAAAAAAAAAAACAGTCACACATTAATATGATAAAAGAAAAAATAAAACAACAATATAGAAGTGTTTTTGCTCCGTTTTAATTAGAAGAATACCACATATAGCTCTATGCCAAGACATTTAAAAACCTCCATTAAAAAAGTGACATCTACCCAGGGACACACAATGTTCTAATTTGGAACTTCAAATCTAACAAATTTCAGACTCATTTCTTCCTCCCTCATCCCTGGAGCCTCCTCCTGAGTGGGTGCCTTTCCCAGAATGTAGGGGACAACTGCAGGTCACTCCTGCCCAGGACCCAACCACCCACCAGAGCCATAATCAGTAGGCATCAGAGATCAGTGCCCAGGTGAGGGCAGGGGCTCACCTTGTTAGCACAGCTGAAGCCCAGCCCCAGCTCAGCCAGGACCTTCAGCACGCCCAGGCTGCTGTTGCACTTGACAGCATAAAAGGGCCGGACTCGAGGCAGGCACTTCAGAAAGCAGAAGTGCTTTCTCACCACGGCACCCAGGTCTGCCACGAAGAAGGCAGCGACCTCGCCCTGCGCAACAAGAGGTGGACGGATGTGATACTATACCCAGCTTCCTCCCAGTGCAAGCCATCCATAGTACTTCCAAATACCCACCCCCAGTTCACTCTGGCCACAAAGTTACCCTGCAGTGAAGTATCTGGGGCTCTATAGGATGGAGGGCAAACTCCTTAGCCTGGCATTCAAGGCTCTATGATCCAGCTCCAGCCCCTCCCCTCAAGACAGCTAAAATGCCAACTATAGGCTGGATCATTTTTCTACCTCCAAGCCTTTGTTCCCATCATCTCCTCTGCAGGGTTTAGCAAAATCCCAATTTACCTTTAAGTCTCCTTCCAAATGCCACCTTCCCCAAACCTGTGAGGCATTTTGCATATGCTCGCAAAGAAACAACTGCATATACATCAGTCTGCACCAGGAAAGGCAGAAGCTGTGGCCTAGAGCCCATCACCTTTCACACACAGTTGCTCATGAAGCCTTGAGGTTGTCCCACTGCCACCACAAGCAATGCCTTTAGGCAACTGGTCATCACAAACTGGCTAAAGGCTGCACATGAATGAGCCCGAGTAAGACACATTACTTAAACCTTTCTTGGGACTCAGTTTCCTTGTCCTGTCATATTTTTTTCCTGATGCCTATCTGTTATTAGGATGCTAACGGACAGAGATGACCAGACAGGCCTCTAGCCCTAAAGGGGCTTGGGTCTAGAAGAGAAGGAAACCTTAAGTACGTACAAGCCCCTTCAATGAATGCTGGAAGGATGTTTTTACAAAATGTATTGGGGGCCACAGAGAAAGAAAATAAAATTTCTGCTTGGGGCAGTCAGGGAAAGGCAACACAGAGAAGAAATAAGGAACACTAGAAATGGGTGAAAGGGAGAGGCTGAGAGGAGGATGTTCCAGACAGAGGGAACAGCTTGGGTAAAAGCGTGGTAATAAAACACAAGGCATTGCTGGGAAATATGAAGAGAGTAGTTCAGCTCTGATGGAGCATAGTACATACTGTGGGACTATAAAGCCAGAAACCGGGCAATGGTAGCACACCTGATCCTATAGCAATACAATTCTGATTTTGAGCAGGGCTATGATACAGTTGGAAAGGTGGGACGAAACAGAGGGTTGGTCAGAGGGCTTTAGAGATGAGGACTGAACTACATGATGAGGACTGAATCCCTGGAGGATTATTTAAGGAGGCAGACCTCATAGAGATGGGTGATACCTACATATGGGAGGTAAGGGAGGGGGAAAAGGAAGAACTCCCAGGCTGCTGAACAGAAGGGCTGGGTACATGGCATTGATGCTGTTTATTCATCAAGGCAGGGTACACAGGAGGGACAGGTTTGGGGGCAAGAATCAGAAATTGGAAGGCCGGGTGCAGTAGCGCACGCCTGTAATCCCAGCGGAGCGGGAGGCTGAGGCAGGAGGATCACGAGTTCAAAGCCAGCCTCAACAACTTAAAGAGGCCTTAAACAACTCAGCTAGACCCCATCTCTAAATAAAATATTTTAAAAACAGGCTGAGGATGTGGCTCAGTGGTAAAGTGCCCCTTGATCAATCCTTGGTACCAAAACAAAAAAAAAAAAAAATCAGAAATTGGGGGTAAAATGAACCAGTCTCTGACAAATAACTAGGACTGAATACCAAATAAGTGGAAGAATATGAGGGCCCTAGGACCCCTTCCAAAGGAGAAGACAGGGGACCCACGGGACGAAACCCCCCCTCCCAGCCTCTCACCGTGGTGGCCTGTGAGGCCCCCAGAGTGAGTTCCTCCAGCAGGTCTTTGGTGCTGAAGCCCTCCTCCACCATCACAAAGTCCGATTCACTCAGGTAGCCAGCCATGCCGAGCAGGAACAGCCGCCGCTGCCGCCGCCGCCGCCGCCGCCTTAGAAAGTATGCAACACACTGCGGGGGGCGGGGGCGGGGAGGGGAGAGATGGAGGGGACAGCTAGGAGGCAGGATCTGCTGCGCCCCTCGCCTTCCAAGCCCGGTCACGCCCCGCCCCTAGCACAAGCTTGGGAGTTTGAGTTCACTGAGAACGTTGGGGACCGTCAGGAATCCTGGATGGGGCAAAGCATTGCATGCCTAAATGTCAGGTCTTCCAGCCTCAGTTGCCCCATCTGTAAAATGGATGGATTGGTTTGGAGACCATTTCCAATTCTGAAATTCTGGGTTTGGAAAGAGGTAAATAAAATGGAGCAGGAAATCTGAGACACCTAGGTAGGGAAGTTTCCAAGGCGCCCCCAGTCCTGACCACGCCCACCTAGAGAGGGTGCCTTGTGGCTAAGCCAAAGATTCTCAGCCTGAAAACAGCAGCTTAGGTTCGAGTCCGCTCTCCGCTACGTGACCTTGGGTACTTTCCGACCCCGCTCAGAGCTCGGTTTCCCGGTTTGTAAATGGTTGGTCCTGTCATGCCAGAATTCTAAGAAGGCATGAGGGTGCCACATGGTGGGCGGGGTCCGCGGGCTCCCGGGCGCGAACCTAAAGCCGAGATTCTGCCCGACTGACCCCTCTCGAGCGCAGGGCTGAGGTTCCGTCCCAACCCACAGGCCCCCTTACCAAGCCCCGTCCTCCTTCGCGGGGGCCAGAGCCAGGCGCGCTGCTAGGGGGGGTCGCCGGTGACCTCGAAACTTGTGCAACACCCCGAGAAGGAGTGGCAGTTGCGGAGCCGAGGCCCCTGCTGAGAGGAGGCAAGAGGGGCCAGGAGGCAGGTCAGCACCGAAACCGAGGGCGCCCGCTCCCCGAGGCTCCCCAAGCCACTCCCTGCACTCGCCTTAAAACGCATTTACACGGCTTCGGCCCATAGGTCTCCCCAGCGAGTGAATCGGATCCTCGGCGCCTCCGCTCGCTCGCTCCCCCCGGCTCCGGCCCCGCGGCCTGCGCCCCGCGCGCCCAGCAGCCACCGACCCCACGCCCCGCCTTCTGCCCGCCGCCCGCTTATATAAGCCCCGCCCAGGCCCCGCCCCTGGAGCCCTGACCCCGCCCCCGCTAGCTCCGTCTCCCTGGCAACCGGGTGCCGCCAGCCCATTGGTCGATTCGGACATAAAGCATTCAGCTCTGCGGGTCGGCTCCGCAAACCTGCGTCTCAGTCCCTCGCGGATCCTTCTCCGTGGCTACCCAGGCTGGGAAGTCGGAACTGCAGAGCCACCACCTTGGAATTCAGAGTCTACACAGGTAGCACCTTTAGATCCTGCATCTTGGGTCTTGGAGGGTGGACAGAAAGCCCACTCTTGAAGTGACTCCAAGAAGCCTTTTCTGAGCCATGGTGCCTCTCTCTCTCTTTTCTCCACCTCATGAAGTGCTCACTCATCCACTAAAGCCCAGGACAAATGTCATCTCCTTGTATTACATTCAAATAAAATATTTTTTTATTAAATTGCCTCTTCCAGACATCTTCTCTGACTCCGCCAAACGGAAAATTCAAATGTGTTCAGAAAGCCTTTTTGTGATATTCCAGGCTCAGGGTGACCCCTCCCTCCTTCACCCTCTGAATCTGGCAAAATCCTGGCCCTCAAGTAAAATGTATCCCCTCCAAGAAGCTTTCTCTGACTTCCTCAAATCAAAGCATTTCTTGTCTTCTGTACCAACAAACTCCTGTTCATCCATCAGAGTCCAGTCTAACATCCCCTCCTCTGTTGAGCCTTACATGACTTAACTAGCCCCAAAAGACAATGGAACTCTCACTATTTGTCTAGCCCAACTTCCCACTAGTTTGGCTCTTGTTACCTGTAACTGAAATTCCTGTTGTTACTTTCCATTTGTCTGGCAACACTTCTCAGCCAGTTTTTGAGTCCCAAGGACAGGGACCCAGAGCTTGGCTTTTCAGAGTGCTCAGCACCCGGCATACACAGGTGTTCAACAAGATGCTCTGATATGGGCGGGGGTTGTGGCTCAGTGGCAGAGCGCTTTCCTCACACATGTGAGGCACTGGGTTCAATCCTCAGCACCACATAAAAATAAAATAAACAAAATGAAAATATTTTTAAAAAGATGCTCTGATAGCGGTGTTGCTCAAAAGCTAATATGAAACAGTCATTGAAGAACAGTCGAGACATTCTTGCAAAAGAAGAAAGAGGATTTCCTCTACTAGATACCAAAAAAAGTTTTTATTAGACCACAGCCTTTAAAACAGCTTGGTGCTAGATCAGGAAAAGACAATGGCAGAACAGACTCTAGAACAGTTCTGTATACATTGGAGAACTTGGTACACAATGAAAACAGCATTTAAAATCAGTGGGGAAAAGAGCTTGCAATCTACCATATGTGCTCATGTTCCCATCCAGGCTATAGGTTTGTCCTTCCTCAGTATCTCCCTAGGACACTCTGTGAAACCTAATCAGAACATGCTTAGGACACAGATGAGGCAGGGCAGTGACCATGGAGACAAGGAGGGCCATTTCCCTCTCAACCAAACCACACATGACAACTGAGTGTCCTTGGTGAGTCACTCTGCCTGAACCTAGGTCACTTCTGCATGGCTAGATTCCCTGCTGTGGATTCAGAGTTTGGACTGATATCTCTGGGCCTTCCTGCCTAGAAACTTGGTGCTTTCCACGCATAGGAAGAACCTTCCAGGAGGCAAGCAGCTTTACAGGCAGCTCATTTTCAGGTTCCTGCTTTGAGAGATTAGTAGTTATTTGCTCTACAGTATGAGAACAAGCATCTTTATCCTCCCTCAATGAGAGTTCTCATGTACAACCACAAGAATGGGCTCCTAAGTTATACTCCATGTATGTATGTCAAAATACATTCTACTATCATGTATATCTAAACAGAAAAAAAAATTAAAAGAAGAGCAAGGTCCTCCTGAGAAGACGCATCTACTGAATGGTACTGGGTAAACCAGGACAGTCATAGCAGAAACCTCAAAATATGAGATTCAGAGGAGGGGAAGGGCACCCAAACAACTTTGCCTCCGCTTTTTAATCATTCTTTGAGCTGTCTGTGTTTAGATGCTATTGTCAGGGTCTGGCTCACCACATTTTCTCATCACTGGTTATGTAGTAGACACATAATAGGTACATTTAGCATGTTTACTGAATGAATCCACATAGGTAAGAAGGAACAAACCAGAATCCAGTCTGTCTATTTGTAATCTGTAGGATAAGTAATCAGAGCAGAAAAATCTATATCCTGGATTGGGTAGAAATAGGATGTGGTTTTATCTTTTTCCCTACTAGACATGTTATGTCATTAAATCACCATGAGAACCCTATGTCATAGGAGCTATAATTGTTCCATTTTATAAATAAGGAATCTGAAGCTCAGAATAATTCAGTAACTTCCCTAGGATCACACAGAAAGTAAGGGTGAAGCCAAGATTTAAATGCAAGTCTGGTCTGAGGGGTGTGCGACCCAATGGTAAAGTGCCTGCCTAGTGCTATAGTTCAGATCTAGAATGTCCTCCAAAGGTTCATGTGTTGAAGGCTTGGTCTCCAATGCAGCAGTGTTCAAAGGTAGAGCTTCTGGGAAGTGATTGGGTCATTCAGGCTCTGACCTCATTAGTGGATTAATCCATTGATGGATTCATAATTGGATGACACCATTGGGAAACAGTAGAGACTTTAGGAGGTGGAGCTAGTTAATTTTCTCCATGACCCTTCATCTTCCCTGTGGCCACTCCCCACTGCCCCATCTCTCTGCTCTTTGACTCTGCCATGAGCTGAGCATCTTTCCTTCTCTAGGCTCTTCCTCATGTTATGTCATTAAATCACCATGAGAACCCTATGTCATAGGAGCTGCCTCACTTGGACCCAGAGCAATGGAGTCAACTGTCCATGGACTAAGATCTCTGAAACTATGAGCCCCAAATAAATTTTCCCTCCTCTAAGGGATTTTTGTCAGGTATTTTCATCATGTGATGTAAAAGCTGACTCAGACAATATGTAGGGCTGGGGTTGTGGCTCAGTGGCAGAGCACTTGCCTTGCATGTGTGGGGCCCTGGGTTCGAGTCTCAGCACTACATATAAATAAATGAATAAAATAAAGGTCCATCAATCAATCAATCAATAAACAATATGTAATGCTGGGTGCAGTGGTACACACCTGTGATTCCAGCAACTCAGGAGGTTGAGGAAGGAGGATGGCAAGTTCAAGGCCAGCCTTAGCATCTTAGCAAGACTATCTCAAAATAAAAAATAGGAGACTAGATATGGGTCAGTGGTAAAACACCCCTGGGTTCAATTCCCAATACCAAAAATAATAATAATAAAATAAAACAACATACAACCTTTAACCCCATGACAACCCCATGAGGTATGTACTGTTGGTTACAAGAGAGGAAATAAGCCTACAGAGGCCAAGTGACATGTTCAAGGTCACACAACCAGCAAGTGACAACACTACCTTGAAGGCAGGAGATAGAAATGTGTTAGGGTTTAAGATCCACCCTGCCTCCTCGGGACTCTATAAATGGGGTAGACAGCTCTTGAGTAGTGACTCCACTGGAGCCTGAAGGTCTGTGTCAACCCTGAGCCGGTCCCTGAGGAAGCAGCCTGTGATCAGCATCCTGATTGCACTGGGGGCCCATGAACACCAGTGCTCTGGTGTGACTGGACCCAGAGGCCCACTTCTGTGAAATCTCCAGCCTATGGTCTTCAAGGCCACCTGACTCTCCTCTAACACTATCATATGAACCCCTGGACAACAGCCACCCAATGGTACCCCTCCTTGGACCCCTCCCCCTGTGGGAGCTCTGCTTTCTATTACTTTAATAAATCCTGTTACTTTGTTCTCACCCTTTGTGTCCCTGGATCTCATCCTTCAAGACAAAGAACCAACACAGATCCTTGTGTCTGAATAGTACATGCATTTTCTCCATCATCACGACAGGCCTAGAAGGCAGGAATTACTATTCTTATTCAACCATGGAGGAACCAGGCCCAGACAGGCCAGGTGATTTTCCCAAGATCACATAGCAGGTAAGTGACAAAGATTATACACTAGTGAAAAATTTGAAATGGTGCAGCCTATGGTTATGGTGGAGAAGAGCCTGAGGTCCCAACTCTTGAAACCCCACATTCTAGTTATTAGTGAAGTGTCTGTGCTCCCTGACACAGGATCAGGCAGACAGAGGCTCTGTGCCTCAGAACCTAGCCCAGGAACTGACACTGAGAAGGCAAAGTTCAAGTTCATTGACTAAATAAGGGATTGTATTAGACACATAGACACCCACAGTTTAGGTTTCTTTGTGTTTATTTTCACTCTCCTTTAGGATACACACAAGTGTGAAAAAATAATAATGATGTGTGACAATGAAAAATACACACTTTCCCTCAAGCCAGACCTGAGTCATTTCTAACAAATGTGATGAGAAAACAACAACAACCACACCCACAAAACCACTCCATGGAAAATCCTCCCTTTCCGCAGCTGCTGTCTCCAGAGCCACCTGGGCGCGAGATGGAAAAGGCTTTGGACCGTGCTCTCTCCCATGCTCTCTGGTAGCTCTCAGACTTGGGCGGGCATCAGGACCAGCTAGAGGGTTTGTTAAGGCACAGAGCACTGGGCCCCACCCAGAGTGTCTGATTCAGTAGAGGGGCCTTGAGAGTGTGCATCTGGGACACGTTCCCAGGTTTTGCTGATGCTGCTGGCTTGGGAATCCAGCTTTGAGAATGCCCCTCACCAAAGTAACGTGAAGTACAGTAGGCAGAGGCCAAAGATGTGCACCTTTGAAAGAAGACATTAGGCTCTTTCCCCCAGCAGGGAGGTAAGAGGGGGTAAAAACCAACCTAAGCTGAAGGACTTCCCTGTCTCTAGACAGTAGGAGCACAAATCTCAGGGAAACATAAATCCATTTTTGAGGGCAATCCTCACTGACTGTGTGACCTTGGCAACATTATATATCATCTGAGACCCTCACTTTTTTAATCTGTAAAATGAGCATAAGAGCACCTACTTCCTGGGGGTTTTTTAAGGAGTTTATGAGCATGTCGAACCTCCTGTGTAGCCAGACACAGTGATGCCCCCCTGTAATACCGACTCAGGAGACTGAGGCAGAAGGATCGTAAGTTCAAGACCATCCTATCCAATTTAGTGAAATCTTGTCTCAAAATAAAATGAAAAATAGAAAAGCACTGAGGATGTAGCTCAGTGATACAGCACTCCTAGATTCAATCACTAATACTTCAGAAAAGAAAAAAAAAACTCCTGCTTAGTTCCTGGCACATGCATTAGCAAATGCATTCCAAGTATTGCTATTAGTATTATTCCTGTGTGAGAATGCATGGAACCAGAGAAAAATCCAGAACCATCTCATAGGGATACAGCTAGGGCAGGATGGGAGAAACAGCCCCATAGAGAGGTTTTGGGACCTGGGCTAAGGAACATCCAGTGGGGCTCAGAGGCTTAGGAAATGGGTTGGCACAGTGTGAGGGGTGGGTAGCCACATTCTTTTCCCTTCCCCATGGGATTTTGCAGGGCAGAGGTTGAGGTGCTGAGCACTGAGTCATGGGGTTCTGACCCAAGCAGGACCTCTTTCTCGTAATCATGTTCTCTCAAAACTGTTCTCTCATCCCAGGGAAAAGTGGTTTCAGCCAGCCATATCTGCCACTCAAGATGCTCTGCTCCCCTCCCCACTGCTAATCTGCTGGCACTTGGTCCTCATCCCTAACCCTCCAGGTAACTGATCAGATACAGAGACTACAGTCAGGTGACTGGATCAGGGCTAGAGTGATTGGGATTCACTCCAGAAGGAGCCAGAGAGTGTTTGCCTCTGTCTTTGAGGCTTCCAGCCATGCTGGTGTTCCTGAGAGAACCTGAGTCCTTTCAATAAGCCCCCTTCACAGAGGCATCATGGCAGAGTCCTCAGTCACAAGGACATAAAGAATCAGAGCACCTGCCTTGGAATTCTGGCTCCACTGTAACAGGGTCTACTTCATGTTTTAAATACAAATGTTGCTGCTTGACCACTGGTGGCTTATTTATTTATACCAGGGATTAAACCCCAGAGGCACTTAACCACTGAGCCACATCCCAGCACTTTTTATTTTTTCATTGCAAGACAGGGTCTCACTAAGTTGCTTAGGGCCTTATTAAGTTGCTGAGGCTGGCTTTGAACTTGTGATCCTCCTGCCTCAGCCTCCTAAGTCGCTGAGCCTGCTGGTGGCTTATTATAAAAATGACAGGTGGGTTTTTTTTTTCCTTTTTTTTCTTCTTCTCCCTCTCCCCCTCCCTAACTGCAGGAAAAGCAAGATTAATAGTCTTCCTGTCCTAGGTTGAGTTATCATTCCACAGGAATGAAGAAATCCAGATGTGGGAGCTGGTACCAACAGAACTAAGAAATGGCTATCCCTCCAGGCAGCCATCTGAATATGAATTATGACTCCTGATGGGCACACCCAGAGCATAGCTTTTGTGTTCCCCTTTTTAAAAGTCCTCTGTTCAACATGGCAATTAGAATCACAGCCTCTGAGACTTACTCTGCATTCTCATTTGCTAGCAGGTCAGTAAAACTCCTTTTTCCTTTTGCTCAAAAGCTTGTCCTCATTATTGTATAGACAGCATAGACAAAGACTGAGTTTGTATCACTACCATCCATTTGTACCTCACTGTCCTCATCTGAAGAATGAGGATAATAAGACTACACATTCCATGAGGTTGATGTGCTAAGTATACATAAGTGACCACGGGCCATGGTCTTAATGTCAACGTTTCCCAAAATGCCTGTTAGAACCTAATCCCTGCTTTAATAGTATTCAGAGGTAGGGCCTTGGGGAAGTGATCCTATGTGAATGGGATGAATGCCTTTATAATATGGACACGGGGGGGGGGGCGCGATTGTAGCTCAGCGGTAGAACACTTGCCTCGCATGCATGAGGCACTGGGTTCAATTCTCAGCACCACATAAAAATAAATAAATTAAATAAAGATATTATGTCCATCTACAACTAAAAAAAATTAAAATTAAAATAAAAGGGACTCCAGGGAGTGCTTTTACATCTTCCCATCACTTGATGCAGCAAGAAGATGCCATCTGCAGCCGGGTGTGGTGGTGCACACCTGTAATCCCAGCAGCTTGGGAGGCTGAGACAGGAGGATCCCAAGTTCAAGCCAGCCTCAGCAATGGCAAGGTGCTAAGCAACTCAGTGAGACCCTCTCTCTACATAAAATGCAAAATAGGGCTGGGGATGTGGCTCAGTGTTCAAGTGCCCCTGAGTTCAATCTCTGGTACCCACCAAAAAGAAGATGCTATCTGCTGGGTGCAGTGGTACACACTAATACTCCCAGCTACTCAGGAGGCTGAGGCAGGATGATCATAAGTTCAAGGCCAGCCTCACAAATTCAGTGAGACCCTGTCTCAAACTCAAAAATAAAAAGGCCTAGAGATGTTAGTTCTGTGGTAGGGCCCCCCCTGGGTTTGGTCCTCAATGTCATAAAAACAAAAAATAAATAAAAATATTTTTTTAGAAATCAGGTGCTGGGCTGGGATTGTAGCTCAGCGGTAGAGCGCTTGCCTTGCATGCGTGAGGCCCTGGGTTCGATCCTCGGCACCACATACAAAGCAATAAAATAAAGACATTGTGTCCATCTATAACTAAAAAAATATTTAAAAAAAAAAAAAAAAAGAAATCAGGTGCTATCTTGTTTTCCTTTTTTAATAACTGAGTGAGTTTATATCTAATATAATTATTTGCACCTAGAGGATGATCTTACTCAGGTAATAAATCTAAAAGTTTTGTATTTATCTCTTCTCTATTTCAAAGTTGAGGGATTTTATTTTTTTCCATTATATCCTTTTTTCATTTCAATATCAGATAGGTGGAATTCATTTTTCTGAACATTTTCTCCCAGAGATAAAAGTTTCGCTTTTTGGCTATTTGATCTCTAAGTATAACAGTTTTGTTTAAACTTGGAGATTAAACAAAAATCTAATAAAAAATGAAAAAAGACTCATTGGCAATTCAGGAGGCAGTGATTATAACAGAACTGTGGCAATTTCCTGGGATTCTGGGCAGGACCTTCGTTCTTCCTATTTCATATGCTTTGAGAATTCTGAAGCTGTGAGATATTACTAACACAAATTTCAGCCATCTAACCTCTTTGGCCCCATTTCTAACCAGCAAGTACAAATTATAGGCTGCATTTTTTGTTGCATTTTTTGTTGCAAATAAAACTTTTACCACTTAACAGATATCAATTTGTTTCCATCTAATAGGAAACAATTTAGATGGTGAAACCACCCTATTTACTGTTTCTTGGAACTTTCAGATACCAAAGCTCAGGTTTAGCTTCAATAAATAGCACAAAGGTTTTCAGGGCAAGGTTTGGTTCAGGAGGCCCTTCAAAGTTACATCGACTCATTTCTCTTTGGTGCATATGTCCCCAAGCAAGAACAAATGCTTGCAATACTGAGCACCAAATGTAATGAGAGAGCAACCGTATCCCTGGTTTCTTCTACTTCAACAACAGACAGCACCAAAAGCAGTGGATGAGGACAAAGAGCAATTGTCTTGGAACTGAAGTCACGTTGTTGAGATCTTGAGAGCTAAAGTTTCCAAAGAAATGATATAAATATAGTTCTATGGGACTTCCTGGAGCTCTGGATCCTGAGACTGTGGTTCCGGGTGACATCATCTTCTAGGAAATAGCCATTACTGGAATGGCCAGAAGGTGCCATATTGGAAGTAGAAAGCAGCCCTCACTAAATAGTGGATTTGCATTGACCTTGGTTTTCCCAACAATAAATTTCTGTTGTTTACAAATTATCTACTCTAAAGTATTTGTTATAGCAGTCCAAATGGACTGATGCTCATGTAAATGGATCAAAACAAGGATACACACATTTAGCATCCAGTATTACCACTGTTAATATCATTCATTTATATTGGCTTGGGTGGGCTTTTGTTCCTCATAATCTATCTTTGCTTAAGACTAACTCAGAGTATAGACTGGGACAGTTACTTCACAGAATTGTTGCTATTATATGGATAATCCCAGGCACCTGGAAATCAACATGTCCAAAATCTCACTCTCCAACTTGCTCCCCTTATCATTTCCCAATTCATGCTCAAGCCAGATACTTTGGCATCACCCCAAATGCCTTTTTCATTCAGCCTCTTATCCTCCTTTCTACTCATTGAATAGTTCTCAAGTCTACATCACTTAGCTAGTGCTACATTAAAAATCATCCCAAGTTTCAATGGCTTAAAAATTGGTTGTGATTATCATAGCTCAAAATTCTATGGATTTTACCAGTCTCTGTTGGGCAGTTTTTTTGATCATCTCATTTCAGGTCTGCAATAGTTTCAATACTTATATCTTTCCAAAATTCATATATTGAAGCTTAACCCCTAATGTGATAGTATTAAGAGGTGAAGCCTTGGGACAAAATTAGGCCATAAGGGCTATGTGCTCTTGGATGGAATTAATGCCCATATAAAAGACTACAGAGGGGGCTGGGACTGTGGCTCAGTGGTAGAGCGCTTGCCTCGCATGCGTGAGGCACTGGGTTCGATCCTCAGCACCACATAAAATAAATAAAAATAAAGATATTTTAAAAAAAAAAAGACTACAGAGTACTGCCCTTCCCTTCCTGTCAAGGACACCTAGATGGTACCATTGATGAGGAATGGAGCTTTAACAGACACCAAACCTGCTGGTACCTTGATCTTGGACTTCCCACCCTCCAGAACTGTGAGAAATACATTTCCAATGCTTACAAATTATTCAGTCTTAGGTATTTTGTTATAGTACATAAACAGACTAAGACAGGGTCTCTTGTGTGGTTGTAATCAAATGTTACCTGGACTAAAGTCATCTTGAGGCTCAGTTGGGACACAGGAATAGCTAGGGCTCTCTCTCATTCCGTGTATGTCAGGCCCTCACTATGGGGCTTCCAGATGGCCTCATAGCAAGGGAGCTGGCCTTCTTCCCTGGTGGAGCAGGGATCTTGAGAGCTCTAAGGCAGAGCTTCCTGGGTCTTCTTAAAGCTTTAGGTTCAGCCTGGTGTGATGGTGCACAACAAGATCCCATAGACTCAGGTGGCTGAGACAGGAGGCTAGCAGGTTTGAGGGCAACCTGGGCAACTTAGCAAGACCCTGCCTCAAAAACATTGGATATAGCTCAGTGGTAGAATTTAATCTGAGTTCAATCCCTAGTACCACAAAAGGGAAAAAAAATGATTAAGTTCAGCGCTGGCAAGATGTCACTTCCTCTGCATTCTACTGGTTAACATGAGTCACAGGGCTGCCCTAGATTCCCTGTGGGACAGAAACGCATCCCACAAAGCATGAATATTAGGAGGCATGATATATTGGGGACCATCTTTGGAGACTGGCTGCCACAAACTCCATCCCCTCTCCTCCATCCCCTCTCATCTATCCCCTCTCTACTTGTTGACTGCCCCCTCTATAAGACATCATCATCTGTAGCCCAGAGGTTTGCAATAATTTTCTACATAATCCTCCTGCACTGCTCTGATCTCTGCCAGTCTAGTCCCCACATTGTCAAAATGCAAATTAAGTTGAAGTTTTACCTGTTTAAACCCTTACAACATTGCTCTTGGTACAACATCTCAGATCCTTAAAGTCTATGAGCCCTCCGTCCAGAACTTCTCTCTAATCTCATCTCTGCCATCTCCTCAGCCTCCCTGCTGCCACTTTTCCAGCCTGCCTTGAGCTCCCTGAACCCGCCACACTCATTTCTCTCCTGGGGCCCTTGCATTTACAGTTCTGTCTAGAACATTTTTCTTCATTTCTTTACCTAACTCACTGCGGCTCATCCTTTTATGCCTGAGGCTACCCCTGACACATTGGATCAGTCAACACATTATCTGTTGCAAGTACAAGGGAACAGCTCAAACTGACTCCAGCAAAAAAGCCATTTATTACCTCGTGTAACTAAGCCATTGAGGGATAAAAGTTCAGATGCCAACTAGATCCAAGTGCTTAAAACTGTCATTGGGAATCTGTTTTGCTTCAAGCCTCAACAATGCCTTCCTTGGAGTTGGCTTCTTCTTTAGGCTGGCTCTTACTCCTCACTTCTCCACGCCTGGGCCTGCCTCCTTGGCCCTGTTCCTTGATGAGCACATTCTGACTGGCTAGGCCAGATGGGAGATGGGATCAGCCTCACACTTATTATAAGGGATGAGACTGGGGAAGGGATGTTTCCCCAAAGGAAGAATGGAGTGTTGGTATCTGGAGAAGGGGAATTCATTCTAAGCGAGCAAAAACACCTGTGAATTCCCTTTAAATTTTTGCTAGCACCCAGGCACTCTTTCACCTTAAAATCTTTGTATAGCTACCTCCTCTGCCTGGAATGCTTTAAAATAATAACAACAATAATAATATAAACTGGACTTGGTGGTGCACACCTGTAATCCCAGTGACTGAGGCAGGAGGATCACAAGTTCGAAGACAGCCTGGGCAACTTAGGGAGACTCTTAAAACAAAAAAATAAAAATAAAAAGGGCTGGGCATGTAGCTCAGTGGTAAAGCACTCCTGGGCTCGATCCCCATACTCTTTCTCCCCCCCCCCAAAAAAAAGAAGGGAAAGGAGGAAGATAAGAGAAGAAGAGGAGAAGGGGGAGAAGGTTGATAGAACTGAAGAGCACTTGGAAAAATCTCTTCCCTCTCTGGGTCTCAGTTCCCTCCTCTCCAACACCTATGATCTCTGAGACTCTCAGGCTCTGATATCATCTGCTAGTCTCTTTATACATTATCCTATGGAATCTGGGTTGAGATTGGTGGCCTTTCATCAGAAAGCAGAATGTGTGGCTGTTCTCCCTGTTCTTGCAAGCATAGATGATAAAAATGTTTTCAAGTCCAGGGTTACTGCCTCTCTGCCTCTCAGTTTGAGAAATAGACAAATGTGAATTTCCATCTAACACTGCCACAACCTGGAAGTTCTATGACTTTGGCAATTTGCTTCTGCTTTCTGAGTCTGTTTTCTGCATTGTAAACTAGAGTCAATCATGTCTTCTTCAGGGAGTTGTTGAGAAGAGTGCCCCAGAATAACTCCTTCCTATGTATGAAAACCAGCCCCAAAGTGCCATGACATTGAAGAAAGAGAGGCAGACAGCTCCAGGATTGCACAGAGTGCAATTTATTGGGAGACTTCCTAACAAAAGCATGGTCCTAGGAGGCAGCAAGACCAGTTAGATCCCTGAAATTTGGGTCAGAAAGAGGGGCACATTTATGGCTTAGGACAAAATGATTTCACCTAGCTGGAATATACTTGGTTTATCTTAAGTTAATATCAAAGCATCGGGGTACATCTCTAAAGCTGGAATTTAGATGCAAAGCTCTATCCACCACTCAGGTGGTTTTGTCTACTTATACTTTGCTGGAAACTATGCACAAAAATACAACTATAGTTATTCTGGGACAATCATAGCAGATCCAACTCAGATGGCTGCAGTTATGTCAAGAAAAATCCATACAAAAAGTAAATAAAAATACACACGCACAGCACTTTGCATATCACCTGGCACACACAAAGTATTCCAAAAATAGCAGAATATTACTAGCTTCTGAGCCGTGGTAGATTCCTGCTGCAGCTGAGAACATAGGGGCAGGGGCCAGGAGCATTTCTCAAGTCCTCTCTGTCCACCCAGTGTATGCCCAGGCCTTGGTTGCAGCTATTGTGGGGCTGTTGAGTAGGCGAGGTCTGTGTCTATTTTGGAGACACTAGTTCCTTATGTCTAGACAGAGCTCCCAGCCCCTTCTCTCTCCATCTCAGAGGCTGAGCCCAGAAGTCTGAGTCACCAAAAGCACTTGAAAGACCCTGGGAAAACCATCTGAGCAAATAGCACTTTAAATATATTTTCCCCATATGTTTAGTCTATGAAAATATTATATTGTCATTTACTCTACATAACACAGAACCCCCAAATTTAGTGACTTAAAACAACAAACATTTTTAAAGTCATCACACTACAGTGTTACATGCATATCCATGTTTACAGCAGCACAATTCACAATAGCCAAACTACAGAACCAGCCTAGGTGTCCATCAATGGATGGATGGATAAAGAACATTTGGTATACATACATGAAGAAGTTTTATTTAGCTATAAAGAGAAACGAAATTATGTCATTTGCAGAAAAGTGGATGGAACTAGAGATCAGTATGTTAAGTGAAATAAGTCAAACTCAGAAGGCCAAAGATCCTATGTTTTCTCTCATAAGCAGAAGCTAGAGAGGAAAAAGGAAAAGAAAAGTGGGGGGCAGATCTCATCATAATCAAAAGGAGGGGCTGGGATTGTAGCTCAGTGGTAGAGCGCTTGCCTTGCACGCATGAGGCCCTGGGTTCGATCCTCAGCACCACATACAAAGCAATAAAATAAAGACATTGTGTCCATCTACAACTAAAAAAAAAAATTTAAAAAAAAAAAGGAGATCAGGGAAAGGAGGCAAGGAGGGAGAGAAGTGCTGGGGAGTGATATTGGCCAAATCATATTATTATATTATGTGCATGTATGAATACGTAACAACAAAACCCATCAATATTTACAACTATAATGCACCAATAAAAAATGTGGGAACAAAACAAACATTTATTATCTCCCATGGTCTCTGAGTGTCAGGAATCTCATGAGTTTGTGGTCAAGCAGTCATCTAAGACTGCGGACATCTGAAGTCTTAACTGAGGCCAAAGGATCCACTTGGAGGCTGTTGGCAAGAGGTTTCATGGCCTCTTGGACATTTCTATAGGAATGTTCAACATATGGCCTTCTCCACAGTAAGTGGAGAAACAGAGAGGCAAAGAGAGAACTGTAGTATCTTCAACCTAATCTCAGAAGTGACACCCTATCACTTTGGCCATATCCTATGGGCCAGAGACCAACCTGATAGATTATGTCATTTGCAGAAAAATTATAGATATGGTCAGGTTTTACATAAGGGTGTGCAGACCAGAAAGTAGGAGTCATTGGGGGTTATTTGGAATGCTGCCTGACATGGGTATAATTTACATATGATGAAATTCACACATCTTATGTATACAGTTTGATCAGTTTTAATAACTGAATATTCTAACATAACCCACACTTGTATTGAGGTTCAGAACATTCTCTCATGCCCTTTCCCAGTCAGTCCCCCTTTATTCCAAGAAACTACTGACTTTGTTTCTATCCAATATATTCCATAGTTTTTCCTGGTCTACAATATGATGAAACTGGAATCATCCACTATGTCCTCTTTCATGTTCTGCAGGACGACTTGAGATTCATCCATGTGATGGCATGTTCAATGGCTCATTTATTTTTATTGTTGAGTTTTGCACTCCCACCTTTGTGTAATCTTAATATTTATTAAATATGCCCTATAACATGACACCTGGCAGTTAACTCCTCATGTTTCTCCTTCTACCAGACTGGGATCAACTCAAGGACAGAGGATATATCGCCTTTATTCTGGGTCCCCAACTTGAACTCTGTGCCTAGCAGAATGTAGGTGTTAGGAATGCTTATTGTGTCCTGGGACTTTGGAAAGCAGCATTCTGGGAAAGAGTGGTCAGCTGGTAGTAAGGAGCAGGCTGAGCACCAGCAGGAGCTGAGCACCAACAGGCCCCATGAGCTCAGAGGGATCTCCAGAAGTTCTAGGACAACAAACAGAGCAGGTGGTGAGTCCAAGGTCTTAATCCTTGGATCAGCTTTCTGGCCACTGGAAAGCTCACTGACTAAGGACAGATCTGGAAATAAAGCAAAAATCTACTCTCCCTCTCTTGTTTCTCCCCCCCTTTCATCCAAAGTATGCACCTGACAACTAGCCCCAACTCTCAGACAGAGTTTTTGTTTGGGTTTTTAAAAAATTTTTTCATTTTTTATTGGTGCATTATAGTTGTACATAATGATGGAATTTGTTGCTACATATCCATATATGCACACAATATAACAATATAATTCAGCCAACATAACTTGGCCAATATCACTCCCCAGCACTTCCCCTCTCCCTCCCCTTGGTCCTTTTCCTATAGTGATCTCCCTTTGATTACCATGAGATCCCTCCCCACATTTCTTTTCCTCTTTCCTCTCTGGCTTCCGCATATGAAAGAAAACATATGTCTCCTGACCTTCTGAGTTTGACTTATTTCACTTAACATAATGATCTCTCATTTTCCTGCAAATGACATAATTTCATTTTTCTTAAAACTCCGTTGTGTATATATACATACCATATTTTCTTTATCCATTCATCCACTGGTGGACTCCTAAACTGATTCCATAGTTTGGCTATTATGGATTATGCTGCTATAAATATGGTGTACATGTATCACTATAGTATAACATTAATTATTTAGGATAAATACCTAAAGGAGTGGTATAGCTGGGTCATATGTGGCTCCATGCCTAGTTTTTTGAGGAGCCTCCATACTGATTTCTATAGTGTTGTACTAATTTACAATCCCACCAACAGCGTAATAGTGTTCCTTTTTCTTCACATCTTCTCTAGCATTTATTGTTATTTGTATTCTCTGTCAGACAGGGATTTGAAGGTCCTACCTCCAGTAAGTAGCTCTCTCCCACCTTCTCACACTGCTCGCTCTGGCCTCACCCTTGTAAGGATCTGAGGAGACCAGGGCTGAGGCTCCTATACCTGTAGGTTTTCTAGAAAACCTAGAAGATTGACAAAGGAGTCAGAGTTAGCCTCCAGTCTCTCTTCCACCACCTTGCAACTATGGACCTTGGTCCTCTATATCTCCTCTCTGAAATGGACTTATAATTCCTAGCTAGGAAGATGGGTGCAGGATTCATGGAGGTGAAGGGCTAAGTACAGTGACTGGCAGAGAAAGAGTGGGGTGACTTGGTGGGATGAGGTGCCAAATGAGATCTTCTCTGTTTTTCTAGAAAGGTAGGATTTGCACCAGAATCAGTAAATGAGAACAAAAGGCAAGAAGTACACACCTTCCAAGCCCAAAGCACTGCTGGCTCTTCTCAGGGCTTGACAGGAAGAGCCACTTCAGCAGAATAAGCCTTCCTCCTGGTTCTGGAAGTATGCAGGGGTTATGAAAAGAAACCACTTGTCCCTCTGTTCCTGAGGGGCAATGCAGGGAGCAACGCATTGGATTTTCTTCCCAGGGAGGGTGGGTATGGCTTTATTGTGCGAAGATGGCTGTGTATTTTCCATCCCCCTTGTTCTTTTGCAACTTGACCTTCTCACTCCTGCATCAAGAAAACAAGCCACATTCTCTTCCCCTTGGGTATGGGATGGCCTAAGTGACTTGCTCTTGACCAAGAACATGCTGCAAAATTTACTCTATTTACTTCCAAGCCTAGTTCAAAAGAAACTTTGCAACTCCTTATAAGCTCAGTCTTTTGGAAGGTCTCTCTCTAGAGGCTCCCTCTTAGAACCCAGCCACCACGATTTAAAAAAAAACAAAGCCCAGTTATATATGCCCTCCAGGTGACAGTCCCAGCTCAGGCACCAGGCATGCGTGTGAAGTAGCCTCTAGGTGATTCCAGCCCCCAGCCATCTGAGTGTTTCCAGCTAAGACCCACACAGCAAGGAGCAGTGGATCCTTATCTATTGCTGCATAATAAATTACTTTAAAACACAACTGCTGAAAACCACAAACATGTATCAACTCACACAGTTTCTGAAAGTCAGGAATCCAGGAATGGCATATCTGGGTGGTTCTGACTCAGGGTCTCTCACAAAGTTTTAGTCAAGCTCTCAGCCAAGACTACAGCCATCCAAGTTTTCTCTGGAGCAGGCTAGAGAATCCATTTCAAGCTCATTCACATGGGCATTGGCAAGATGCCTCAGTTCCTCTCCAGATGGGCCTCTCTACATGTGACCATCCTCACAATGTGACAGCTGGCCTCTCCCAGAGTGAGCGATCCAAGGATCGGAAAGTCAGAAGCCACAATATTTTTTATAATCTAGATTCAAAAGCAACATATGGAATAGTCTGTTTTCTATTGCTTTAATAAAATACTTGAGGCTGGATACATTTGAAAGAAAAGAGGTTATTTAGCTCATAGTCTTAAAGCTGAAAGTTGCAAATCAGGCGGCCTCACATTTGACTCTTGGTGAGGGTCTCACCAGGGTGGGACCATGGTGAGAAGGAAAATCAAAAGGTCTGAGGGTCCAGGCTTATTCTCTATAACAACTCCTTCTTGGTAGTACTCACTCACTCCATAAGACCAGCACTGGTCCCTTCTCAGGGCGATGCCCACGTGACCTAATTACACTAAATCCTACCTCTTAAAGGTTCCAACATCAACACACAGAGGACCAAGCTTCCAGCACATGAACTTTTAGGGGACACACTCAAATCATATCCAAAGCATAGCACATAATAGTACCTCCTCCATATTCTATTGGTCACACAGACCAATGCAATGTGGGAGGAGACCTTACAAGGGCATGACTACCAGGAGGCAAGAGTCACTGGGCGCTGTCTGGGAAGCCATCTACTGGAACCAGACAGCAGCCATCCCTCCTATGCCAAATTCCTGACTCAGGCTCCATGAGCATGACAAAATAGAGCTTGTGTCATACCACAAAATCTGGTGTGTCTGCTACACATCTAGATTACTCGAAGACGTCAGATGAATTATTTATTGGGTTTGAGGAGCCACCAGAGGGCGTCTGGCTTCTCATGCCTGGCTGGTGATTGTTGAGCAACTGAATTCACCTGCCAACCCACCTTGGCACTACTGAAACAGAGGAAAGGGCATTGGAGAGAATGTCAAGGATGTGACTAGGTGGCAAGAGGGCAAAGAGAAGTAGGAAGATGAATTTCACCAGGGTCCACAGGCCCCAGGTCTGGGGCTGCAGAGAGTAGATGCAATAGGAATGGCTGGGCCTGCTGGGGGCAAAGAGGTGAGCCACGAAGGGGGAACCAGAGGCCGTCAGCAGAGCAGGACTGCTTGGCACCATGCCCTTTTTTCAGTTTGGCCTGTAGGGATATCCCACCCTTGCCCCCCTACAATGACCTGGCAGCTGTGATGACTCAGGACAAGAGCAGTCAGTCACCTTGGAAGCTGTGAGGAAGGGGTGGGCCAAGGGCCAGCCGGGGATACCTAGGGAAACATTTCCTTCTAATCTTTGCCCACCAGAGGGCACGACAGAAAGAGCTAACCACACCTACTTCCTCTCCAGCCACAAGCCCTGCCTGCTGGACTTCGAACCAATGGGAGACCTACCTTCAAAAATGCAACCAGTGGTAAAAAAGTTGTCAGGCGGACACACACATAAGGCCCTCAGTTTGATCCCCAGGGAGGAAGGAACATGGAAAAATGAATAGACCTGAAACAATAAGCCCCATTAGTAATTAAAACTCACTGAAAAGCTCTAGAACCAGCTAGAGATGTCATCAGGGAGCCCAATGTCCAGAAAGGAGCTCTAACGGATTATGGTTGGTAGAAATCTTTCCAAAAACTCTTTGATGTTTAGTTAAAGATGTTGATATTCCTCAATCAAACTAGTTCCAAGGACTGTCAGTATAATTGTCCTCAGCTCCTCCTCTTCCGCCTTGTGTATTCAGTCACTCACAAGCATTTATTATATGCTGGGCGTTGTGGCTGGTACTGTCTCCAAGATTGAGCAATACAGACTTAATCCCTGTCCTTGTGAAATTTATGTTCTACTTGGGGAGGGAGACATTAAACAGCCAGGCACATACATACAGAGTTGCAGACCACGATAAGCACAGTTAATTAGAAGCATAGTCAATTGGTAGCCATGTCCTGTCCGATGAATGTCCAAATAGCTCCCAAGCCTTTTGCCCCTTCGCATTCCAGATGCCTCTGCCTTTGTGCAAGCCTCGTTGTCTCTCATTTGGGTTGTTTCCTTGGCTCTGATCTCTTACCATCCAGCCCACTCTTCATTTTTCACCCAGAGACAGAGTTCCAAAAGTCACGGAGGATTGTCACTCCCTGTTGCAGATAGTTGTCCTTCACATCCATTCTTCCTTTAGTAATAAATTAATAAAGTGTTTTCCTTTTAGGAGAACACATGTCTGTGTAGAATAAAAACTACATTTCCCAGCACCCTGGCCACTAACTGTAGCCATGTGATTCAGTTCTGGCTATGCAATGTACAAATCCAAGTTTTGCCTTTAAAGGGGAAAGGTGTCCCCCACAGGCCCTCTACTCCTTCCCGCTGGCTAAAATGCATAAGTAAAGATAAGGGCTGGAACCATCATCTTGGACCACAAGTGTTTGCATGTTAAGGATGTAAGAGCAACAAAGTAGAGCTAGGACTCTGGCAGTAGACACACAGTATCCACTCTCACTTGCCTGCCAGGGTTTTACATAAGTAAGAAGCAAACGATCTTGCCCAAGCCATTGTTATTTTGGAGTCTCTGATATAGTGACTCAGTAACAAGCATCTCAACTCAAAACCCTTCCAATGACACCTATATCTTCAGATTAAATCCAAGTACCTAAATCCAGCACCTAAAGTCCTTCAAGATGTAGCACTTGTCAGTCTAGTCTCTCACCTTATCTCTTGCACCTCTTTGGTTTATTCCCTATGCTTTTGGACTACAGCATTAGTCCCTTCTCAGGGCAATGTCCCCTTGATCTAATTACCTCTACTAGCTCCCACCTCTTAAAGTTATCCCAGAATGCCACACCCTGACTCCCACCCCAGGGTTGTTTGTCCCTGCTAAACACTCCCTTAGTTCTTTGTGGTGACTTCTCTTGTGTCTCTTAGAATCTAAACTTCATAAGGACAAAGATAGTCCCCGTCTCGTTTATACTAAATGTCCAGTCCCTAGCATAAGAGGAGAGCTCAATAAATAAGCAACAGATCAATGAATGAAAGAATGAATGAATGATGAATTAACCAACAGGCCACAGTTGTTGCAATGTCTTAGCACCCTCTGCTCACTTGCTTGCCTGTCCTCACCCTGGACTGAATTCCCTGACACAGGGACAACAGAGTTCTGACTGCCAGGCAAAGTAGGTGCTCAATGAATGTTTTTCTAGGAGTGCTTCCAACCCAGTGCCCTCTGCTCTGCATTGTCATTTTCCAATAGAACTTCTGGCTCCTTCTACAAGCATTTCCTCACAGGCCATGCCTAATTGCAACATTTCCCAACTGAATGTATATTTGTTGTGACAGAGTCTTTGCTTGGCCACACTAGTCATGCTTCTGAATCTCATTAGGCCCACCTGTGCACTTCCCTGTAAAATCCAGTTTTAGCAAAGAACCTGGCTCTCAGCTTAGCAAAAACTCACCAATCCTCAGTGTCTGATATGATCAGTCCCTCATCCTCCACTATCCCCAGTGCTGTGTGATCACTCTGGCCTGTCTTCAGCAAGAACCCTGTTAGGTGGGTTTAGCCAGAATCCCCCTAACCCTTGATGAATCCCCCTCTTGGTAGTTTTCCATGCACTGACCCCCACACTGTGCCCTGGTTATGAATTCCCACTAGTCTCTGCTGTGTTTGAAGTGGAGTCTCTCTCACTAACAGCAAGATCCCATTACAGTAGTCTCTACACCTATCACAGTGGTCCTGAATAGAGTCTGCCTTACTGTGCTTTAACAAGTATCATTGAATACATTTCTATTTAAAAAGAACATATTATAATAATGTCATAAACCTTTCTTTGGAAGGCTGGCAAACTTTTGTGGAAGTGAGCATTTAGCCACAGTGACCTCAAAACGATAGCGGAAAGACTTGGCTCATTCGGGTGACTCGGCTTAGTCGGTTCTTTAGAAAACCACATGTTTTTGCTGTGGTTTGCATAGCAGAAGGACAGGAAGCGTGTTACAAAGACTGGAAAGGGGTACCAGGTCAGGTGGATTTGTGAAGCCCTAAAAGGGCACAGAAGGAGGCGAGCTGTCTTCCAGGTGGTGGTGGTAGTGAGTTGGTAGTAGTGTAGGTAACTGGAACTCAAAGTCTGCAAAGCCCCTGGAACTCAAAGGGTATATCTCCACTCAGCAAAGTAAGCAGATCTTGACCTGCTTGGTGGGAAGCTTCTGTCTAGTCTCTTTACTCTGACCTCAATGAGGGATAGATCAGTTAGGATGGGACAGGTTTGGTTGCTGTAAGAAACAACAATGAAAATCTCAGTAGCTTAAAACAAATTAAAGTCCTTGACTATACTATATGCTCATTGGAATTGACTCAGGGGCTCTGTTCAGTGAAGTTTTTCAGGGACCTAGGCTGACAGAGGTTCCATCTCAACACAGATTTCCATGACTGCAGAGGGTGGGAAAAGAAAACGCATGAATCTTTCCCAGGCTCTCTAAAGCTTCTGTCCTGAAGTGGCATGCATGTTACTTCTGCTCATGTTCCATTGGCCAATGCAAGCCATATGCCCTAAGTTCAACAGGACAAAGATACAAAATCCTCCCAAACAGAGAGAAAGCCAACATTTGTGGAAAGCAGTACAGTCTACCACAAAAGAAACCACTGTGTAGTGAGAGATTTCACTAGCTGTGTGATTTTAAGCAAGCCAATTAGTCATACAGAGCCTCAGTTTCCTTGTATATAAAACAGGAAAAACAATATTTCTGACATAAAAAGAGCATTGTGATGATTCAGTAAAACTCTGTATAGTGGGCTGAATACAGGTCTGGTAAATCAAATTATGGATGTTTGCCACAAGGCAAGAGTAAATAGAAGCCATGTAGCCACTTCCTTCAACTGAAATTGCTCCCTTGATGCCAATTCCAAGGGGCTTTTCCCATTCCTCAACTGTGACTCCTCCACAAAGGCAGATTATTCTTATTCTTGAATATTCACTGCTTCTCTAACAGAGTCCCTCCCTGTGGGTGCAATATTTTAGTAGCCCCATTGACATCAATTTGGCCATGAGACTTGCTTTGGCAAGTAAAATGTGAGTACATGTGGCCTGTGCCATTTCCATGACTCCTCCAAGCAGAAGCTTTAAGAACCAGTGTAAGCTGGGCGTGGTGGTGCACGCCTGTAATCCCAGCACTTTGAGAGGCTAAGACAGGAGAATCGCAAATTCAAAGCCAGCATCAGCAACAGCAAGGCACTAAGCAGCTCAGTGAGACCCTGTCTCTACAAAAAATACAAAATAGGGCTGAGGATGTGGCTCAGTGATCAAGTGCCCCTGAGTTCAATCACTGGTACCAAAAAAAATAGAACCAATGTACAATCTAATCATTAAAGGTTCAACAACCGGGGCTGGGATTGTGGCTCAGTGGTAGAGCGCTTGCCTCGCATGCGTGAGGCACTGTGTTCGATCCTCAGCACCACATAAAAATAAATAAAATAAAGATATTATGTCCATCTACAACTAAAAAAATTTAAAAAAAAAAGAAAATAAAAATAGTTTTTAAAAAAATGTTCAACAACCAACTCTCTAAAGGGAAAAGTATTTGCTAATATCCATAGCATAAATACTCTCACCATAACTGATTTCAAGTTGCTAATGTGACATCATTGAGCATGGAGTTGGGAAGAGCTGTACACTATCGAGTCTTTCTAAAGCAAGCTAACTCCAGCACACCAAGTATCTTTTTCCCTCTCCTGAGAATAGCATTGTTCTAGATAATTGGACTAGAAGCTGTTTCTTTGGGCTGTGGGACTAATAACAGCACCAACCTTATCAAGTTGTCATGAGGATTGTATGATTTAATATATGTAAAGTACTTAGTACAGTGCCTGGCATCAAATAAATTTCATTATTATTACTAGCTGTCAGGTCCCAAGCTAGGGGCAAGAGATCCAATCAGGACACCTCTGCTGTCAGGAGTTCACTCATAGTCTGAGGCTAGGGACAAATGTAAGAGCAGAAAACCACAACAAATCATGGCAAATGCAAGAAAAGAAGGGTAAGCTTTGACTTTCAGATCCAGAGTATCAGGACAACTAACTTGGAACATGAGGCTGTGGGCCTGGTGCCCAGGAAGGTTTCACAGAAAAGGCAATATTTTAAAAAGACGTTAGGGATGAATAGGAGTTTTTCAGATGAAAAAGGGAGTGGTGGGTAGAATGAAATTGTAGGTTTTCCTCATAACTTTCTGATCATTCCCTGACTCCTTTGCTGTCCATCTCTTTTCACTCAAGGTTTTAATCTTCATTCTTCTCTCGTTTTTGTTTTCTTTTTTTTTTTAAATACTTTTTTAGTTGTAGATGGACACAATGTCTTTATTTTATTGCTTTGTATGTGGTGCTGAGGATCAAACCCAGGGCTTTACGCATGCGAGGCAAGCACTCTACCACTGAGCTACAATCCCAGCCCCTTGTTTTCATTTTTTTGTGCTACTAGGGATTGAACCCAGGGACACTCTATCACTGAGCTACATCTTCAGGTCTTTTATTTATTTATTTTATTTTGTGATACTAAGGATTGAACCCAGGGAGCTCTGCCATTGAACCAAATGCCATATTTTCTTTTTAAATTTTTTTTTTTGTACTGGGGATTGAACTCAGGGGCACTCGACCACTGAGCCACATCCCCAGCCCTGTTTTGTGTTTTATGTAGAGACAGGGTCTCGCTGAGTTGTTTAGCGCCTTGCCGTTGCTGAGGCTGGCTTTGAACTCACGATTCTCCTGTCTCAGCCTCCCAAAGTGCTAAGATTACAGGTGTGCACCACCACACCCAGCTTTTAAAATTTTTTTTTAAATATTTTTATTAGTTGTTGATGGATCTTTGTTTATTTATTTATATGTGGTGCCGAGAATCGAACCCAGTGCCCCACACATGCCAGGCAAGCGCTCTACCACTGAGCCATGACCCCAGCCCCCAGCTTTTAAAATTTTAAGACACAGTTTTGCTAAATTATCCAAGTTGGCCTTGAATTTGAGATTCTCCTGCCTCAGCCTCTCAAATGGATGGGATTATAGGTGTGTGCCACTGCACCAGGCTACTTTGTGGTTTTGATGCAGGTAGCAATGTTAACATGTACTGAGTGCTTACCGTAAGTAGGGCACTATGCTAAATATTTTATATTCCTTATCTAATTCAACATTTACCATGATAGTCTGAGGTAAGTATCACCAATATGATTTTGCTAAGAGACATTGAGGCCCAGAGAGATTAGATGACTTGCAGCATCACATAGGTGCTTTTAACAGCAGGTACCCAAATACTCGAATAAATGTGAATGTTAGGAATTTATCTCTCATCACGGGAAGTCTAGAGGAAAGTGATACCTAGGTTAATTCAATAGTTCAGTGACATTAGATCCTAGGTCAGTCTCTCTTTGAGTCTCTGAGCTCTCCCCTCATTGTCCCAAGATGGCTGTTGAATTCCAGGCATTGCGTCTTCCCTCAGCATCCAAAAGCAGGCAAGAAGAAAGTTTTTCCCTCCCCAGCATTTCTCTTTTTTTTCTGGAAAGCAAAACCTTCCCCAAATCCCCTAGGAAAAATTCCTATGAGACTCTGCCCCCCCTCCCTCTTTACCCACTCCAGTCAGACAAACCCTTTTCTGGCTCTACACCAATCAGGGCTCTAGGAGGCTAACCTAGGCAGTGAATGGATTTCTTGAACAATATGTGTTTTTCATGAATTCCAAACCTGAGTAAGAACCAAGAGCAATTAGGCTGAGAACATAGCCAAAGATATGGCACTGTCAGAGTCTGGCTGAACAGCTAACACAGGCCACTGGCCACCCACAGCTGCTGGACTCTCATCTCTAGAACAGACCCCGCCCCTACACTTCTCTACTTCAAAGGTCAAAGTCCTAGGCAGGAACATTCTGCTGGCCAAGCCTAGGCATGTGCTTTCCCCTGTTGCCAGGAATACAGGCAGATTCTGCCCTTTCCACTTCTGCAGAGGGAAACATGGCTCTGTTCTCCACCAAGTCTCTAGGAGTAGAGGATTTCCACAACACAAGACCCACGTTCCTCTGCCAAGTACCACAGTTCCCTTAACTTTCCACAATCTCTCTTGTCTCTAGGCTTTGACACACGCTGATTTTTTTTTTTAAATATGCTTCTTTCTCTCCTCTAGGCAAATCCTCCTCACATGAAATTTCCCCCAAATCCGAGTTAGAGGCCCCTCCACTGTGTTCTCTCTGAAGCTTGTACTTTCCCCAGCATTGCATCCAACAATGTTTTATTTGTATTTTTTCCCACTTAAGTGCAGGTTCTATAAGGATGGATGCCTTGTCTTTTATTCACCACCGGATCCTTAGCACCAAGCATAATACTGAGCACATAATAAATGCTCATTGAAAATATTTTGAATTGGGCTGGGATTGTGGCTCAGTGGTAGAGCGCTTGCCTCGCATGTGAGAGGCACTGAGTTTGATCCTCAGCACCGCATATAAATAAATGAATAAAAAAAGGTCAATCAACAACTAAAAAAAATTTAAAAAAAAAGAAAATATTTGGAATCAATCAATTAGTAAATGAAGGAGATGAATATCAATGGCACCATCATCTTACCAGTGACCTAGCTCTGAATTCAGACATTCTTTTTTTTTTAATTTTTTTTTTAATATTTTGTTTTAGTTGTAGATGGACGCAATGTCTTTATTTTATTGCTTTGTATGTGGTGCTGAGGATTGAACCCAGGGCCTCACGCGTGCAAGGCAAGCGCTCCACCACTGAGCTACAATCCCAGCCCTGAATTCAGACATTCTTATCCCCATCTGGTCTGTCTCATTAATTGTATGTCCACAGTCTAGGCCCTCATTATCTTTCTCCTGGACTTTTGCAATAGCTCCCTGTAGAGGACATCTGTTATTTCTGCCTACCCAATAGCCCTTTCCTCTTACTTTGGAAACTGCCACCACTTACCTTGGGAGAACTACTTCTCCCATTCCCTGTAGTCTTTTTGTTTTGTTTTGTTTTTGGTACTAGAGATTGAATTCAGGGGCACTCGACCACTGAGCCACATCTCCAGCCCTATTTTGTGTTTCATGTAGAATCAGAGTCTCACTGAGTTGCTTAGCACCTCACCTTTGCTGAGGCTGGCTTTGAACTCGTAATTCTCCTATCTCAGCCTCCCAAAGTGCTGGGATTACAGGCTTGTGCCACCGCGCCCGGTGGTACAACAAGTAGTTGGGAGAACTACTTCTCCATTCCCTGCAGTCTTGAGGGAGGTGTCAATAAGGTCCCCTTTGGCTTTCACCAAGGAATGAACAAATCTAAGCCAATTTGAATTTTTTTTTTTTTTTTGGTACTGGGGATTGAACCCAGGGCCTGGTGCTCGATAGGCAATTGCTCTACTGCTCACCTACATTCCAACTCTAGAAATTTGACTCTTGAGTGGAATATACAAATATAGAAAATGACAAATGACTGACAAGAAATTCTTCATTGCATTTTGGGGTGGGTTCATCAAGTTTAGAATTACATGAAAGGACAGTCACAGAAGTGAGGTAGAAGGAGATAAGAATATTATCTTTATTTCTGACAAAGCTGTTTTGAGATATGTCTTTACCAATAGAGAAGTGGGCTGACTAATACTTGACACCAAAATCAAACTTCTCCACCCAGTCCCAGGTAGTGCTAGAAAATCATAGTCCTAGGCAGGTTTAGTGATGCATACCTACAGTCCCAGTTACTGAAGAAGCTGAGGCAGGAATATCACTGAAGCCCCAGAGTTCAAGGCCAGCCTGGGCAACAGAGTGAGACCCTATCTCCTAAAAAGAAAAGAGAGAGAGAAAGAAAGAAAGAAAAAATTCAGAGTCTTTTCCCAGGTCTAGGCCCTGGGAAATTTTGAGCATGCAGGAGAGCAAAAACCCAGTAGTTTACTGTGAGAAGAAAGATCTAAAAGAGAAAAAGAAAACACTGAGCTGAGCTCAATTCATTCTTCCTAAATCACTAATCAGATATTATATATCATTCCTTCTCCTCTGGAGAGTAACAGGTATATGGAGGGAAGGGGCTAAAGTGTCACTCTAAAGGAGGTCCCAGCTGAGCGAGTGGTGCATGCCTATAATCTCAGTGTCTCTGGAAGCTAAGACAGGAGAATCACAAGTTCAAGGCCAGTGCAGGCAACTTAGTGAGATCTTTTCTCTAAAACATAAAAAAATTAAAGGGCTGAGGATGTATGTCAGTGGTAGAACATCCCTGGGTTCGATCTCCAGTATGGAAGGAAGGAAGGAAGGAAGGAAGGAAGGAAGGAAGGAAGGAAGGAAGGAAGGGAGAGAGAGTGGGAGGGAGGGATGACTCTTACATGGAAAAAGCTGGGGTTGGGAGTAAGTGTTCCTTCAGTACTGCTAACTTTTATTCCTGATATCTAGATTACCCAAAGCAGCCCTGGTTCTTATCATTCCTGAGGCCTGTGGTTGTACAACTGTATCTTCCCAATGAATTCCTTTTTCTACGGCATGAAGCCAAAATCTGTTTTCTATTACTTGTACCCAAAGAACTTGTATTTGTTTCCTATTGCTGCTCTAACAAAATATCACAAATTTGGTGGCTTTTAGAAAACAAACTTTTCATGGCATTACAGTTTTGGAGGTCAGAAGTCCACGATGGGTACAAGGGACTGAAAGTCAGCTGTGAGCAGGATCACATTTCTTCTGGAGTCTCTAGAGAAGCCACTTCCTTCTTTCTCCAGCTTCAGATGCTGCCATCCTTCTTTGACTTGTGACTGCCCGCTCCACAGACAACAATCATATCACTCTGACCTCTGCTTGTATCATCAAAGATCCTTCTCTGACTCTCCTGCCTCCTTCCTTCCCTTATGAGGACCTTCATGATTATATTGGGCCCACCAGGATAATCCAGGATAATCTCCGCATCTCAAAATCCTTAACTTAATCAC
Organism: Xerus rutilus; assembly: GCA_028644305.1. Lineage (NCBI taxonomy): Eukaryota > Metazoa > Chordata > Mammalia > Rodentia > Sciuridae > Xerus > Xerus rutilus. The sequence goes on along the minus strand of CM053400.1, from coordinate 21,636,964 downwards.
ATCTGCAAAGTCCTTTTTGCCATGTAAGGTAACATGGTCATGGGTTCCGGGGATTAGGATGTGAAATTCTTTGAGAGGCTGTTATTTCTGCCTACCACAAAATGTTAACAGAAATACCTTTTAAATTGCCCTGGGGGCTGGGGTTATGGCGCAGTGGTAGCGTGCTCGCCTAGCACGCATGAGGCACTGGGTTCGATCCTCAGCACCACATAAAAATAAAATAAAGATATTCTGTCCATCTACAACTAAAAAATAAATATAAAATAAATAAATAAATAAATAAATAGCCCTGTATCCACCTCTTCTCTCTCCAGCCTGTCCTGTAACTAATCTTTAAACAATGTGAATCTGGTCATTATTGTCCTACCCAAGAAACCTTCCTATTCCCCAGAGCCCACTGAATAAAATCCACAGCACACCTGCTCTGTCCTGCTTGTGAGGGTTTGCTCTGAGAGTTCTCTCCATCAGAAATGTCCCCCACCCCAAAGTCAAAGCCTCTTCATCCTTCAAGTTCCTCCTATTTCACAAAGACTTTCATTATCACTCTAGCTGGAACCGGGCTCTATGTCTGTTACCTGGCAGGGCTGGATCTCTGAGCTCAAATCTCTGCTCAGCCACAAGCTAGTCATGTGACCCTGAACAAGGTACAATACTTAACCTCTCTGTGGCTTAGTTTCCTCTATTAAAAAAAAATGCTGATAAAGTGGCTATCTCATACATAGGTGGCTGTGAGAATTAAATGAGATATGCATATAAATTGCTCAACCCACTACTTGGCACATAGGATACAATAATAGGTGGACAGTAGCAGTTATTAGTAAAAATTAAATGTACTAAATGAATGAGCTACTCCCTTCTTCTCCTGGAATGTCAATATACTCACTATGCTTCAAAGCCTAGAACATTTTTTAATTAAATGAATAAACCTTACATTTTGTGTATTTGTATGTAGTTTTACTTGCTTTCCCTTCTGGGGTCCATCCTTGGTCGGAATCATTATTGGTGGAAGGAGAAGTCTGTTCCTATGCACCTTGTCTAGTGCCCTGCTCACCACACACCTCCTAGTCTGTCTAACTGGATTGAAGTGAATTTTGGCCACATAGAAACTTCTACCAGAGAAAATGTGCGTGTTCTCCTTGCATGCTGTGTTCCCAGGAGGGGCACCAGCTTGTCACTCAAAGTCTTTATTGTAAGAATGCCATTATGTAACTTTGAATTGGTCACTGCATATCTCTAGTTGTAGGTTTCCTTTCTGAAAAACGGAATAACAATTTCTGCTTTCAAGGTCACTGGGAAGATCCAGGAAGATGAAGCAGGTACCCTGTGCCTCCAGTGTGAAAATGAGAAATGAACCTTAATTTATGTGAGGCAAAGTAGAAAAGACCACAGCTGAAGGGAGAGAAAATGCATCACTAGAATGTAGTAAATACTTGATATGAACCCGTGGAGGAACATAATAGTTTCCTAATCACACTCTCAGTAAAGATCCCAAGGGCCCTTTGGGGCTAGATCAAACTTTCACACACCAAAGAGCAGTAGAAATCTTTTTTTTTTTTTTTTTTGTCTAAGAGAAGGTTGACTCTCTTGGGAAAAAAAAAAAAATAACAAGAAAATTATCTTTTTCCTGACTTAAAAGTTTTTTTCTTATAAAGGTAATACCTGTTTATATAGAATTCATTATAGAACTTTTGGGGAATACAAAAATGTGCAAAGAAAGGGAGACGCTCCCCTAAATCACACTGGAGGTCCCCCCTTGTAACTGTTAAACAAAATTGGGATTATTGTAATCGCAATTCTGTATCATTTGGGCGAACGTTCATTTTCCTCACGTAATTAAATAGTCTCATATGACGGGGGAGATTCCAGTATACAAATTTGTTGCAATTTATTAAACAATCTCTTATTGTTGAACATTTGAACTGCTGCCTTATTTGTTTATTTGCTTCTTAGGGCTTTTGTGAAGTGAGGCAACATCTGTTACACAAATCTTTACCCATATCCTTGATTCTGTCCTTTGAATTCCTGGAAGTGGAATTGCCAGACCAAAGAGTGTGTGATGCATATTGTCAATTTCTTTTCTAAAAATGATTTTACCCATTTATACACCCACCGGCAAGTTCATAGGACTAAAATGGAGTTGCGGATGTCATTAACTGTCAAATACCGAACTAGAACCCCCAGCCTCGGCTCTAGTCTTCTTTCACGTTTTCCCGCCCACTCCGTACAGCAGCCACGAGCGCCACGAGCGCCCCGCCCAACTTAGTCAAAGATGGCCCGCCCCTTCCTCACTCCCCTACCGATTCTGTCCAATAAGAAGCAGCAATCATTAGTGTCACCATACTATTGGTAAATTGAGGTGTCAGTCGTTCTCGGGGGCGGGCTAGAGAGGTCTGACGGACGTAGCGACCGGCCAGTGTGAGCGCGAGCGGGGCGTGCGTGGCGTGCGTGGCGCACTGGCCTGGAAGTACTGGACCTGTGAGGTGTGCGGGCGGGTGGCTGCGAGAGCCTTTGGTGGACATGGCTCCCAACGCGCCGGCAGCCGAACCCGAGTATCCTAAAGGCATCCGGGCTGTGCTGCTGGGGCCGCCCGGGGCTGGCAAGGGTACGCAGGTGAGCGTCCGGACCCAGCTGGGCAGCGGAGCCCGCCAAACTCCAAGGTCAGGGCGGCCGGAGACCCGGAAGCCCTTTTCTCGCCCTGCAGCGGGCGGTGGACGGAGGTCTTGGGGGAACCTGACCAAGATTTCCGGTTCGGGTGAAGTGTTTAGGCGGGGGTCCACATAGGAGGTCGAGGAGTTTGGGTTAGGATTGGAGTGCTTGAAGGAGCCAGAATTGGAGTGTCGTGTGGGGGGAAAGGATCTCAGGGTTGTTGGATGCCTTACGGGTTAGAGTAGAGGGTTGAGGGTTGGAGTGAGCCTGGGACTAAGGCTCTGAATTATAGGCTGAACCGAGACAAGCTTCCTTGCGAGTTGGAAGTGGGTTGTCCAGTCAGGGTTACGTTCCAGGGAGTAGGAGAACTTTTTATTTTTTTAATTTTTTTTTTTTAGTTATACATGGACATAGTGCCTTTGTTTACTTGTTTTTTTTTTTTTTTTTTTTTTTTTTTTTTTTTTTAATTTTTTTTTTTTTTGTAGATGGACACAATGTCTTTATTTTATTGCTCTGTATGTGGTGCTGAGGATCGAACCCAGGGCCTCACGCATGCGAGGCAAGCGCTCTACCGCTGAGCCACAATCCCAGCCCTGTTTACTTGTTTTTATGTGGTGCTGAGGATCTAACCCAGTGCCTCACACGTGCGAGGCAAGCGCTCTGCCACTGAGCCACAACCTCAGTCCCAGGAGAACTTTTTTGATAATTATTGGTAATTTTGATAACGACTGGGGGTAGAGGAGCATCTCCAACAGGTGATGCAGAGTGGGAGCTGGTGTGTGATAGGAGTACTGCTAAAAGAATGAGGTATGTTTGAGCTACGGGTTGGGGAAGGAGGTAAACACCTAAGACCTCCCCTGTTCATCAGAATAGTAAAGACTGTGCAGCTCAGGATAACTTAAATACTTTTAGATGAGAGAGAACATGAAAATTTAACTTCATGAATCAACAGGTAGGAAAACAGGCACAGAGAAGTAAAATGGCTTCACCAAGTTAGTGAAATTAGTTTTATGGAACTTAGGTCCTCAGGAGCCTTGGGCCTCCAGAGGATTGTAGTCTGAAGTTGGCCTTCTAGCCTAGCAGACTGCAGGGCCTCACTTGGCATCTGGGCCCTCTCTAGATCTGGGAAGTAATGGGGCAATGGATCAGAGTTGGGATTTATGATCTCATTTAGGATTCAGAAGCCCATAGGTTGGTTATTGATGTCCCCTTCATGCCCAGGGTTTAGCATTGCCCCACAGGCCTTAGGCCTTGGACTTTAGCTCATCATTAGGCACTAAAGAGGGAATTTCTGAAAGTCTGGGCTCCTAAGTGAATGGAGACTGTTTTATGCCCACTCTTCATAGCACAAACCAAGTTTAAAAGTCTTGGCAAGCCTGGCATGGTTGCCATGCCTATAGTCCCAGCTACTTGGGAGGCTCAGGCAAGAGGATCATTTTAGCTCATGAGTTTGAAACCAGCCTGGGCCACATTTAAAAAAAAAAGAAACTTGGCAAACAGGCTATCTTACTTATTCTTAGGACCCCTGTGGCCCTCAGCACATTACTTGGCATTTACTGGGGTGACTGAAAATGGACGAATGACACAGATTAATGTGGGTGATGAGGAGAAGGAAAGTCTAGAAGGTTCAGTACATTCCTGTGACTTCGCTTTCTGTCTCTGAGCATTGGGTCAGGAAGGACCAGGACCACTTTCCCTTTTCTCACCATACGCTGATACTTTTCTTGGAGCCTTACCCTGCACCTAATCCCTTTGTACCCAATGATGTTGACATCTCCTTCCTGTTGCCACCTCAGTTATTAGGTAACCTGTAGCCTAGGGTTGTTTAATCCTGGACTTTGCAGATTTTTGCTGTGACTCAGTATAAACAGGTAGCTTAAATGGATCTTTGGCTTTTTTTCTTAACTTACATTGAAATTGACAGTTTCAGTAGTTGTGAAATGGACAATCATCCCAGTGCTGAGACAAGGGCTTTATAGTCTAGCAAGCTATGTAACTTCAAAGTCTTAGTGTTCTCACCTGAAAAATGAAAAGTTCACCAGGATGCTGGAAGATTGTGTTTTATACATTTATAAACCATCCAGATGTAGCCAGTTGACAGCCTTGCACATTGTAGATGTTCCATGAATATTAACTTCCTTATCTCAGCAACATATCTCTTCTTCCCCAACTCTGATGTATTCCAGTGTAAAAGATGACTAATTCAGGACATTTTGAGGAAAATTATACTTACAAGTTGATTAATGCAGGTGATGAATGGTAGAAGTTGACCAGGGAAGGCTTTGTGAAGTGAAGAGTATTAGAGTAAGATTTACACAAGTCACAATCTCTGTACAGCTTCCTTTCCATAGTGGGAACAATAAAAATACTGGTGGTTGTAGTTTTATGGAGTTCGAAAAGAGTTGATCAGGGTGTGGTGACACACGCCTGTAATCACAGCTTCTTGGGATCCTGAGGCAGATTTGCAAGTTCAAGGCCAGCCTGGGCAACCAAGTGGGACCCTGTTCAAAAATAAAAGGATTGGGGATATAGCTCAATGGTAAAGCACCCTGAGTTCATTGCCCAGTGCCGGGAAATTTTAAGTTTATAAATCAGAGGTTGCAAGTGGCAGCCTATAGTAGCATTTCACCTGCAGACATACCCCATACACCCAAACTTTTTTTTTTTTTTTTGGTACTGGGGATTGAACTCAGGGGCACTCGACCACTGAGCCACATCCCCAGCCCTATTTTCTGTTTTATGTAGAGACAGGGTCTCACTGAGTTGCTTAGTGCCTCGCCATTGCTGAGGCTGACTTTGAACTCGCGATTCTCCTGTCTCAGCCTCCCTAAGTGCTGGGATTACAAGTGTGAGCCACCGCGCCCGGCTCCAAACATTTTTTATTAGGTACACCAAAGAAGACAGGGTGGTATAATGGGTCCCAGTAACCACCAGCTGGTGGTCATCCATTTTCCCTTCACAAACAATTATAAAGCATCACCCAGGCATCATAACATGTCATTTGTAAATACTTCAATGTATATCTCTAAAAGATCAATTCTTTTTTGAAAAAATATAAGTACAATATCCCCTAAAAATTAATAATTTTAATAGTTAATGTTCAAATTTCCATTTGTCTCACAAATATGATAGTCTCTTAATTTTTGCTCTTTTTTTTTTTTTTTAATCCTTACATTTTTGTATGGAAAACTAGTTTGTCCTGGGAGTATTATTGCTCATTTTGGGAATTTTTGATTTGTGTCCCTATGGTGTGTTTGACATCTTTCTCTGTCCTACTTCCTACAAATGCTTAGTTTGATCCATATACTTAATCAGATTTAGGATCAGTTTATTGGCCCAACTACCACAGATGATGCTCTGTTCTCCATTAGCAGCCACCTACTTGATACTTTTTGTCTCCAGGGTATTCACATCAGTAGCTGTTCTGTGCCTGGGTCCATTAATTCATTATAGGTGGCAAAATGGTAATGTTCTAATTATATCACTCCTTTTTCTTTTATTTTTTGGGTACCAGGGATTGAACTCAGGAGTACTTGACCACTGAGCCACATCCCCAGCCCTATTTTGTGTTTTTTTGTTTGTTTTAATTTAGAGACTCACTGAGTTGTTTAACGCCTTGCTTTTGCTGAGGCTAGCTTTGAACTTGTGATTCTCCTGTCTCAGCCTCCCAAAGTGCTGGGATTATAGACGTGCGCCACCACGCCCAGCTTCCTTTTTCATTTTTTAGCTGAACTAACTCTATAAAGAAAAGCTTACTTTTCTTTATTTGTACCCATTGATATGGTTCATATAGAAAAAGTGAGATAATGCTTAATTTGTTCTCTTTAATTGTCAGCTTTCAAAATAATACATTAACTGTGGAGTATTTTCAGTTGGGAAATTTCTCTTAAAAATTCAGAGCTCCAGTTACTCTTAAGAAATTAGAAGCTGGGCACGGTGGCTCACGCTTGTAATCCCAGCACTTAGGGAGGCTGAGACAGGAGAATCGCGAGTTCAAAGTCAGCCTCAGCAAAGGCGAGGCACTAAGCAACTCAGTGAGACCCTGTCTCTACATAAAACAGAAAATAGGGCTGGGGATGTGGCTCAGTGGTCGAGTGCCCTTGAGTTCAATCTCCAGTACAAAAAAAAAAAAAGAAAAGAAATTAGAATGTCTGGCAGCCATGGGCCTTTATTCCAGCATGGCAATAGTCTCTTGCAGCTGAATAATATTGTTACTTTGGATGGTCAGTGTACTCTCCTGTCTCCTGCACAGTATCATTTGCTGCCTGTTACTTACATTAGAATCATTTCATTCATTTACATTGCCTGACTGGCCCCCATTGGCAAATATTTGCGACTTTTGATGTAAAATCCCTAACCTGGAACTAATGCCCAGTGCCTACTCAGCAATGTTTTCTTCCTATTACTACCTCCTGCTATACCTAGTGTTTTAGGTATTTTATGTTGGCGTGACTTAAATCTTTTCTTTTAAATTCCTCAATTTAAAATGGTTAACCATTTTTAAACTGCCTGTTTTTATATCAGTGTAAGGTTTTAAAACATCTAGAATACTTCGATTTGTTATTTTATTTAAATAACTTTGTTTCAGTCTCCCTTCTGGAATTGGATGTTCCTCCAGTGTGGCCAAAAACAAGTGTTTGTTTTTTTCCTGCTAATCCCTCCTTATTTTTCTAGTGTGTCCAGCTTTTGCCAATTCTTTGAGGCCAAGCGCACTTTGGCAATCAGTTGCCATCTCCCAGGTCAGGTTTACTCAGTTACTTTAGTGAATTTATTTTTTTATACATTTTTTCCCTTTATTTTGTTTATTTATATGTGGGTGTTGAGTATTGAACCCAGTGCCTCACACATGCTAGGCAAGCACTCTACCACTGAGCCACAACCTCAGCCCCACTTTAGTAAATTTAAATTCACAACCACTCTAAGACCCACACTCGCATCCCCTCTGTTACAGTTGGAGAAATGACTTACTCTCTAGGCTACAGAGCAAGTAATTGGCAGAGCTTACGCCTGAATGATTCCAAAAATCTTTCTGCTGCTGTCTACTTCCCCAAGTTAGACTTTTCTCCTATGCTGTACGTGTTCAATAGAAGGTAATAATTACAGCATATTAATCCTTTACTGGGTTATGTGACAGACCCCAAGCTAAAGATTTTACGTTCGTCATCTGATTTAATGTTACAGCCCTAGGAGGTATGTTCTGTTGTTGTTTATACCCTTTTTTAAAAATATTTTTTAGTTGTCAATAGACCTTTATTTTATTTATTTATATCTGGTGCTGAGAGTCGAACCCAGTGCCTCACAAATGCTAGGCAAACGCTCTACCACTGAGCCACACCCCAGCCCCTTATTTATACCTTTTACTGACAAAGAAATTGAGGCCTTAAGGCTACATCTTGGTGTAGAATACAAATACAGTAAGTAGCAAAGGCAGGATTTGAACTCATGTCTGCCTGATTCTCATTCAGTCCTCATTTTGGATGTACATGCAAGAAATACACACTAGTTATCTATAAAGCGCCAATTTAAAATATATAAATGAATGGAAGGTAGAACAATAAGAGTAGAAGGAGAACAGGAGGGGGAAGGGGAAGGCACCAGGGACTGAAATGGAGTATATTAAATTCCATGCCTGTATTATGTCAAAATGAACCCAACTATAATGTACCAATAAAAGAAAAAAAAGTGAATAGAATTTTAAAAAATACATGTTAGTAAAAGGTGCCATGTGGGAAGTATCAGATGAGTAACACTGACAAATGCCAAGTTAGTTCAGGAATAGAACAAGAACTGTAATTTGTCACAGCCCTCCTGTATATCCTCCTGCCCACCCAGTGAGGTTGGTGATGATAGCCCCAGTAATTTAAGAGGAGAGCTGAAATCCAAACACTATTTCTATAATTTTTTTAAAAACTTTTACATCAAAGTGTAATATACATAGAGAAAGATGCAAATATTTTTAAAATGATGAATTTTACAGTGGTAACACATTTTGTATAGCTTACACCCATTATCAAGACACAGAACACTTGTCAGCACTGTGAAATCTTGCGGTTTCACACACACATACCCCTCCCATATGGACAGCTACACTAACAGTAGGTTGTTTTAAGGCCATTTAGTGTCATGGATAAGAGCTAGGCCTTTACAGTCATGGGGCCAGCTGCCAGCTGTACTGTTACTAGTTGTGTGATCCTAGACAACTTAGCCTCTGAATTTCATCTGTAGAGAGCAGGTAGAAATAGTTCATACCTTGTGAGCTTATGTATTGTGCACACTAAATATTTTAAATTAATGCATGGAAAACTGCTTGGCATGTTCTTCAGAGGAAGAAGAGATTGTTAAGAAAGTTTTTTATTGGGAGAAATGGACTCAATTTTATTATAGAGAAGGATATGGCTGAGACCAGTAGAGGAAAGGAAGAGGGCGTTCTTTCATAGAGAAGAGCCTATTTTATGTGTGGAAACCATAAGAGTGACTTGCTTAGTGGTACCAGGCAGGACATACATGTAGGGTACTTTCAGAAGTAAGTTTGAAGAGTTTGCCAGGTATAGGGTTGATTGTGGAGGGCACTGAGTATCAGGCTAAGATATTTGTCTCAGAGCTAATGTCTTAGCACTTAGATATAGGAAGCTTCTAAATGTGTATATATGGTGGGGAGAGGGTGGTATATCCAGCAGAATTGCAGGATATTTTGTTTTGTACTAGAGATTGACCCCAAGGGTGCTTTAACACTGAGCTACCTCCCCAGCCCTTTTTATTTTTTTTATTTTGAGACAGGGTCTCACTAAGTTGCTTACAGCTTCCTGTTATCCTCCTGCCTCAGCCTCCCAACTCACTGGGATTACAAATGTGCACCACCTTGCCCAGCTATGCTGGGTGATTTTGCATACATACTCTTATTAAATCCCCACGGTAGTTTTGAAAATAGACATTGTACTCTGTGGATGAAATGGCTGAGGCCTTAGGAAGGTTATATAACTTGTTTAAGGTGAAACAGTGAATGAATGATAGAACCTGATTTCCAATCCAGATATGTACCACTACAAAACCCAGTCTCTTGCCATTACTGTAGAGCATCACAAACTGTGTGTGCATCAGAACCCCAAGGCACTACATGAGAACCACTCAATCATAACTATAAGGGTGGGTGTAGCATTTATACTTTAAGCAAATGCCTCAGGTGATTGCACATAGGATGGGGTTACTTCCAGGTAGACCCATCATAAGTTGAAAATGCATTTAGTACATCTAACCTAGCTTACCTATCCAAACATAGCTTACTAACACAGTATATTGTACATTATCAGTTGTTTCCACTTATGATCTCATGACCAACTGGGAACTGTGGCTCTTGCCTTTGCCCAGCATCACAGAAGAGTATCATTCCACATTTTGCTAGCCTGTGAAAGCTTCAACTGAATGTATATCTCTTTAAAACCACGGTAAAAGCCAGACACTGTAGCACGCTCCTGTTATCCTAGTCGCTTGATAGACTGAGGCAGGAGGATTACAAGTTCAAGGCCAGCCTGGGAAACTCAGCAAAACCCTGTCTTGAAATAAAAAAATAAAAAGGACTAGGGATGTAGCTTAGTGGAAAAGTGCCCCCAGGCTCAAACTCTAGTACCTAAAAGAAAACCATGATAAAGCAAAAATACCTAAGTTGAACTGTGAGAAGTCAGGATCCTTCTATACTGATGTTCAGGAACTACTAAGCCCCAGCATGCTGCCTCTAGTGGTTTTAGCCATTCTCATCCACTCCCCCCAAAAACGTTTTCCACCACCCACAGGATTCTCAAATAGGTAATGAGTCTGGTACTTGCGCTCAGCAATAGTCTGGCCAGCAGCAGAGTGTGATTGTGTGAACTCTAGGCTCCTCTTCAGAGTGTGACCCAGTGGCCAACCGCCCATCCAGGCTTGGAAGCTGGTTTAAAATTAAGCACTTGCTCGGCACTCACCTTTTGGAATCATAATCTGCATGTTAATAGTACCCCTCCAGGCGATTTGTAGTCTGAGAAGCTACTCTAAAGCATAAATTTGAAGTGTGATGGGACTATAATAGTTACTTCATTAGGCTTATGCAATTTGTAAGTAAAGAGTAGAGGCAAAAAAGACAGACCAGGGAAGGAGGTCTTTTATTTATTGAATGCCAGCTGTGTACCAGATGTTTTGGTATTTTATTTCATTTATTTTTTTTTTATTTTTTATTTTTTTAGTTGTAGATGGACACAATGTCTTTATTTTATTGCTTTGTATGTGGTGCTGAGGATCGAACCCAGGGCCTCACGCATGCAAGGCAAGCGCTCTACCGCTGAGCTACAATCCCAGCCCCTATTTCATTTATTCTTTTAAGCACCCCATGAGGTTGCCATTATCCCATTTGGTGAGGAAACCACTTCAGGAACTTAAATAACTAACTCAGTGTCATACAGCTCTGAGTGTCTCAGGATTCGAGCTCATTCATGTTCTTTTTTTTTTTAATATTTTTTTAGTTGTAGATAGACACAATATCTTTATTTATTTTTATGTGGTGCTGAAGATCGAACCCAGTGCCTCACGCATGCAAGGCAAGCGCTCCACCACTGAGCTACAATCCCAGCACTCATTCATGTTCTTTGCATGAATTCCCATGCAGCCAACAAGATGTGGAGTAGTCTTCCACCATGCCTCATCTTCATGCAGCTGTAGAGTCCAATCACCTGGGACAGTGTAGAAGAGTCCTGAAGTTTGAGAATGATGATAGAACAGTTAGGTTCTGTGCCAACAGCTCTTCTCTAGTGATTTGGTCACTTTTTTCCCATGAGCAAGCCTGACCTCCAAATGGTTCACCCAGGCTAATTTCAATAACCAAGGAGAGACTGAATGTATGACCACAGTGCCAGCTTGGATTTCCACTGCCAGCAGGTTCTGACTTCCACTATTTTCCCAAGGTGCAGAGTTTTTAATACTTTCCCCTATTGGTTTGATTTTGCTATAAAGTAATTTCTTTGTTTGAATTGAATCAGTCCATGAATCACAAACCAGAATTTCCTGCATTGAGCCCCCATTCACCTTGATTGTGTACACCTAAGAATACTCAGAACAAACTGGTTTGAACAAGTTTCCAAACTACTTATTTCCTAAAACAACTGAACCAGAAAGCTAAGTATTGAGTTCCTTGATCCAATTCAGTTCTGTGTGAATTCTGTATTTTTACCACTCCAAAGAGCTTAGTGGAAAAATGCCCTGTCTGAGATCTTTTCATGTTCTAATTTTGTGTTCCAATTTATAGTCCACCAAACTATGAGCTCTTTGAGGACAGAGTCTATAAGTGAATAAAGAACTAAGGCAGGGGTTATGCTCACTGAGGAGTTACTATGTGCCAGGCCTTGCATATGCAGAATTCTACAGAATCTTTTCATCAACTCAGTGAGTTAGCAAAATTAATAAAAACTGTCATTAATTTTTAGAACAGCAAAATTAATACTGTTACTATCTCCATTTTACTTAGAGGAAATTTGAAATCTAGAAAAGTGAAGTAACTTCTCAAGTCACATGAATGTAGTGATTGGTGGACCTGGAGTCTGAAATCCAGGCAGATTGACTCTCAAGATCATGCTCTTAACCAAAAGGCTATACTGCATCCAAAATTACCACATGAATGCTAACTATTAGCCATATGCTCTGCTTCTATGTCCAATATAAGCCTCACAGATACCTTCTGAGATGGAGCTTTTTTTTTTTTTTTGCCTTCATGTTAAACAGGTTAGGAAGCCAAGTCTGTGAGCAGTTAAGTGATTTGACCAAGTTGATGCAGCTACTTCATGACGGGGAAGGGGAGGAACCCAATCCTGCCTAGAAGCAAACGTGTTCTTCACCCTGCCCTTAGCTGCCACGCCCAGTGGCTATAGTACATGACAGTAACATACTCATTCATTTGGCAGATATTCAGCACATTATGTGCCCAGTATTATGCCACATGCTTTATATACATGATCTGCTTCACAGCAGGTATGTGAAGTGTTGATAACACTACTGTTTTGTTCATAGTGATAATTTACATTAGAATACAATGTAAGGTACTTTTATCTGCATAAGTAAGAAAGCAGGGACTTGACTGAATTTACACAGCCAGTAAGTGGCGGGACTAGGTTCATACCCAGGCAGTCTGACACCAGGGCCTGCAGTGTTAACTGTATCTTGTTTTTTGTCTTTCTTCCACAGGCACCCAAATTGGCAGAAAACTTCTGTGTCTGCCATTTGGCCACTGGGGATATGCTGAGGGCCATGGTGGCTTCTGGCTCAGAACTGGGAAAAAAGTTGAAGGCAACTATGGATGCTGGGAAACTGGTAGGTTTGGTCACATCAGTAAGATGATATTACTGAGTCTAGATCCGCACTGTCCAATATGATAGCCATCAGACACATATGGCTCTTTAATTTAAAATTCAGTTCTGTTTGCCATATTTTAGGTATTCACCAGGTAACACAGACATAGAACATTTTCATTATCACAGAAAGTTCATTGGGGCAGCCCTGTGCTAGAGGGTATTTTTAAAAATTGTCAGATTATATTAATTTTTGGAATAGCAGAGTTACTTGGTATGTTCTGAATTTGTGACTCTGAATTTATTTACAATATTTTTTTTTGATGGTGCTGAAGATTAAACCCAGGGCTTTGTACATGGTAGGCAAATGCTCTGCCAAAGGAGCTACAATTCCTTATTCACAGTATTCTTGAGGTTCTTTTATGTTGATGCTTTATTGTAATATTTTAAAATTTTAGGACCAAAACTAAAACTGCCATCCCTAAGCCAGAACTCAAGGGTATTCAAAAGAAGACTCAGAAAGTCACAGATATGTTTTTTAATGTCTTGCATGGCTGTGTTTTCTGTCTCTAACAAGGGAGTTAGCAACTGGAACAAGAATAATTCTACTATTATAATAGAATTTTCTCTTGAGTTTAGGCCAGTTGGCCTGATTGGACAAATACAATGTTAGATGCTAAATCTCTAATTAATGCCAGAGCTTAATTACAACTGAGTTATTTTAGAACATGACCTCTAGGAATCACCTTCAAAAGTCATTTTGTACTTGGTTCTGTGGTATTTTTGTATCTGAGAATGTTGGTTGGGGAAGATGCTGAGTTTTGCTTTCACTTCCAACTTCCCCTTAGGCTTGGAGTTACCCTGTAGTATGTCTGCCCTCCTAACCATTTCTTTCTAGCTTTTCATTTATTTTAGTGAGGCCTTCAGTCAAGCCAGACAGCTAGATATTTTGGACTATGGGTCTTGGCAGAAAATTCTGTACTGAGAAAACTGGGATATAACCATTGCTTATCTCCAACCTTCACTTAGTCATAGAGCTGATACTTTGTCCCCGAGTTCATAGGTGGTCCTCAGACAGAAGACCATTAGCTGCCATAATGAGCAACCTTCACTGCAACACACGGTAGGAACTTTTGTTTCTATAAAGGCTCAGGAGAATAACCAGATTTTGAAAGCTGAGAGGATCCTTATTGGGGTTTCAGAGGTTTAGAAATGTATTGGGTTGGTCCTTCAGGTCCTTATTTCTGATCCAGTCTTACTAATTCAGTGATTTCTCTGTTGCCTTACATTCAGGATTGCCCAGATGTGTGACCAAGCACACATCTCAGTCATTATACTGTTAGCCCAATCAAAATTGTGAATCAGGAATAGTTGGTGTCTGCTTGCATTCTGATCAACCCTCATTCTATCCTGGTTCTCTCAGATGATATCTTAGCCATATACCCTCACCTTTCTTGTGCCTTGAAGTCAGCTGGTTGCTGATAAACTGTTATCTGATGGTTAGGACTCTGACTGTAGTAGCAGGAGAGGCCTTCAGGACCTAACCACATGGAGTTCTGGTGATCTTACAGGCTGTAAAATCCCTCTTCCCTCACCCAGATTTTTGGAACACAAGAGAATTTCAAGGGAAGAGAATGTGTATGGCAACTACAGTAACAGTTACAAAACTGGGTCTTGCAAATGGAGCCACTTTACATTTGCTCTCATTTTTGTTTCTTTGGGGTCAAGAGGACTTGCCATTTTGTAATTAAGTTAAACAAATAAAAACTTTTGACCCTAGAGTTGGGCTAATGTCACCTAGTTAACAAATTTAAATCCAAGACTGTTTTGTTTTTTACTTCCAGGTGAGTGATGAAATGGTAGTGGAACTTATTGAGAAGAATTTGGAGACCCCGTCATGCAAAAATGGCTTTCTTCTGGATGGCTTCCCTCGGACTGTGAGACAGGCAGAAATGGTGAGTTGTTTTTTATTTCTGTCACCATTACCTGAAAGCAAACTCTGGCTCTTTATCTCTTAAACCCTTTGAAGGAGATGGGTCTGACCAAGCTCTGATAGCTTAGGTGGGTCACACTCTTTTACAGCTTGATGACCTCATGGAGAAGAGGAAAGAGAAGCTTGATTCTGTGATTGAATTCCATATTCCAGACTCCCTGCTAATCCGGAGAATCACTGGAAGGTATTTGTCCCTTGAAGGTCCCTTCTTTTCATGTTTCCTCAAAGCTTTGTCAGACTATGAGAATTGCTCTTACCTAATCTCAGCCATGAAGCTTAGTGCCATTTCAACATGGATTGAACTTATTTGGTCACATCCGCTGAAGTGGTGACATGAGCTGGCAATATAGAAAAAAGAGCAAGGGATTTGAAGGCAGCATCTCAGTCCTATCTTTTTATCTTTGACCCTAGGCACTTTTCTTAACCTCTCTAAGGCTGTTTCCTTTTATGTGGAATAGGGTTAATAGTACCTGCTTCAGGTCCTGTTCAGGTGCATGTTAGATAACAAAGTACATAGTTTAGAGCTTTGCTTATAGTAGGTGCTTAAGAAATTCCTTACAGCTGGGCACAATGGCACATGCCTGTAATCCCAGCCTCTTGGGAGGCTAAGGCAGGAGGATCACTAGTTCAAAGCCAACCTCAGCAGTGGCGAGGCACTAAGCAACTCAGTGAGACCCTGTCTCTAAATAAAACACAAAATAGGGTTGAGGATGTGACTCTGTAGCCTAGTGCCTGAGTTCAATCCTCAGTACAAAAAAAAAAAGAAATTCCTTACAGGTGTATCTCCATTTTAGTGCTTTCTAAATCTGATTTCAGGGGAGTTTCATCATTTGCTGTGGGCTTCTTATTAATTATAAAAAATAATATAACCATCTACACAAAATTTAGAAAATAGAGGAAATATTTGTTCATAGTGCAGAAATATTTTAGAAGCTCTCAATCATGAATGGATTCTGTTCTTGAATATGGGCTATACCTTCTTTCATGTCTTTGTCATTTTAATGAAGCCTCAGGAAGGTGGTCATGCCACTGTCCCAGATATCTATGATCATTATTTTTAATTGTCACATGAAATTTCATGTAGTAGGTGAACCATTCCTTACTTAATTACTCCCTTATTGCTGTACATTTGTGTTTCTTTTGATTAGCCACTATTAAATTGATAAGTGTGATCATTATATGACATGTAAATTTTTAATTAGGAGGAAAATGTGTTCTTGTTTTAGACTATTTGATTTTCTGAGGTTGAACATATTTTATGTATCTGTAGTCCATACCTTCAAAGAGAAAGACAGACACATAAATAGATGGCAGAGTCATAGGAGAGATGTTATCCTAGAAGGCTATAGGAGTTAAACAGATCTACCCTGTATTAATTTGCTTTTCAAATGTTCAAGTTCATGTTTTCAGCTGGTCCATAAGCTCCTTCATTACAGGGACTTTTGTTTCTTTGCATCTCTGTTGGGTACAGAGTAGACAAAGTTCATGTAGGCCAATGATCGATAGAGTTGACAGTGAGGAACATCACTAGGCCTCGAGTCCCTGAGGTGCAAAGCAGATGCTAATAGAATCAAGTGACACTGGGGACCTTTGTTTCAATGGGTTCAGCTTCCTGAGTACCTGCTTCCTGCATAGCACAGTATTAACCCTGATGGTGGAGGACCATGAGGGACTCTAGAAGAACAGTGTGGTAATGCCCATCTCCGACCTCAAAGAATAGTTTTGTCCAGTAGGAGGTTCAAGAACAGAGTCCGGGGCTGAGGTTGTGGCTCAGTGGCAGAGCGCTTGCCTCGCACGTGTGAGGCACTGGGTTCGATCTCAGCACCACATACAAATAAGTAAACCAAATAAAAACACTGTGTCCATGTATAACTAAAAATTAAAAATTTAAAAATTTTAAAAAGGACAGAGGTCGGAGACAGGGAGAGAAGCTGCCTAGGAGAGGCATAATATCAATTCAACCTCTCTGGATGAAGAGAATTTCAGTAAGTCCTTCTAAGAAGGGAGAAGAAGCAGGAATGAGTATGGATTGGGGAGGAATTCTAGTTTAGTAGCAGACACGTCTGCCCATAGTTGGAGAAATGCTCTGGAGATGGGGGGCAAAGTGAGTGCTTTTGGAAAGAGAAGATGGGGTCTGGGATTGTGTCTTAGTGGTAGAGCACTTGTCTCACAAGTGGGAGGCACTGGGTTTGATCCTTAGCACCACATATAAATAAATGAATAAATAAAGGCCAATCAACAACTAAAAATAAAAATTAAAAAAAGAGAGAAGATGGGAGTTTGATGGGAGATCTGTCAGGCTGAAGAGGGTGGATTTGACAAAGAGTTCAGAGTCATGGGATGTTCTCAAGCCACTAGGATGTTGAAACAGAAACTGTATTCTAAGAACATTACCTTGAGCCGGGCGCGGTGGCTCAAGCCTGTAATCCCAGCACTTAGGGAGGCTGAGACAGGAGAATCTTGAGTTCAAAGCCAGCCTCAGCAACGGCGAGGTGCTAAGCAACTCAGTGAGACCCTGTCTCTACATAAAACACAAAATAGGGCTGCAGATGTGGCTCAGTGGTTGAGTGCCCTTGAGTCCAATCCCTAGTACCAAAAAAAAAAAAAAAACATTACCTTGTTGTTAGCATACAAGGTAAATTGGAGGAGAAGAGAAACAAGATAAAGACCCCATATGGGAGCTTGCTCATGAGCCATATGAAATGACAGAGGCCTGTAGCTAGATGGAAGGGGATGAAGGGAGCAGAGAGATTC
The DNA here is from genome assembly GCA_028644305.1 of Xerus rutilus. Taxonomy (NCBI): domain Eukaryota; kingdom Metazoa; phylum Chordata; class Mammalia; order Rodentia; family Sciuridae; genus Xerus; species Xerus rutilus. The sequence goes on along the minus strand of CM053400.1, from coordinate 21,619,267 downwards.
TAAAGAACAAGCTGCAGTATTGCAATAGAGGGTAAGACTCAACCCCTCCGTTTGGAAATGAGTGGTTTAGTGTGACTTCCTCACTCAAAGAAGTGGACCTACTCCCTCACAGGGTATGCCAGACTAGTGAAGGTGTTTTTCTGAATTTACTGAGTAGATGAGTGGCAGGACTAGCACCAGAAACCTACTTTCTGCTTCCAAGAATACTGCACTGATGGTTGGAAGAAAGCGAGGCAGATAGCAGACAGTTCAGTGTGGATCTTGGTTAAGTCTGAGATGATAAAGGACCTCACTATAACAGATTTCTGAATTAGCTATGACTTCACTTCGGATTATTTGGTATTTTGAATATGTATGGTGAATGGTGTTTGTTTTTATTTTTCACGTATTCAGTATTGGCTCTCTAATATCCTAATTATCTTACCAGCTGGCTCTCTTGTATCATTATCCTAATGTCTAGTACCATCTCCACTTGGGGATGAGAAAACAGTCCAAAGTGTCACGCCAAATGTAACAGTGTAACAGTGACTGGCCAGGGCAATGGCACACACAGGTAATCCCAGCAACTCTGGATTACAACTCTGAAGCAGAATTGGGAGGATTACAAATTCAAAGTCATCCTGGACAACTCAATTTAGCAAAAACTCTATCTCAAAATAAAAAGGGCTGATGCCAGATGGGGTGGCGCACACCTGTAATCCCAGCAGTTTGGGAGCTGAGGCAGGAGGATTGCAAGTTTGAGGCCAACCTCACTAACTTAGGCCCTAAGTAACTTAGCAATACTCAGTCTCAAAAAGGGCCAGAGGTATAGGGCAGTGATAAAGTGCCCCTGGGTTCAATCCTCAGTACCAAAAAAATAAATAAATAAAGATAATAGTGACAGTAGAATTCCAGCCTTGATTGCTTCCCTCCTTTGCCTGTACCTTCAGGCCAGGCCCAGTGATTCGTGGAGCTGTTTTTGTTAGTACCTGAAACCAATCCCATTTTGAGAACCTGGAGATTGGGCTTGCTTTCTTTCATTTACCTTCTGGAAAACGAGCCTTGGATTTCTCTTTAAAATCAAGTTTGTGGGAGCTGGGCATGGTGGCGCAAGCCTGTAATCCCAGCACTTAGGGAGGCTGAGACAGGAGAATCGCGAGTTCAAAGCCAGCCTCAGCAACGGGAGGCGCTAAGCAACTCAGTGAGACCCTGTCTCTACATAGAACACAAAATAGGGCTGGAGGTGTGGCTCAGTGGTTCAGTGCCCCTGAGTTCAATCCCCGGTACCAAAAAAAAAAAAAATCAAGTTTGTGGGACTAGGGTTTAGCTCAGTGGTAGAGCACTTGCCTAGTATGCATGAAGTCCTGGGTTTGATCCCCAGGACAAAAAAAAATGTAGATGGAGAAAGAGCATGTTGTGTGTAATCAGACAGTTGAGGGAATCTGGGAGTTTACAAATGGTAGTGTAGAGAAGAGGAAAGCAAAGAGTTACATTTGTTGCAACATGGCTGCAATGTGCCCTGTGTCTTCCAGGTGAAGACATACCACTGGGCCACATCTCACACCCCCAGCCTTTCCCCCAAAACACTGCAGGTGAGCCCAGCGTGCTCTCCCTCTCCCCGGGCTTCCCAATAGATACCATTTCTGAATAGATGAACCAAAGGACCTCTTCCAGGGACTCATAATGGAGAGGCCCACCTTATTGTACACGTTGCAATCAGTTCTCTCCTGTCACCTTGTCTGCCTCCCATTGACCTACTATTACCTTATACCATAAATGGATCATCTCTCCCCTACCCCCTCAAATATGCTGAGATTAAAATACAGTAGTATCACATTTTATTTATGTATGACTTCAATGGTATAAACAGAATTGGTAGAATTTCGCAACTGATGTGCTAAGATATTAATCCCCTCAGCCATCAGAGCAACTGAGTAGGCCTAGGGTGCCCATTGCTCCCCCAGAAGAAGCAAGCCCCCTGAGTACTGTGCAAATACTTATTTCTGTGTATTCCAAGATGTGAAAAGTGTTAGGAAACTCTGATCTAACAGACCTTCATAAAGAAAGCAACCATCACTTAAATAAGCAAATACTAGATAAGCAGAGAATTAGGAAAGCATATAATTTAAGCAGGCCCTGGCTGCTGAGCAGAATTTGGCCTGCCTTCCTCTCTTCTTTGGTTTCTAGGCTCTTGTGTGGCCATTCCTGGGTCAGGAACGTGAGCTTGTTGCCTAAGGGGTTCAGCACAGATGCAGCTACTAGCTACATAGTCCCTGCCAAATAAATGCCTATTCTTGGGCTATTTCTTTTTTTCTTTTTTTTTTGGCACTGGAAATTGAACTCGGGTACTCGACCACTAAGTCACATCCCCAGCCCTATTTTTTGTGTTTTATTTAGAGACAGTCTCTCTCTGAGTTGCTTAGTGCCTTGCCGTTGCTGAGGCTGGCTTTGAACTCGCAATTCTCCTGTCTCAGCATCCCAAAGTGCTGGGATTACAGGCATGTGCCACCACGTCTAGCCTTTGGCTATTTCTTGACATATTTTTGTTTCAAAACAAAACATTGTGTTGTCTGATCATAGATGGGACTCAAACCCCTGGGCTCAAGTTATCTTTCTCCTTCAGCATCTCAAGTAGCTGATATAGGCACACACCACTGTACTTGGCTTCTTGACTTGTTTAATATGTCATTTATCCTGATCACCTGAATTTTGCCCTGTAATGGTTAGGCTGTGCTTTATCTATGTGATTATAAAGGTATTCTGCATTATCTAATGGTGTTTGTGTCCATGGATTTATTTATTTTTTCTGTTAGATGTTTGGTTTTATAACCAAACTAGTTTAGAAAATGGCATTAATCCAGGTGCGCCAGCCTGTGCCCATAATCCTAGCCACTCAGGAGGTTGAGGCAGGAGGATTGTGAGTTATATGTTCCACAGTCGTCTCCCTGACTAAACACTGCTTATGAACAGAAATCTGAACTCATTGCTTTCAGCTAGTCTGAGGCTTCAACTTAAAGCCTGAATTGGGCTAAGCACTATTTGTGTTCATTGAATGAACTAGTGAATAGAATGGATCACTATGAGACCAGCACCAGAACTACTCCTCTCAAGTCCTGAATTATGTAGTTATGCTAACAGTTTGCCTCTTTAAACACTCCTTATGTTTCAAAATAGAAAATATACCCACTCTACCATTGCATAAGTCTAGTTATTTTCCTAAGCAAGAGGTGCCTATTACTGGGTTCTCTGTTGGGTTAAAGTCTGTACATCCAGCTTTTCTTTCTTCATTATTCAGGAGACTCTTAGGGTGCAGGGGCTACTTTCCAGCAACTTGACTCATGTACATTGCTGTCTTTCAGGCTGATTCACCCCAGAAGTGGCCGGTCCTACCATGAGGAGTTCAACCCCCCAAAGCAGCCCATGAAAGATGATGTACGTAAACTCAGAACAGGAAATTTTCTTTCTTCTTCTTTCTTCCTTCATTGTTTCCTCCCTCTGTCTGTTTTTTTTTGTTTGTTTGTTCTTTCCATCTTCCCTTTTATCAATATTACTAACTTAACCATGAAAAATAGCACTGTTAATAAATCATATGGCCTGTGACAGATCTGTATAGTGTCTCTCTGGGTGGTTTATTGCTTGGCCTCAGGGCAGCTGGCACTGGCCAGCTATTTCCCAGTGCCTTATAATATCTTCTGTCCCAAGCAGTCCCATTCTGATATGATGGCCACCTAAGTGGTCAGCTAATCAGAAAAAGGTTTCAGGGAAACCCAGAACTAGGGGATGGAAGGATAGTACTGAAGACAAGTGTACCAGTCAGTTCTGCTTCACAATATCCTAGTGACTGCTCTGCTGTACCCAGGAGTTTGATACATAGTCACGATACCATTTGCCATAAGAAGTACATATGATCTGTTTTAGAGCATGCAGGCAACAGTGAGAATTCCCTGAGTTTATCTTTGTCACATGAGATAAGTTCATCAGGTCATCCAGGTTCTATAAATATAAATTGCAAAGCCATCATAATTTAGGCATATTTTGAAAAACTGGTAATTCTACCATTCAGAGTCCTTTCTCACTTCACTTGCCACTATTAGAATATTAATGGGTGACACTGTAGTACTTTTGCTAGATACTAAAGCAACTAGGATAACAATTACTAACACATCTCTAATTTCAATGTATTCTTCTGGTCTCAGGTGCCTCCATCTTTCTTGCCTCTCACCCTGGAAGTGTTCATCTGGGAAGATGAATAGCATAAGCGCAGACCTGTGAGAGAAAGGTCCTCTCATAAAAGGGCCTTTCCTCATGGTTGCTGTTTCTGACTGGTTGTCTGACTTTTCTAGACCTGCCGGTTTGCTACTGGGAGTGGAAAAGTTCTTTACTGGAGAGGGTCTAGATTATCTGTATTTGTTTCTAAAGAACTATAGGATCTGACAACATCCTAGACAGAATGGTCCCATCTCACATCTGGTATGGGTTAGGGAACCTTGTAAGTAGTCCCAGCCTTTCACTCCCCTTCTTATTCTCAGATCACTGGGGAACCCTTGATCCGCCGATCAGATGATAATGAGAAGGCCTTGAAAATACGCCTGGAAGCCTACCATTCTCAGACCATCCCACTTGTGGAGTACTACAGGAAACGGGGAATCCACTCTGCCATCGATGCTTCCCAGACCCCTGATGTCGTATTTGCGAGCATCCTAGCAGCTTTCTCCAAAGCCACATGTAAAGACTTGGTTATGTTTATCTAATGTTGGGTTCAGAAAGGAATTTATTTCCTATCCCTGTTAAGGGTGTGGGTAGGAATGGCAGGGCAGGCAAAGGGAAGCTTCCTTCCTCAGGCTAGAATATCTCTTGATTTATTGATTAAAAAGCACTTGCTTGATGTACTTGGTGCATATGCAACTCTCATCTCATCTGTGTGTCTGCGTGTGGTATCAGTATGTGATCACTCCTACTTTCTATGTTTGCGTCTCAGTTGCTTTACCAACTGTTTATCTCTTTAGCCATACTCTTGTTTTTGTTTTTGGGGAGGATACTGGTAATTGAACTCAAGGGTACTCAACCACTGAGCCACATCCTCAGCCCTATTTTCTATTTTATTTAGAGACAGGGTCTGCTTAGCACCTCGCTTTTGCTGAGGCTGGCTTTGAACTCGCAATCATCCTGCCTCAGCCTCCCGAGTCACTGGGAATATAGGCGTGCACCATCATGTCTGGCTTTCTTTAGCCATACTTTTTATTTTATTTTTTAACCAAATTAAACCATCCCAGGTATCTGCCAGGTACCCAATTCCAAAGCTTTATGGTATTTATCCATATTTAGCAGCTGATAAGAAGTCCAAGGTCACATGAAATCAGGCAGTTCCTAATGTAGAGAGTTGCCCGGGAATTCCACTTTTTTTTTTTTTAATTTTTTTAGTTGTAGATGGACACAATGTCTTTATTTTACTGCTTTGTATGTGGTACTGAGGATCGAACCCAGGGCCTCATGCATGCAAGGCAAGCGCTCTACCGCTAAGCTAAAATCTCAGCCCCTCCACTTTTTTTTTTAGTCTACAATGAAAAGCTACATGAGTCAGCAGCTGGATAGGGATCATTAATTTCCCCCCAAGTGGAAAATAAAAGACACTTATATTATAAATTCCAGAATTTACTGGGAGAGGGTATCACTATAGAAAGAGCCAAGCCAGGTTGAAATATTTTTGTGATCTGTATCATGGTGCTTTAAGGTATGCATCCTTTGGGACTTGGGTTTGAAAACTGAATTGTTTAAAAGAATTAAACCAGATAAAAGTCCTTTGGAATTCAGATTGTCTTCTGAACATTCAGACTGGACAACTGAGAGCAAGCAAATCTATTTCCCCAAAGAAAGAACAGGGTAGGTTTGTTTGCTTTTGTTTTGTTGTTTTTTTTTTTTTTAATTTTTTTTAGTTGTAGATGGACACAATGTCTTTATTTTATTGCTTTGTATGTGGTGCTGAGGATCGAACCCAGGGCCTCACGCATGCGAGACAAGCGCTCTACCACTGAGCTACAATCCCAGCCCCTTGCTTTTGTTTTTAATGTTTGCCTCAAAATATTGACAAAATAGTGATTTGGGAAATCTATTCTTTTATTCACTTTGGTCAGAATTTATTCAAACCCAGTCCCTCTCTAGGATATAAAACCCAAATCAAATGTGTCCTTTTTAAATCCATATCCTTTCTCTCCCATATCTAGTCTTTCACTCTTTATTTCATGATGGTGGTAGCCACAGACCCCAAGAAAAAAATCACCCAAAAATAAGATCACCTATGACAGTCACAAAGTTCTTACTTGTAACATTGGTTCCCCCGCTATTAAGCATTTCCTAGGGTCCATGCTGTGCCTTTTGGTCTCTGGTTTGATTGTGGCAAAGAGATGAATTAATGGGTTCCTGTGAAGAGACCACAAAACCTGCAGCCTCTGGAAAAACCATTAGAAAGTCAGTGGTACATTCAGTAAGTAATTCTGCCTGCCTCAGCATAATCTGCTGCTGACTCATTATAATGGACCATGAAGTGCCCAGTCCCTGTCTGACCTGAGCTGTCCTACTGTCTGTGAGACTCCTGGAGGGCTTGTTCTCTGCCCACATAGAAACTGGGTGTGGGTGTGTGGCCATCTTGTTTTTTTCTTTGCCTAGTACAAATGAGTGAGTGCTGCCTCTGCCCTACCTTGCTCCTCTGCCTCTAATGTAACCCTGCCGCCTCTTAACGGAAACCTAGTCTGGCTTTGGGTGTTTCTGGGAAGCACATGGCTTCTGGGAATGGGTAAGAAAGAAGAATGAAACTAAAACTATCAGCTATGCCTGCCGGGAGTCTGACATCCTTCTCTGAATGAGGGTGAACTCTTGAATCTTGAAATTGACTCCCCTTTGACCAAGGATTGTTGGAGGCACTTGGTCTCAAAGTCAAGGTCCCTGAATGTTTGCTAACTGTGTGTATTCCTTTCTTAAATACTTGCCATCTGTCCACATACATTTGCATGTGCACACATGCACACACGTGTGCAAGTAATATTTAAACTGCAGGTAAAAACTAGATCATCACAGGAGATAATGTATCTTTCTGAGGTGGTTATGATTATATTTTCGCTTCATTTAATTGCGAAGTCTTAACCTCAGCAGGCATGAGAGCTTTCACAGCAGAGAAATGTCCAGTGTATAGTGCATTTGGTTGCTGGGGCATGCATGCCAGCCTCCTCTGACATTTACTTGGTTTTTAAAAACCCATTTTGTTCTCTCTTGTTTCCTCTCTATTTCAGCCTAGTAACAGAAGGCCAGGCGAGACTGCACCACTGCTCATCACCCTGCGGCGTGATCCCTGCTCTTAGGTGCTGGGCAGAGGGGAAGGGTGTCAGGGAAGCATGGAGAGGGAAGGGTGGTGAGTGGCTCAAGAGGACTGTTTGAAAGAGCAGCAGTGTTGTAGTGAGTAGGGGTTTTTTACATGTAGGTGGGAGTTTTAAAAATATAAACAAGATTAATTTTTTTAAAAAAATACTGTGATTGAGGGTGTGGATACAAATAGGATGATACTGTATTATTTCTAAGCAATTGGATTTTCATTTACTCTGAACTGGTGACAATATATTTTAAAGCCAGTGTTCTTAGACCTCAGCTTTTATCTCAGAACCTCATGGGGTGCCAGGCCAAGAATGCAGGAAATCGAACTGTGGTCCTGTGTGTTCTGTAGCTTGGAAGAGGGAATATTTGATTGTTGACCCTGGTGCCCCACACCATAAGATCAAAAAATCATCTCTACAGGCTGGGCACATACCTCAGCAATAGAACACCTGCCTAGCGTGTGCAAGGACCTGGTTCAACCCCCAGCATCCATTAAAAAAAAAAAAAATCATCTCTACATCTGAAAGAGATAAGAGGTGTATCCTCAGAGGTGGGACTCAACAAATCAAGTTTTCTAGTGGTAGGGAGAAAAGAGGAGGCGGGTCTCCGTTCCCCTGACTCACCATTCTCATGACTAAGCTCATGGTCTCAGCAGCCACCCAGCACATGCCACAATCTTATGCCTTCTTTCATCTGTGGTATGTAAAGGGACCCTTTTTAATAAATGAGCAGGGGCTGGGGATGTAGTTCAGTGGTATGACATTTTGCCTGGCATGTGCAAGGCCCTGAGTTTAGTCCCTAGCACCATGAAAAATAAGTAAATAAAAATAATAAACGAGCAAGTGTCCTAAGCTGTATCATCCAAAGATTACCCTTTCCATCAAATCCTATGAGTGGGGTCACTCAACAGCACTGTGATGTATTATCTTCAATGAGGTGCCTTTCTTAATTGACCAAATGCTGCCTTGTTTGGCCCTAAGTCAATAAAGTATGTTAAAAATTCATATCCCCTGTTGTGGCTTTTTTTTTTTCCCTCCTGAGGGAACCTGAGCTAGAAAAATGACGTTGAATTCTGGACCTGGCCTGGAAACCTTTGTCATGGTCACTAGCAGCCTTGTAGCAGAAAGGACCCAGTATATGGTCCTAAGATACGTCTGTAGACCCTCTTTTTTTTTTTTTTGGTACTTGGGGTTGAACTCAGGGGTACTTGACCACTGAGCCACACCCCCAGCCCTATGTTGTGTTTTATGTAGAAACAGGGTCTCACTGAGTTGCTTAGCGCCTCGCCATCACTGAGACTGGCTTTGAGAACTCACGATTCTCCTGTCTCAGCCTCCCAAAGTGCAGAGATTACAGGCGTGCACCACCGCTCCCGGCTTGGACCCTCTTGACATCAACTCTTAGGCCTTTTCTTGATCCCAGAGACAAGGCAGCTTGGTCTAGTAGAGACATCACTGTGCTTGGAGTTCAGGAAACCAAGAACAGATCCCTCCCCTCTGCTCCTGCTTCCTTATCTGAAAAAGGACAGTAATGCATTTTCGGAGGCAGTGGTATTAAATGAAGTTTATAAGGAGAAGGTTTGGCTTGGTGCCTGGCATATAACAGACATGGGATAAATTGTTAGTTGAATCAGAATATACACAGAAAAATATCTGCTTCCTGCCAGGCTATATAATTATTGAATGGACAGCCTGGAAAGCCAGTGCTTCTAATCCTAAGCCAGGTCTTTGTCTACCTTTAAGGCTGCTGCTTTTAACACCCTTGGTTGCTTCTTTGTGTGTCCTAGTTTAAATCCATTTACTCCCCAACAATAGTGAGCTTAAATGGTTTGTCCAAACTGAAGCTCTCATGCTTTTGGAAGGCTGCCTTCACCAGTAAGATTTCCGAGAAATTACTGCTGTTCCCAAAACCAGAAGGAGCTGGTTTAGAAGCGCCACTATTCTTCAGGCATCTTGTTACTGAAAGGCAGAGTCCTCACCAGCATACTAAATCCTGCTCCCTGAGCAGCCCCTCCCTTGTCTGCTCCTCCACTTCCCTACCTCAGCAGTCATTTTCAGGTGTCAGCATGACTGATTTGCTCTCATCGGTTCATTCCTCAAGCTATTTAAACACCCCATGAAAATTTTCTTCCCTTCCTTGGGCATCATACATCCAATTGGGAGGGAATGTTTGTCAAAGCAGCCTGCAAAGCAGCATAGACTGGTTGAAAAGAACAAGCTGAAAGATGACTGAGCAAGCTGTTCTTCATTTACTCCTGTGAGCCTTGGTGTCCTCGTTGCAAACCAAGATTTGATGAGATAAGAATTGCCACCACTCCTGGAAGACTGATGTCATGCCAGGTACTGTACACAAGCTTTCCATGCTTGACTGCACATCACTCTCACAAAGCGCCCTATGCAGTTGGAACTGTCCTATTTTACAGGTGAGGAAGGCAAGGACTCAAGTAATGTTCCTCAAGTCACACAGAAGAGGCAAGTTGGAACTTAATGCAATATCCAGCACTTGTCTTCACCCTTGACCTTGTTGCTGAAATGACTTGTGCGTCCTTACAGGCAGAAAGGGCCCTTCTGAATAAAAGCTCTTTTCTATGGACACACATTGCCATGCTCAGGACCCAGAGAGGTGCTCTCTGTATGCAGAGTATCACTGACAGAACAGATGGGATGAGGAGCAGCCTCTGGAAGTCTCAGTCTTTCCTCAGAGGAAGATGGCTCAGTGAGTCAGAAGACCAATTTGAACAGCAGCTCCTCCACCATGAGACCTTGATGAGGAGCAGCCTCTGTGGAAGCCTCAGTCTTTCCCCAGAGGAAGATGGCTCAGTAAGTCAGAAGACCAATTTGAACAGCAGCTCCTCCACCATGAGACCTTCGGCAACTTATCACCCCTCATCAGTAAAAGGGGAATGATCCCTATGCTCAGGTATGTTAACTGGTCACCGAGATGCTCGTATGGGTCAGGACAGCCAGTACACAGCAGGTACCCAGTAAACGCTGATGGAATTCAGAGAGAAAATGTGGACATTGGTGAGAGCTGTTGTCTTCCTGACCAGGAGGAACCAGGCTAAGGATTCTCAGCCTTAGGATACACTAGAAATCATGGACCTCCAAAATTGTATGCAGAATTCTTTCTTTTTGTATTTTCATAATTAATAGCTGAACATATATTGAATGCTTAGTATGTTGGAGGGTCTGCATACATTATTCTCAGTAACCCCATGGAAGTAAGTACTGTTGTTATCTCCATGTTATAACTGCATTTTGAGGCTCATACATCTGTAGCTCCATATCTTGACCTTATTCCACTGTGCTGGGTGATTTGACACTTTGCTGGGAAGAGAGGAAATGTTCTCAGAAGCACTTACGTTACAGAAAATGCTGCAAGTCATGGATCAAATGAAAGAGATTTACACAGTTGTGCTCTGTCACAGTGAAGGATCTGAGTGGGCAGCATTGTCACAGGTAAGGTCTTCTTTGATTTTATCATCTCCATGACTTCCTTGCTATTAGAGTGAATCTCTAGTTTGGTGGATTTGCAAAGCTCCTGGAACTACCCTTATTCCAGGGTGACCAGAGAGGTAGGAGAGGAGCCAGTTTCCCCCACCTCTGGTTCTGGAAAGGGTGGCAGTGGGAGGGTATGTGTATGGGTTGTACTTCACAGTCATCCCTCAAAGACTACAACTCTGTGTAGCTGTGGCCTTGCATTATTCATAACTCCAGAGGGAGCACTGTGCTTCTGAGGTCTCCAGGAAGTGGCAATTCTTTTTATTGTTGTCTGGGGCAGTGTGATGATGAACTTCTCTCACAGATGGCCCTTTCCAGGTACCCAGACATAGGTGAATTGCCCCAACAGAGTAGGTGGGAGTGGAAAGAAAAGGTATAGTAAACAAAACCAGACTTTGATTCTGTGCAGATAACCCTCAGGCCCATAGGCCAAACAGACCTGCACTTTTAGGGGTAAAGTTGCTGTGGATCAAATCATCCCATTGTACAGTGCCTCTTAAAGAATGACTTTTAGAGCCTGGTGCGGTGGCTCAAGCCTGTAATCCCAGCACTTAGGGAGGCTGAGACAGGAGAATTGCGAGTTCAAAGCCAGCCTCAGCAACAGCGAGGCGCTAAGAGACTCAGTGAGACCCTGTCTCTACATACAACACAAAATAGGGCTGGGGATGTGGTTCAGTGGTCGAGTACACCTGAGTTCAATCCCCAGTACCAAAAAAAAAAAAAAAAGAATGACTTTTAGGACATATTCCTCTGGGCTTGGACCTAGGAGACACACACGCTCTCTGTTTAGTTGGTCTTTATTCTAGGTGAAAGGTGGTTCATTTTCTTGTGTTTTCCCTTTGGCCCTGGCTCTGAGGAGACTCAGAACTAAGTCTTTTTTTTTTTTTTAATATTTATTTTTTAGTTGTAAGTGGACAGAATATATTTTATTTTTTTATGTGGTGCTGAGGATCGAACCCAGTGCCTCACGCATGCTAGGCGAGCACACTACCACTGCGCCATAACCTCAGCCCCAGAACTAAGTCTTTTGTTCAACTGCTATGCTTTCCTCTGCCAGGTTTCTTAATAAAATTTCTACCCCACCTCAGTCTCAGTTGTTTTATGTTTAGCATTTTGGTGCTGAATGTTTGTTTTGTAAACTGCCTAGAGTCTGTTTTGGAAGAGAAGCAGGGTATACAGGAAAGGCTAATGAGACAGGTCTGGAGGTCAGGGGTTCTGTGCAGAGGGAAGACACAGGCCAGTGGAGTCCACTGTGTTAGGGCTGCTCTAACCTAGTGACCTACACCATAGAGGTCTTGGGAAATCCACATCTTGTTAGAAATAATACTTTTCAAACCAAGTGCAGGAACAATAATACAAGGGAAATTTTTCAGCTCATGAATAATGTCAAGACCCCAGAAGAGCAAAAGGTAAGGATATATACACAGAATTGATAGCGCACTTTAAGTTCTGTTCAGGTGCTATTTTTCCTCTCTCCCCCCAGATACACCATAGTCTGAGCTTTGACAATGCCATCCTTTGCTGTGGGACTGAAGAGGGGGGAATATTTCAATTTTGTGGTCAGCTCTGTGTTTCAGTCATGTTCCCACTGATGTGAGCATGGGTTCTGGGGGTGACGGAGATCATCTGTGGTCAGATCTTGGTACCGACTAGTTCATTATGTGCCTTGGGGAGATGTTAAACCTTTACGCCTGAACAAACTCACTGTAAAATGAAGATCATATCACCCATGTAGAAGGGTGGCAGAGTTTATATAAATTGAAAAATAGCAGCTGCCTAATAAATGATCCTTTCTATTGTTTTCCCCATGGCCATTTGCCAAGGAAAAAAGACCTTACCATGGTACCAGGTACCAGGTATTTCAGAATGGCTATCTTTTTTTTTTTTTTGTACTGAGGATTGAACTTGGATACTCGACCACTGAGCCACATCCCCAGCCCTATTTTGTGTTTTATGTAGAGACAGAGTCTCACTGAGTTGCTTAGTGCCTCGCCTTTGCTAAGGCTGGCTTTGAACTCACAATTCTCCTGTCTCAGCCTCCCAAAGTGCTGGGATTACAGGCGTGCCCCACTGCGCCCGGCTGAGAAGGGCTATCTTCACCTATTCCTATTCTCCAGTGTTGTCTTCATCCCCTTTGGAAAATGGTACCAAACTAGAACAGGTTATTTTTCAATGGTGTGTTTCCTGAGCTGCCAGCCATGATCCTGGGTGGAGATGAGCATCGGTTCTCCTCCAGGTTGGCAAGAGGAATGTGGTCCTGACATGGCAGCCAGCCAGTGATAGTCTTGAAAGTAGGACAGTCTGTAGTCGAAGATGAGAGAAACAGAGCCACTGCTGGAACCACCCCTGGGGCTGGGAGGACCTGCTCAGTTCCCGAAGACCTGCTGCAATGGCTGCCTGTGGGAACTGCCACCCTTGAGGCCAGAGTGGGAGGGAACAAAGACATGCATGATGAGACAGATCTGTATGCTTCAAAGGCACATGACACCAGGGAGGTGCTGGAGTGGGTAGAAGTCTAGTGAGAATTTGTTGGCTTCTGTTTTGAGAACCTTTGAAAATAGCCCTGTAATAAGGGAATAAGAGCAGTACCTTCCTCCTGGAAAGCAGGGCAGGATGAGTTGGCGTTTATCAGGTACTTTAGAACAGAGGCTGCTCACGGCTCGGGAAGCCCTCCCCAGCTGGCAGCTCCAGCTCAGCCATTCCAGTTTGTCCATGTATCCCTAAGGAAATGACTGTGCAGAAAGCATTTTTTATAGCAGGATAAGAATTGGAAACAACCTAAATTTCCAACAACAGGGGAGATTGGCTATGATTCATTCATAGTATGTGATCCTGAAATAATGATTTCAAGACAGAAATGGCGGGCTGGGTCTGTAGCTCAGTGGTAGAGCACTTGCCTCGCATGCGTGGGTCACTGTTCGATCCTCAGCACCGCATAAAAATAAATAAATAAACATATTGCATTCATCTGCAACTAAAAAATATTTAAAAAAAAAAAAGACAGAAATGGCATGATAAACTATTGGTAGATAAACAGATTATAAAACAATACAAAATGGGTTTATTTTTTAAAGTAAACTTTATTTTGAAATAATTCTAAGTTTACAGAAAAGTTCCAAAGGTAATACATAGTTTCTACCTATACTTAACCTAGTTTCCCCTATTATTAACATCTTACATAACTATAGTACATTTGTCACAACTAAGAGATTAACATTGGCACATTCTTAGAGTCTTACTATATTTGATTTTTCACCAGTTTTTCTACTAATGTCCTTTTTTGTTTGTTCAGAGATCCAACCTGTTATACCACATTGCATTTAGTATTTTAGGGTCTTAAAGTTTACTTAGAAAAGCATCAGGAAGGTAAATTTGAAAATATTAACTGAGATCATAGCTTAGTGGTAGAACTAGGAGAGATGTTTATTTTTAAAATTTCTGAAGCCAGGCGTGGTGGCACAAGCCTGTAATCTCAGCACTTAGGGAGGCTGAGACAGGAGAATCGCGGGTTCAAAGCCAGCCTCAGCAATGGTGAGGCGCTAAGCAACTCAGTGAGACCCTGTCTCTACATAAAACACAAAATAGGGCTGGGGATGTGGCTTAGTGGTTGAGTGCCCCTGAGTTCAATCTCCAGTACCAAAAAAAAAAAAAATTCTGTATGTTGGGGCTGGGGTTGTGGCTCAGTGGTAGAACACTTGCCTCGCACATGTCGAGGCACTGGGTTCGATCCTCAGCACCACATAAAAATAAATAAAATAAAGACATTGTGTCCATCTACAACTAAAATATGTTCTTTTAAAAAATTTCTGTATGCTAATTTTTCTGTGTTTATTGTGTCACATAGTTTTAAAACATTAAAAAAAACAAATGTCTTTAGGCTGAGCGGGGGCCCTCTGATTACTCCTAGTCCAGATACACTGTATCGTGGTTATTTATGCATTTGTCCTACTCTTTAGACTGAGCACAAGAAGGGCCCTGTCTGCTTTGTCCCTCTTTCCCATCACACAGCACAAGGCAAGGCACCAGAGGAAGCACTGATAATGTCCAGTTGAATTAATGGTTGAAGTCAGGGAAGTTTACTGCTGTCAGCTCTCAGAGGTTAACTAGTGTTAGCACTCTTTCAGCTTAAGGAAACCCCAGGTTATGTTTCCTGTTCGGTGACCCTAGCAGAAGGACAGAACCTGTTTTTGAAGTTTGCATTCTCAGGGTTGACTTGCATGCTTGTCACTGAATGAATCACTGTGTCCAGGAGCATGAATGTGCCAACTGACCAAGTTTAGCTGAGCTGACCAGCCTTTAGATCACTTCCCAAAGAACAGTCAGCATTCTATCCAAACAGGGAGGATGGATGCTGAGCGGGTTAAACACAACATCAGAGCTAGTTCCCCAAAGTAGACATCTTTTTTAAAAAATATTTTTTAGTTGTAGATGGACACAATGTCTTTCTGTTATTTATTTTTATGTGGTGCTGAATAAATAAATAATAAAAATTTATTTTTTTTTCTGCAGTGCCTCACACGTGCCAGGCAAGTGCTCTACCACTGAGCCACAACCCCAGCCCTCCAAAGTAGACATCTTATCTCTAATTTTTTTCACCAGACTATAAGCTCTCTGATGAGAACAGGACCATGTCAGTGCTATTCATTAAGTTCCTAGCACCCAGCATAGTGCTTAACATGTAACAGGGCCTAGTTATTTATAAGTAAATAAATTCATCTCTTGATAAAATAAAAGTATTTAGGTGGTATTTGAATTAGGATGCTTTGAGATGCCAATAACAACAACAACCAAAAAAAAAAAAAAAACCCTCACCAATAAAGCACATTTGTTGGCTCACACAACTAAAAGGTCTAGTGAAGCCTGGCAGTAAGTCAGGCATGGTTTGATCAGAACTTCCATTACTCTCCTAGTCTCCTAATTGTT
Source organism: Xerus rutilus (assembly GCA_028644305.1). Taxonomy (NCBI): domain Eukaryota; kingdom Metazoa; phylum Chordata; class Mammalia; order Rodentia; family Sciuridae; genus Xerus; species Xerus rutilus. The sequence goes on along the minus strand of CM053400.1, from coordinate 21,603,503 downwards.
TCCTCAGTATCATCCTCAAGCTGGCTTCTCTCATGGTAGCAAAATGACTGCAGCAATTCCAGACATCACATTTGTATTTCACACATCCAGACAAGAGTTAAATGGAGAGAATATATTCCAGAATTCTCAGCAAAAAGTCCTGAGATTCACTGTGGACTGAATAAAGAAGGTTACATGTCCACTTGTGAAACAGCCATTAGAGGTAGGTGGTGTTTATTGACTTAGCCTAGATCATGTGGTTTAACCCTTAGAACTGGGGGCACTGGGGAGGTGGAGAGTAGCATCACCTTCCCTGAAACTATTCCAAACTATTTCTGTTGGGAATTGAGAATTTGAGGAAGGGGGAAGCAGTTTGGGTCCTGGGAAGATGACTAACAGGAATCTAGCTCAGTGGAATACACTAAGTTGTGCAGCATAGACAAGGACTACGGAAATCAAGAGCAAGGGCTGCACCAGTCAGAGGAGGGAAGATTCGTGGAGGAGGACAAGAGACTATGCCAAACCTGGAGGAGGAAAAAGATTTGGCCAGTAGTGGCTACATCCCTCAAGGAGGTTTTATAAGCATTTCTCACATGCCAAACACCATGCTGGACAATCTGTACACTATCCCAATTAGTGTGTAAAGTCTCCACAAGGTTGGTGTCATTTCCATTTCACAGATGAGAAACTGAAACCCAGAGCTCATGCAGTAAATGTTGAAGTTGAGATTTGGACCCAGCTTGTCTGGTTCTGAAGCCTGCACCTGGAACCATGGTCACCAAGAAGTTTGTACACTAGTAAAGTGAGTGCCCTGATCTCAGAAGTCATCTAAGAGGTGAAGAGTAAATGATTTAATTATTAATTCTCCTGCTACCCCACGAAACAGGATTACTTTTACGCCTGTCTTAAAGACAAATGAAGGCATAAACAGTTAAATAATTTGCATGACCTGGTAAGTGTTGGTGCCCAACTTATCACCCTGGCTTCACTCTTCAGGGCCTACACTTCTAGTTACCAATGCATATGGGCTCTCATTGTCATCACAGTAATGCAACGCTAACCAGTTTGGGTTGAGCAAGCTGGATTCTGTTCCGTGCACTTCCGACACAGGTTTAACCAGGTTCTAATCAGGTTGATAAGAAGGACTGTGTCCCAGAGCCCGTAGTCTTTTAGACAGTGTTCTAGGTCTTGTGTCTGAGCTGCCTATGGGAAAGTGGCCTGGCTGCCTCCCCAAATCGCTGACAGCACAACCTTTGGCAGGGACAGCCAAAGCCCCGTGCTGCTGTTGCCTGAGAGCTTGGCCAGAAGGACTGAGCCAGTATGGATTGAGCAGCTGCAGGGCCTGGGCCTCTGGGGCTTCCAGGCACCCTGGCTTAATGCCTGGAGACTGTTCAAGGCTATTGCAGCCAGAACTGAGGACTAAGCATCAGGATCCCTGGGTTCCAAGCTCAGCTTGTTGGCCAATGTACTGTGAGAGCTTAGACAGATCCTTTTCCTTGTCTGAGCCTCAGTTTCCTAGAAAGTAAATGAATAAGATCACCCTTGCCCTTGACCTTTCTCCTAAATATGACCTCTGACAGTCTGGACATTTGGGGTACCACAAAATAATTATCCCTCTCTAAAAACCTGGAGCCCAGGCTATTGAGAATCTCTCCTTGGTGCCAAGCCTTCCTGGGCACTGGGGTCACAGAGGGAAGCTAAGCTTATCCCTACCTTATGTGGCTCCCAGTTGGTTGGGGGTTAGGGGAACTGATGGAAAAGCCAGCAGTCAGCCCAATGTGGTAAGTACATTACTGCACAGAGAGAAGGATGAAGGGGTCGTGGGCTCCAAGGAGGGAGCAACCAACTGCCCGCAGCAGCCTGGAGGGTTTCCCAGCAGGAAAAACATGAAGCTAAACTGTCTTGCATTTTCCTGGTAGAAAAGGGGTGAGTATTCCTGTTGAGGGAACAACCTGTGCAAAGGCCTAGGGGCAGAAGAGACTGTCTCCTGAGGAAAGAGTGAACTCCACGTGGCAGAGAGGCGAGAGGAGAGTGTGTGTGTGTTTGAAGAGAGGCCTAAAGGGACAGGCGCAGCAGCAGGGGCTGAATTGAGCACCAAGTTCCTGAGCCTCAGCCTGAGGCTCTAAGACTAGAAAAAGCAGCACACAAGCCTCTGGAGTTCCAAGTTGGCCCACACCACTTGCTCCTTTCTCTGGAGGCCAAAGGCTGTGTTGTGCCTTCCTGTTCAAGGTGCTCCACCCTCCAGTCTCAGATAAAGCTCTTCACAGAGCAACCCATTCATCCCAAACACCTCACATTCATGGGCCACAACTTCTGCCTTCTGGGTTCTCCAGCAGTTTAGCTAGGCAGCTAAGATGCAGAGAACTCATCAGTGGTACAGAAAATTGTTACAGAGCTCCAATGGGCAAGGTCCCATGCTGGCCTCTAGAGAGCAGGCCAGACATGATTCCTGCTGGGAGCCCACAGTCTAGCAGGGAAGACAAATACTAAACACATGATCATGCCAATAATTATTCATCATCATTTGGTTTTTAGAAAAATAAAAACTTTATCCCGGCATGGTGGGATAAAATTACATGTGCACTGTAATTCCAGACTTGGGAGGCTGAGGCAGGAGGATCACAAGTATAAGGCCAGTCTCAGCAACTTAGCAAAACCCTGTCTCAAGGGTGGGGCGGGGGGAGCTGGGGATATAGCTCAATGGTAAAGTGCCCCTGAGTTCAATTCCCAGTACCTAAATAAATAAACTTTATAATGGGGAAATACTTTATAACAGAGCTGACTTCCCTGGCAGACAGGAAAGGTGTCCCTAAAGAAGTGATGTTGTGTTTGGACCTGAGGATGCTGGGCCCAGCTTACTGAAGCAGCAGGGAGAAGTGTTACAAAAGCACAATGACTTCTGGTCATCTGGTCAAGGAGATCAAGGAGGGGGATCTGGGGCCAAAACTGGTCTTTCCTCAGGCCTGCTGCCTCACAGACTTCCTACTGATGTTTTTCTCCCACTATTCAAGTGCTCACAGTAGGCAAGCACTGTGGTGAACCATTTGCCTAGCCTGCATGAGGCCTGGGTTCCATCCCTAGTACCGCTCAAAAAGAGTCAATGGTAAAGAATCTTCTTCACTTTAATCTTGCTGCATCCTCTCAGAGGCAAACTGAAACCTAGGAAGTCAAAGTGTGCGCACAGTCAAAACCAAGATAGGAACCCACATCTCTGGGCTCTGAGATAACCTGGTAAGATCATGGAAGAAAATCACCACTCTTCCAAGTTTTGCCTTGGGCCAGGACATCCCTGGGATAACAAACACACAAGGAACTTTCTGGAAAGGAAAAATACTTCCTGGAGAAATAGAGTAGCTAGCTTCAGAGACATTACATTTGACTTGGAGACAGCTCCATCCTGAGCCTGAGAGTACCCAAGGACTGCAACCAGCTATTTTCTCAGCCTTGCTGTAACCCAAAGCAGACACTTGGAAATTTGGTTCTTCCTGCTCCTGAGGCAAACAGGGTTGCTTTTGAATGAAAGGAGCATGAGCCCCACTATGAGCCAGCAGTGCAGGCCTCTCTTTGATTTCTGATGGCGCCACCATCAGAGAGACTGCAACCTGTAGGAAGGTCCAAGGCCTTCAGCACTGGCTCTTGAGCCTTGGAATGGGAGGGGCTGTCTTTGGGCCCTAAAAGTCTCCAAGGACTTGTAGGTCCCAGTGAGAGGGTGTTTAGGCCCTTAGGGAAAGGAGGTTTTTTTTGTGTGTGTTTTGTTTTTTTTTTTTGGTACTGGGGATTGAACTCAGGGCCACTCAACCATTGAGCCACATCCCCAGCCCTATTTTTGTGTTTTATGTAGAGACAGGGTCTCACTGAGTTGCTTAGTGCCTCGCGATCGCTGAGACTGGCTTTGAACTCTCGATTCTCCTGTCTCAGCCTCCCAGTGTGCTGGGATTACAGGCGTGCACCACTATGCCCAGCTCAGGAGAGGAGCTTTTTATTCTGACAAGGGATTGGAGATGCTCTGGACCCTAAGGACTTGTCAGCAAGACAAAACAGTTGAAGTGTTTGAGTATATCTGGGACACACATTTGCTATGTCCATAATTTCTTCAGTCCCTCTCATTCCCAGAGCACTTGCGCCTTTGTCATCTATGTTCCACACTGACCCTCAGAGCGGCCTTTTATGAAGCTAAGGAAATTGAAGATGATGGAGAAAAATACAGAGTCGCCCAGGGTCCCACAGAGAAGGACACATCTATAATCACATCCAGCCCCTTCCTGTCTGCCCCAGACCTGGCCCTTTCTGTCACCCCAGCCTCCCCCAACTCCTGCTGAGCTGGAGACCTGAGGTCAAAGAACCAAGTTCTACCCTTCCACCAGAGCTCTTTCTGAAAAAGACCTGTCCAGAGAGGTGAGATGAACTGGAGGCTTTAATCCTGGCCCTGCCTCCTTCTCTGAGTGGCTACAAGTTGGACACAATGAACCTGAAAGTGCTTCATAAGATGTTGAACCAGCACAGACAGGGGAACTCCCACTCTGTTGTGTATAAAGACATGGGTGATTTGGAGCCAGGCCTTCAAGGGGCTCACAGTCTTGGGGAGGCAGACAGACCCATAACCCCAACATGGCATGAATAATGCAACAACCAAGGAGTGTTGGGCATCATGAAGGTAAGGGCAGTCAGGGAAGGCCCTGTGAAGACTGCATGTTGGAGATGGGCCAGGGGAGTGCGAGAGCTCACCCGGTAGACAAAAGAGAAGAGGTGCATTTCAAGGAAGGGAAGAGCTTAGGCAAAGGCAAGGGGAAAGGGAATGGTGTGCAGCCATAGCATCCAGTAAATGATGAGGGAATGAGTCTTGGTGAGATTGGCAAGGTCAGGGCAGAGAAGAGCCTTGAAATGCTTACAAAGAAGACTGGAGCCAGCATGGTGGCACATGCCTCTAATACCAGCAGCTCAGGAGGCTGAGGCAGGAGGATTGCGAGTTCAAAGCCAGCCTCAGCAAAAAGCAAGGCACTAAGCAGTTCAGTGAGACCTTGTCACCAAATAAATACAAAATAGAACTGAGGATGTGGCTCAGTGGTCGAGTGCCCCTGAATTCAATCCCCAGTAACCCCCCTCAAAAAAAAAAGGAAGTCCTCTTCAGTAAATAGTGGGAATACTAAAGCAAGGAAATGGCACTTGTACTAGGAATTGTTATTTCCGTTTTTTACAGATTTCTTTTTTTTTTTTTTTTTTTTAAACATATTTTTAGTTGTAGATGGACACAATGTCTTTATTTTATTGCTTTGTATGTGGTGCTGAGGATCGAACCCAGGGCCTCACGCATGCGAGGCAAGCGCACTTCCGCTGAGCTACAATCCCAGCCCCCAGATTTCAAAATACGGGCTGAGTGAGCCGGCAAATTGCCCAAGGTCTCTGTATTAGTCAGGGAAACAGAACCAATGGGATCTATGTATAATCATATGATTATGGAGGCCAGCAAGTCCCAAGATCTGCAGGGTGAGTCAGCAAGCTGGAGACTCTGGAGAGCCAATGTTTTAGTTCTAGTCCGAGTCTGAAGTTATCTGGGCACCCTACAGCCCAATCAAGTTGACACCATCAAATTGTCAAATGGCTAAAATTAACCCTCACAGCCTCTTAACAACCAAGTGACAGAGCTGGGGTTCAAACCCAGGTCTGCCTGACTCAAGAGCCCTTTGCTGCTGCAGCACTGGGCAGAGAGCCAAGGCTCTCCTTTTCCAGCCTGGACTCCAGGGCTGAGCCAGCTGGAGAGAAGCAGCCAGTCACCAGCCAGGTTGGGCTATGTGCCAGGCGGATGACCCAGCAGGGCTGGGATAGGGAGCTAACTAGCAGCCTCTCAGTTGAAGGCAAGACTTCATAAAAAGCTTTATATCCTCTTGGGAGGAAAGGTGAGGACAAGGGGGTGGGGCTTCAAAGGAACTGCCTTGGCAGGAGCAGGACCTCCTTCTCAGCCAGGCATCCAGACCACTGTAATCCCATCTCCCTTCCCCACCAGCTTCCCTGCATGGAGAGTCACTGCTTTCAAGACTGTTAGAACTGGAAAATCCCCCAACCTTCCCTTCTTCAATTTCATACTATTATGCGGAGGCGAAACCAGGCCAGATGCCAGAGAGGGAGAGGGCCTCCCTGTGGTCACTCAGCTGGTCCAGTTCTCCAGCTATGTTTATAGGTCCTACCATAAAAGAGCTATAGGTTCTACTGTGCAGGGACTTAACATATAAAGGGAGTAAAGAGATAAGTGAGGGTCGTAGTTAGGTTCCCTTGTCCCTGCCAGCCTGGGCTCCTGAGGAAAAAGACTGACCTGCTGGGCGCGGTGGTGCACGTCTGTAATCCCAGCACTTTGGGAGACTGAAACAGGAGAACTGCGAGTTTCAAAGCCAGCCTCAGCGAAGGCAAGACGCTAAACAACTCAGTGAGACCCTGTCTCTAAATAAAAACACAAAAAAATAGGGCTTGGGATGTGGCTCAGTGGTCGAGTACCCCTGAGTTCAATCCCAATACCAAAAAGGAAAAAAAGAAGACTGACCCACCTGTGTGCCTCCAGTATCAGCATGGAGCATAGCTCAGAGGAGGTGTGTGGCCATTCAACATTGCCCTATATGTTCCTCAAGACTTAGGGTATGTACATGAGGGACACAAAGGATAGGTTCTCAGAGAACAGAATCTTCCTGGTTTGAGGCTCCTATAAATGTAGGTGGAGAGAAAAGGAACTAAGGATGATATACTCTAGGTTCCAGGCATCAGCCCCTAATATGCTAGGTATCCTCTAATTTTTTTTTTTTTTTTAAATGTTTATTTTTTAGTTGTAGGTGACAGAATATCTTTATTTTATTTTTATGTGGTGCTGAGGATCGAACCCAGTGCCTTATGCGTGCTAGGCGAGCACGCTACCACTGCACCATAATCCCAGCCCGGTATCCTCTAATTTGGAGAACAGCAGAAAAGCAGATCTGAGGGGACAAGTATACAAACCTTGAACTCATGAGTAAAGTTCTAGAAGTGGAAGTTCTAGAAGTGCAAGCTTGTTTGAGGAAGGTTCTTGGAGAGCAGGAAGAATAAGGTGTATAAGTGGTAGAGGTAAGCTTTTTGAACAAAAGCTGAAGTTGGTCCTTGATCCTTTGGGGACATTGTAGAGCCCCTGAGAGTATTTACATGGTTCCTCAGGGTGACAATTCTAAAGTTTGATTCCTGTGGGCACTATAGGTGCAGTGAACCCCAGGTTCCTTGGGGAGTGGGGTGATGAGCCTGGGTCGTGTCCACACTAGTGTCCGCTTTGTTTTCTGTTCAGAAAATTTCTGTGCCTGTTACCTATTTGAGCTCAGCAACCCTGAGAGGAGAGGAGTAGAACATTCATTGGACAGATGGAGAAACTATGACACAGAGCTGAAGTGGCTTCCCCACAGTCACAGCTGGGAAGTACATCACAGGGCACAAGACCATTGACCATCACCCCACTCTTGTTTTACAGAGAAGGAAGAAGAGGCCCAAAGGGGAATGTCCCCATTTTGCTGATAAGGAAGTGGAAACACAGAAAGATGGGTCTTCTCTAAGCCACTAAGTAAGCAATGACCAAGCCCTCCAGCTGCCCTGGGTGTTTTTTGCTTTTTTTTTTTTTCCATCTCTCCCCAGGACTGGGCCTCTCTACTGTCCAACAGCCCAGAGTCTACAAAATAACTTGGCATGGGCACAGTATCTTATAATCAAGATCATGCCACTGCAGAGCTAAATGCAACTTCACTGTCACTCCCCAAAGAGGAGAAAGAACCTCCCATGTCACCCAGTAAATCAGGAGCTAACTCCAAAGTTTGTTTCTCTCGCCCCAAGTTTGGAGTACAAGGATAGAGGACCAGCTGGTGGGACCAGACTCTGAATGAGTAAATACTTAGGAAGAGGGAGATTCTGAAGCCAGAGATGGCAAGTGGCTGATCTGAGGCTCCACAAGTAAAGACACGTTGCTCTATCACAGCTTTGCACTGGGAACTTCCTGGTGGTGATGGGGCGGGGCTCAGTGTCTGGCCCACATCCCACTGTGAGAACTGGCCAAGAGAAGGGGCTTTCCAACCAGATCCCCGGGAAGTTGCTCCATCATGCTGTCTCAACCACAACCATTTCCTTCTCTAAAAACTCCCTCCCTGAGGGCCTGAGACCAGACTGGCTTGCTAGTTGGGACCATGCCAGGCTCAGGAATGTCCAGGAGGGCCTCCCCATCTGGCCACAAGCTGAGAGTGTGCGTGTTGGGGGTTGGGGGGTGGCATCAGGAAAGGCTGGTCCTGAAGCTACTCCTCTCTGAGAGTAAGTAAAGTGCTCCCAACCCTTGCAAAGCAGTCCAGGCACAGCAGCTCCCTTCATCCTCACAGCTATTCCTGGGGGTGCAAAGAGTTGTTGTCCTTGGCCATTTTACAGGTAAGGAAACTGAACAGGGCTGAGCTTAGAGGAACCTCACTTTTCTGACTGAGCTTTCTGCTCCTCCTAATGAACTACTAGGTGGACTAAAAAAAGTATTGAGTATCAGGTTTTTGATTTTGCTTTGCCTTTGAAGAAGTTTCTTTTTTTTTTTTTAAGAGGTGTGTGTGTGTGTGTGTGTGTGTGTGTGTGTGTGTGTGTGCATGTATGATTGTGGTTTTTTTGGAGGTTGCCTGGAAGAGAGTTAAGACGCTTAATCGTAGCCTGGCCTGGTAATGCACACCTGTAATCCCGGCGAGGGAGACTGAGGCTGTAGGATCGCAAGTTTGAGGCCAGCCTCTGCAAGTTAGAGAAACTCTGTCTCAAAATAAAAAATAAAAATGACTGGGGATGTGGCTCAGTGGTTAAACACTCCCTGGGTTCAATCTTCAGTACTCTCCTCCACAAATAAAGTTCTAATAGTGCCAAATTGGGAAGATTCCACCCCCCCATGGGGAAATTGAGTGGACGTGTCTTAGGTAAATGAGCTCATTGGCTGAGGTCAGATCCAGTAACAAGACTCATCTGCCAGGATTGCACCTTGACTCGTCAGCCACCTGGGCTACCTGGGCTGCTGCCTCCCATCTCTGAAGCCTCATTTTCTTGGTTATATATGCCGGGGAGCCCCCCGCCCCCCGCGCCCCCCGCGCCCCCCGCGCCTCCTCCTGAGGTTGATCACATCTCAGGTGTGGCTGCAGACTGAGCTTGCGCAGCCGCAGTCAAAAACTGGTTTCGCTGTGTGCGGATTCTGGCCCCCCTGGAGGATCTACTACAAGACTGCAAGCATCGGGCCTCCAGCCGGGTCCTGCCCCTTACACACCCTCCGCCCACTCACCTTGAAGGGCTCCACCTCCCGGTGCTCCCGCAGTGAGGGGCGGGGCCTCTCCGCCCACCACCTGATAAAGCCGGAGACTGGGCATTCTCTCCCTGTCTAGGAGAATGAGGATTGGTCTAGGGGGTGGTACGTGGTACTGAGTCATTCATCCATTCACGTAGTCTCCCTGAAATTAATTCATTCCTTCAACTAATTCTGTGGCGGAGAGGGAGTGCTGGGGATTGAACCCAGGGCTTTGTGTATGTGAGGCAAGCGCTCTACCAACTGAGCTATATCCCCAGCCCTCAACGAGTTCTTATCCAATCCTTTCTCCACAATTCTTGACACTCGCACTAGGTCACACCCTCCGCTGCAGCGTGGGGAAACAGAAATGAATAAGGTGGACATGGGTGGTCCCTGCCCTGGAAGGGCTTAGAGTGAAGGTGGGTACAGCAGCTTTATGTCTGGCGCTCTAACACAAAGACAGATAAAGGACAAGCAGCAGCAAGACAGGCAGTGAGCAGTGTGGGAGTAGCCAGGCAGGGAAGGCTACAAAACAGTGGCAGCTGACCTGGATCAAGAAGAAAGCAGCAGTTAGCCAGGTGAGGAGTTCCTAACAGTTACAACCCCCAAATAAGCTCTTTGCAGGCATTTACTGTGTTCCAGCTTTATTTCCATTAATTTTTATCTTTGCCACAATTTTGAGAAATAAATATTGTCACCCCCATTTTACAGATGAGGAAACTGAGACTCCAGGGGGTTAATTGTCCAAAGTGATATAACAATTTGTAAAGAAGCCAGAATTTGAACCAGTTCTGTCTGTCTTCAAATCCAGTGCTGAATTTAAACCTAGATTTAAGTATTAAAATACAAGATGTTAACTATAAAGACCTAGAGGCTATACCCAAACACTAGCAATTGTAGTCTCTTGGGGATGGAGTTTCATTGATACATTGATGTATGGTTGAATTATGAGATAAGAGATAATCTACTTATGTTAGACTTCACAATTTTCCCTCTGGTGTTTTCATTTTTTTTTTTCCATTTCTTTTTCTTCTGGCTGAAATGGAAATTGTGCAAGTATGTTTTTCCCCCTTTAGTACAATGTAGTGTCATTTCTTGAAAATCAATTTTAAAATGACAATTACCAGTGAGTTTTTTCCTTTGCATTTTCCTAACTTACTGTCTCAAGCATGTATTACTTTTATAATTCGAAAGTAGTGTTATTTTTAAGAAATGAATTGCACACATCAAGGACTGGTGTGACCTGATCAGAGCATGGGCAATTCCTGAGAAAAAGGCTGGAGGGTTTTGGTTGACCTCAGACCAGAGTGAGTCAGCAGGGTGAAAAGGCTGCCAAAACACCAGGCAAACAGAAACACAGTCCAAATTAGAGAAGGAACCCTCCTCTGTACCTCAGGGCTAGTCAGGCCCCATTTGAGGCTCAGCATACAAGGAAGCAGACTTGAAACTGAAGAGAGACCTCAGCATCACTGAGGAACCTCAGAGAAGAGTGAAAGGTTGGCACAGTATATGCAGTTGGCATGCAGGTATGGGCAGAGCTTGACCAGGGGCTTACCTGCCTAGATAAATAGTAAACTCTCTGGTACAAGAAATGTGCAGGGAGAGGCTGGAAGATGACCTCATTAAAGGGCAACCGTGTGGGTGATGGATTGCATCAGCAGGCCACCTTACAGTATTTGTAGGATATGAAGACGGAAAGCTACCCAAATCCACATCACAGGGCATGTGCTGAAACTATCATAGTAAACAATAGTGATAGCAATGAGAGCCATTTGTTGAATATTTATTGTGTAGCAGCCTCTTCATTCTTTTTTTTTTTTTGAATTTTTTTTTAGTTGTTGATTGACCTTTATTTATTCATTTATTTATATGCGGTGCTGAGGATCGAACCAGTGCCTCCCACGTGCGAGGCAAGCACTCTATCACTGAGCCACAATCCCAGCCTCAGCCTCTTTATTCTTAGCCTATTACCTATAAATCAGTGGTTTTCAAACTTGAGCTACACCAGAATTCCCTGGAAGATGTGTTGTAACAGATTGCTGAGCTTCATGCCCAGAGTCTCTGGTTCAGTATGTCAGAGGTAGAGCTCATTCATAGGTGACCTTAATGTTGCTGATCTGGAGACCATACTTGAGAACCACAGTATACATTATCTTACTTATTTGTCACAATCACATTATGATAGAGATTCTGTTATCGTCCTGTTTCATACATCAACAAACAAAACAAAACCATCACCTGAAGCTCTTCACAGAGGTAAAGTGACTGTTCACAGCCACCAAACACCAGAGTGAAGGTTTGATACAGGCCTTTCTTACTCCAAAGCTCAACCAAAATAATCAGTTCTTTTTCTCAATTAAAATGATGAACAGAATTAAGATTCTAATTGTTTCGTAAAAAAATAAATAAATAAACCTTGCAAACTGTTTCTTCAAGAAATAAACTGAGAACAAAAATATTTCAGTGGCTCAGGCTGTCATCCCAGCTACTCAGGAGGTTGAGGCAAGAGGATCCAAGTCCCAGGCCAGCCTGAGCAACTTAGCCAGATTCTGTCTCAAAATAAAATAACAAGGGCTGAGGATGAGCCCTTGCCTAGCATGCATGAGGTCCTGGGTTCAGTCCCCAGTACCTCAAAGAAAAAAAGAAAATGAAAGAACAAAAATTTTTATCCCTGGAAGAAGCTAGAGAGGTTAGAGAGTTACCAGTATTGTAGAGAGGGCAGAAAGACAGCAATACCTTGGGGACACCAGCCGTTTCCCCCATGTTGAGAAGGGCTCGGGTTATATGGTACTATGTCCACCTTTTTACCACTCCTACAGCACCAAAGTCCTCAGGTTGTGGCCTCTCTGCTGGGGCAGTAGTTTTTCCCTTTGTTATGATGCAATTCTTCAAGCGTGTATGCTCTATGGAGCAAGGTGTGATATACTGCAGGAACAATGCCACATCAAGATAGCAAGTCCTAGCCGGGTGCAGTGGGGCATGCCTGTAATCCCAGCTACTCTGTAGGCAGGGGCAGGAGGATCACAGGTGAGTTGGAGACCAGCTTGAGCAACTTAGCAAGATCCTGTCTCAAATAAAATTTTAAAAGTGCTGGGAATATGGCTCAGGCCTAGCATGTGCAAGGCTCTGGGTTCACCCTCCCCCACGATAGATGTCAGATCCTAATTCCCAAAGCCTGTGAGAGTTGCCTTAGATGGCAAAAGGGATTTCACAGATATGATTAAATTAAGAATCTTAAAATGTGATCATTATTATTATTATGGATTATTATTTAAGTGAACCTGATGTCATCACAAGGGTCCTTCTGGAAGATTTAAAGATGTACTGCTGGCTCTGAAGATGGAGGAAGGGACCATGAGCCAAGGAATGCAGCTCTAGAAGCTGGAAAGGTCCAACAAAGGGGTTCTCCCCTAGAGCCTCCAGAAGGAATGACCCTGCCACACATTGATTTTAACCCCTAAAAGGCCCATTTCCGACTTCTGAACTCCAGAACTACAATAAACTGTCTCTATTTTTTACACAGTGTGTGAACAAAAATATATACACACATCCACGTTCCTGTTCATGTTGCTTCTCTCCTTGCACATGCAGGGGAGCAGGTGCACACAGGTGAGTGTGTGCCTGTGATCTTGAGGAGCGAGCTCCTGCAGCCACCCGTGTACCACTTCTGGTGTTATTTTCACAAGTAAGTACATGTGATTCATTCCTTCAATAAATATGTACTGCCTATCTGCTCTGTGCCTGGCATGGTGCTGGGTGTGAGTATAGAGACATGAACCTAACAGATTCTCGTGGCACTTCTATTCTGTCAAGGGGGTTGGAGTGGGAAGGTGTACAGAAATTCAGTACTCTTTCATGCTCATAATTGTAGTGAACCCAGGGCTGGGGATGTGGCTCAGTGGTAGAGTGCCTGCCTCCCTCATGTATGAGGCCCTGGGTTCGATCCCCAGCACCACAAAAACAAAACAAAATAATAATGATAATAGTCACAGTGAACCCTCTCTGAATAAGGTTGAGTTTTAGAGGCAGCAGTTAGGTAAGAGCATTATCATTCAAAGTTACATTTAAAGACCTTAAATTAGATATCCAGAAACTAGGAGTGTAGTTCAGTGGTAGAGCACATGTTTAGCATGCACAAGACCCTAAATTTAATCCCTAGCACCAAAAAAAGAAAAAGAAAAGAAAAGAAAGAAAGAAAAAGAGACTATATATACTGCACAACAGTTCTTTTTTTTTTTTTTTTTTTTTTTTTTGGTACTAGGGATTAAACCCAGAGGTACTTTTACCACTGAGCCACATTCCCACCTCTTTTTATATTTTATTTTAAGAGAGGTTCTCTCTAAATTGCTTAGGGCCTTATTAAATTGCTGAGGCTGGCCTTGAACCTGTGATCCTCCTGCCTCAGGCTCCCAAGTCACTGGGATTACAGGTGTGCACCATCACACCCAGCACAATAATTCTTTTGTATGTTCAGGTCTGAGAGACAATGATCTGGGCTGAAAGAACTAACTCCAGTTAAGGCTATCTCTAGATACCTGGACACTGAAACCACACTGCCTTTAAGAAAACAACCCCAGCCGGGCGCGGTGGCGCAAGCCTGTAATCCCAGCACTTAGGGAGGCTGAGACAGGAGAATCGCGAGTTCAAAGCCAGCCTCAGCAATGGCGAGGCACTAAGCAACTCAGTGAGACCCTGTCTCTACATAAAACACAAAATAGGGCTGGGGATGTGGCTCAGTGGTTGAATACCCCTGAGTTCAATCTCCAGTACCAAAAAAAAAAAAAAAAGAAAACAACCCCATCTCTAGGGATGAATTGAGGTTGGGCAGAGAATTGGGAGTGTTCCTGGATTCTGCAGGTCTTACTCCAATCTAGTTTTATATTAAGCATCCATCATCTTTGTGCATGTTAAAAGATTAGTTCGGTTTTATGAGGATAATACCAAATTCTGAAGTGGCATCTTTGGAGGTCAGTGGGTGGAGGATAAATTTTAAAGCTGGCATTAATTCAACGTGACTCCAATGTGAGTCCATAGAGTAATTTGGGTCAGTGCTATCGTGGGAAAGAGCTGGAGCCATGAGAATCTATGGTAGGGGAACTTGGAAGCTCACAGAGAGCTTCCCAGAGAAAGTGACATTGAACTTCAATAACAGGTGGACATTAGCCAGGCAAAGCAATTGAGGGGGAGAATATTCTGGGCATATCTGTCTCCTCAGCAAGTACCTGGAGTCGAGGCCTCACCTATGCCAAAAAGAGTGACACTCACATCCCCCTTGCTGTCCAGAGGTATGCTAGCTTGGACTCTCTGCTCTAACCCCAAGGACCTCTAGAAGATTTACGTGCTTCTTGACTTCCTAAGAAATGCTGGGGATTTCTTAAGACTCAGGATTTCTTGTTTATCCACTGCTTTTGCCTCAGGCACTTTTTGTGTTCTGGAATGGCGTGGTGAGGCTTTGGGGAGACTGGTCCTAGAATCTGCTCTGGAATGGACTTGCTGTGTGACCGTAGGCCAGGCACCTTTCTCTGGGACTTGACTTGTCCATCTGTAAAGTGGGAGTTGAGCCCTTTCGGCTTTGCCAGGACTGTGCAGCATCCTATAGTGGTTAAACCCCTGGCCCTGAGTTTGAATCCTACTTCCACCATTTATGGGATCTTGGGCCTCTTCTTCTCTGAGGCTCCATTTCCATATCTATAAAATAGTGACCTTTGCTCCCCTCCCTCTAGATTGTATGAGGATTAAATGAGATCATGGACATAAAGCATCTGATGCTGTGCCAGGCCCAGCCAACGACAGCTGCTGTCATTAAATTTTGTAATGGATGTGAAATGGAACATGTTAGCTCTGCTGATTGCCGCGAAATGCACCACCACCCTCAGGGCTTACCATCAGTGCAATCTTGACAAACAGCATCAGAAGGTTTTCTGATGGGTGTCCAGGGAAACACCCAGAGCTGCGTGGCTCCGCTTTGGCAGCAACTGAGGAAACTCCCCATAGGGAAACATCTGCTGGGTAGGCGGGAACTGTGCTAACTTGTGGGTATGAGGACAATTCCAAGACTCTGACCTGCAAGGGTAGCCTGGGATGAGACTGGAGGGCCAGACTCCAGGAGAGGAGTGGAAATGTAACTAGCTTCAGGACAGCCTGAGGGAGGATGGACAGAACTGAATCTGCCTTCCTTGGTGAGCTGCCCCAGAGCCTCTGGCTGTGCCCCCTATCATTCTGACCACCTAATGTCAACTCATCTTGCAACTAATACAGCCTGATTATTCTTCCCCTCCTCCACCCCATGCTGGGGATTGAACCTCAGCCTCACACATGCTAAGCAAGTACTATACCACTGAGCTACATCCCCAGCCTGATCTGAGTGCCCTTATACAAGAGATGGGAAACTGAGGGCCATAGAGAGAGGCAGGGACTTGTGCATGATCACACGACAAATCAGAGGCAGAATCTAGGTCTTTAGGCCTCAGATGCACTTATCTGTCAGCACCAGGCAGCCTCTTTGATTCTGTTAAGTGAATGGTTGGTTGTTGCCTGGCAACCAATCACCCCAGATGTTTTCTATCTCCGCTTTTCCTTGGGAATCAGACCACCCAGTGACAGTTGAGCTCAGATCTCAGAGAGAAAATTTCTCTGGTCTAAGGGGCAGTATGGAAGAGGGCTGCTTGTGTTAAGTCCTGACCCAGGCAAGACCCAGTCAGTTCCCCTGGGTCCTGGAGCTCTCCCAGGCAGCCAGAACCATTTATCTTTCTGGCTTAGAGACCAGATTCACATGATTCCCTCTCTCCAGGCAAAGCTATGGCTTGTCATCACAAATAGCAGCAAGGACTGGAGGATAAAACCCTACCCAAGTCTTTTAGTCATCACTGGGAGAGTACTTTGGAGTCACACCCATGCCTGAACCCTGGCTCTTCTACTCATTGGCTATGTGACTTTGGTCAAGCCACTATGCCTTTGAGTTAGCTCCCACGTTTGTAGAATGGAGTTAATATCTACCTCTCAGGTATGCACACAGTTATTGAGATAATGATATAAAGTACTAGGCAGAAAAAAAGAAGGTACTCTATTAATATCTGTATCAGTCAACTTTCTCTATTGCAAGGGACAGACTACACTTTAGGTTGCCTTACAGAAAAGAGCCAGAGAAGCAGGCTGGAAAGCTACATAGCCAGGAACCATATCACCAGAAGGCCACCCCAGGAGAGCTCCCCCACCTGCCAGCACACAGCACAGATATGGCCACCTGCACCAGGGATGCTCTGCAGGTTCACTTCCACCATGACAAGCTGTGTCCTTCTCTTTTCCTTTTTGGGATCTGGTACAACAGGAAGGAAGTAGAGTCCTGGCTCCCGTGGCTACGCTGCACAGGGAAAGTGCATGTACACATGGTGCTGCTTGGAGTGCTTACAACCCTTGGAGAACAATATGATTATTATGCCAGTGTACAGATTTGGAAACTGAGGCACAGAGCAGTTTTTTTTCCTAATTTGTCTAAGATCACACAGCTAGTAAGTAGAATCAGAACTGGAACCCATGCAGTCTGGCTCCATAACCTGTGCTCTCAATCACTACCTCTATTCCTAATGTTCTGGACTAGAACCCAAAATGTGTTCCCCTGAGAATCAACATGATGGGTGGGTTCTACCAGAAATAGGACTAGATGGATGGATGAATGATCTTTTTTTTTTTTTTTTTTTTTTTTTTGGTACTGGGGATTGAACTCAGGGGCACTCGACCACTGAGCCACATCCTCAGCCCTATTTTGTGTTTTATGTAGAGACAGGGTCTCACTGAGTTGCTTAGTGCCTCGCCATTGCTGAGGCTGGCTTTGAACTCGCGATTCTCCTGTCTCAGCCTCCCTAAGTGCTGGGATTA
>CM053400.1:21474113-21586263 GCA_028644305.1 Xerus rutilus | reverse complement strand
TGAACAAGACTAACGTAGTCTTAAGGAGCATAGGACTAGAGAGAAAGCAAATAAGAAATATGCGAACACCCAAATAAATAAAATACTTAAAAATTACAATACAATGACAGAAGCACAAAGCACAGTGTAGGAAAGGAGGAACGTGGCATCCTTGGGTGTCCAGGGGACTCTCCCTGGCCCATTCTGTCCAGCCACACTGGCCTTCTTGCTACTCTTTGAAACCACCAAGCATACTTAGAGCTTTTCAGTGGCTGTTCCTTCTGCTTAAAAAAGAGTCTTCCCACTTACCTGTATGGCTAATTCCCTCAAATATCACCTACTCAGGGAGACCTTCCCCAATACCACTATTTGTTTGATTTTTTAAAAATATTCTTTTAGTTGTCAATGGACTTTGTTTATATGTGGTGCTGAGAATCAAACCCAGTGTCTCACATATGCTAGGCAAGCACTCTAGCACTGAACCACAACCCCAGCCCCTGATTGATTATTTTTTGCAGTGCTTGGGCTCAAACCCAGGGCCTTGGGCATGCTCCGCAAGCAGGCCTACCACTCAGCGGCCCCCAGTCCCCAGTACTGCTGTTGGAACTGCAGCCTCCTCACTCTTCTTTCTGTATGAGCACTCCTACCTGCTCACCCTGCTCTATATTTATTTTTTCCATAGCCTTATCACTTTCTAACATTATTCATCTATTTATTATGTTTACAATTTGTCTGCTTCACCTTGTAGAATGTAAGTATCGAGAGAGAGCAGAGATCCCTGTTCTGTTCACTGAATGGTGAATGTAGTAGATAGTAGGTGTTCAAGAAAACTTATTTAAATGAATGTAAATAACTTCCCTGGGGTTACACGACTGGGAAGTGGCATAGCCATGATTTGAATCCAGTGTTATTTGGCTCCAAAGATACAGAATTTTCTTCCAAGGGCTACTGTGAAGCTCCAGAAGGTTCACTTCAGCCACTTAGCACAGTCCCTGATGCAAACATTAAATATTGAGTTGTTGTTATTAATATTGGGGGGAGGAGCCTCTCTCCTCCTGGGCTTTTTTTTTTTTTTTTTTTTCTAAATTCCTTAATAGTGCAGTCAGCTCTTTGCTGTGGGACCTCAAGCCTAACTTGGCAGAAACAGCGGCATGACCCTCTGGAAGGAAAACTGCTGGTGGGACAGCACAGGTAGCCGGCAGTCCTGCCAGCCCGTCCCACCCTCTCTGTGCCCCACCCACTTTATAACTGACCTGAGTCGCTCACCCACAGGGATTGCAAACACAGACTTCCTGTGTTTTGAGAAAGGGGAAGTCCAGCCAGAGATTTAGTGAGTCATTTGCTCATGAAGGAAGCCTCAGCAGTTGGCAGAAGGTAGCTGAAGGAGAGAGCTGCCCACGAAGAGAAAGGAGACAGGATGCTGCGAGATTTCCTTACTACACTGAGCAGATCGCCTTTCTGGCCTTAATTTTCTCATCTGGAAAATGGGACAAGGATCTTCACCTCACAGTCTTCTCTGGATAGTTCTAGTAATATTGATGAGCGCGTGCGTGTGTGTGTGTGTGTGTGTGTGTGTGTGTGTGTGTGGCCACTTGGGAATAAGCATCATTCAACTGGAGGAGTTTGCAATGGCTGCCAAGTCTAGGTGTTAAAAGTATAGACTATGTCTGGCATGGTGGCACACACCTGTAATCCCAGGAGGCTGAGGCAGGAGAATGGTGATTTTGACTGCACTTAGTGAGATCTTGTCTCAAAAAAAAAAAATTAAAAGGGCTGGGGATGTAGCTCAGTGATAGAGCACCCCTGGTTTCAATCCCCAGTGCTGCCAAAAAAAGAAAAAAGCACACAGACTAAGAAGTCATTCAGATCTGGATTCAAATCTTGCCTAATCACTTTCTAGCTGTGTGTCCCTGGGCAGGTAATGAATGGAACCTCTCTGTGTCTTGCTTTCTTTACCTAGAAAATAGGTCATCACCGGGATCAGGCGTTCTCTCAGGATTGGTGGTTTTTCTTCAGTCTTGGATGATTTCACTTGCTCATTGCCCTGTGTGTTGTCTTGTGCAGTCCTGGCTCTGCGCAGGACAAAGCCCCTCCTGAGAGTGCTTCTCACAGACCTACCCTCACATCTCTGGGGCCACAAATAATTGTTAAGATAGAGAATGACTTTACTCATTTATTTTTACTGATGAAACAAGTAATAAGTTTATGGTAGAAAAAAACTTTAAGCAAATATAAGCAAAAAGAAAACAAAGGTTACACATCACTTCACCACCTAGAGATAATCGCTACTGACAGCTGGGTGGACTCTCCTTCTGTATTTCTTTTTTAATGCATATGTAACGGGATGTCAAATGCAAGTTTCCTCTCTTTTTGGCTTTGGGGCAGAGGCAAGGAGTGCCAAGGACTATCACATCCCAAATTAAGGTGCTAGACCACCCTGGTGTGCTGAAGGATGGAGAAAGCAGAAACTGGTTCTGCCAGAGTTATAATGCATCATTCTGTGGGGGGGGGGGGGAGAGATGGGTGTGTGTGTGTGTGTGTGTGTGTGTGTGTGTGTGTGTGAGAGAGAGAGAGAGAAAGAGAGAGAGAGAGCACGCGCACACAGTTGAGAGGGATTTCTTTTGGAGAGAACTGGTTTTTGTTGTTTTGGTGTTTTTTTTTTTTTTGGTACCGGGAATTGAACTCAGAGGCACTCAACCACTGAGCCACATCCCCAGTCCTATTTTTTAAAAATTTTTTTTAATTTTTAGTTGTTGATGGATCTTTATTTTATTCATTTATTATTTATATGTGGTACTGAGGATCGAACCCAGTGCCTCACGCATGCTAGGCAAGCGCTCTACTACTGAGCTATATCCCCAGCCCCCCAGTCCTATTTTTGTGTTTTATGTAGAGACAGGGTTGCACTGAGTTGCTTAGCACCTCGCTGTTGCTGAGGCTGGCTTTGAACTCACGATTCTCCAGTCTCAGCCTCCCAAAGTGCTAGGATTACAGGCATGTGCCACGGCGCCCAGCTTGGAGAGAACTGTTGATTGCAACAGCATCTCACTGTAACACCACTTACACTCAGACAGTGTGAGGGTATTTCTGCCTCACTTTAGGGGCTGGGACTTGAAGGGATCTGTGGACCAAGAAGATAGTTGAGTCTAAAGCAATGGCCCAGGGCTGGGGTATACTCTGTGGTGGAGCATTTGCCTGGCATGTTCAAGGCCCTGGGTTCCAACCCAGCACTGCAAAAACAATATATATATGTATATATATGTATACATATACATATATATACATATATATACACACATATATATTTACACACACACACATAAAATAAATTAGTTCAGTAAAGCAATGACCCACTCTTCTATCAACTGCACTTCCCCAGCAGAAAGCCTATCATGCTGAATGTCAAAGTCCACTGAGTTGACTGCCCCCCTGACTAAAGGAGAAGCATCTTGCTGACAAGAGTCATGTCCATGTCTCGCCTGTCCCTCTGCAGAAGGCCTGTCACTTGGTTGATGCTTGTTAGGTGTTCCAGTGAATGAAGGGAAAACTGAAGAAGCTGAGAGTACAAAGCAGAGACACCAAGGATTTTAGAACCACACAATCTAAGTTCAAATGCTGCCTTTGCCACTTTCTAGCTGGGTTCCCCTTGGAGAAGTCGCATCATGTCTCTAACCTCATTTTTTTGCATTTAGAAAATGAGAACAATCTGAAGAGTTGTAAATGAAAGGAGATCAAGCAGTAGTACATAGTAGGTGTGTTCCATCAGTGAAGACTGAATTATGGACTGGGGGTGTGGCTCAGAGGTAGTGCTTCTGTCAAGCATGCATAAGGCCCTGGTGTCCATCCCCAATGAGGATTACAGGTAGCCCACACCTGTAATCACAGTGACTTGGGAGGCTGAGGCAGAAGGATTGCAATTTTGAGGCCAGCCCTGTCTCAAAACAAAAACTAAAAAGGATTGGAGATGCACTTAGTGGCAGAATCCCTGGCTTCCACTCAGTACCAAAAAAAAAAAAAAAGAATGAATGAATGAATGAATAAAGAGAAGACACAGTAGTCTTAGAAACTGCAGACTGGCTGGGCCTCCTGTTTCCTGTCTGAGCTGATACAGTTCTGGCGTTTCTAGATCCTAGTTTCCTTTCTTGCCCCTTCCTTAGTCCCCATCATTATCTTTATAGTAGCAAAAACAGCTGCCAGTTGTATTGCAGTGTACATAGCCTAATCTCATTTAAATCTCTCAATAATCCTGTGAGATCTATATTACAATCTACATTTCACAGATAAAGGAACTGACACCCACAGAGAGTGAATGATTTGCCCAAGGGTACAAAGATCTGAAAGTTGAGGGTACCTCTTTTGGCCTTCCTGACAGAATTCATTTAACATATACTCAAATCACTGGGAGAGGCCCAAGGAGTTCCCAGAGAGGGGAAACCTCAGCTCAGGACAAGTGGGGTCCTTGATGTACCTATGCGACGGAAACAAATTTCAGCACACTGCCCGAGACATGGAGATTTATTTAGGAAAACAAAAACACATTCAGGGGAGAATGTGGGCCACATTGAGAGTAAGAGATATGCTTTGGGGGATCCCTGGCTCTTCTTTTAAAGGAAACTTGGTGAGAGTTAGATATGGGAAGATGATGGGATGCAGTCAGTCTGGTGGTCACAAGACAGTTTATGTGGTCCACTCATTTTCAGAGTCCTTAGGTTGATGAGGTCTCCATTATCAATCAGTAGACAACATTGGAAAGTCCCCTAACTTATACTTTTCTTTTCTTTTTTATTTTGGTACCAGGGATTGAACTCAGGGGTATTCAACCACTGAGCCACATCCCCAGCCCTATTTTGTGTTTTATGTAGAGACAGGGTCTCACTGAGTTGCTTAGCGCCTCGTCATTGCTGAGGCTGGCTTTGAACTTGCGATTCTCCTGTCTCAGCCTCCCAAAGTGCTGGGATTACAGGCGTATGCCACTGCGCCCAGCTTATTCCTTCTATTCTACCTCATTTGGATGCCTGCTATGATCTGGGCACTGGCAATTAGGGACTCCTGCCCTCCTGTAAGTACAGTAGCAGGGACAGCAGACATGCATATCAAAACAATACCTTTCACTCTATATGGCAAGTGCTGTCTTTGACTGGGCAAAAAATACAATGAAAATCCCAGACAAGGTGACAGTTTCTTCTGCTGAGGACAATCCACTAGAGAGTTGATCCAATCCATTGTTTGCTAGCTCTGTGGCCTTGAGCAAGTCACTACATCTCTCTGGGCCTTAATTTCTTCATCTGTAAAATGGGAGTTATGATAACAGTATTTCCCTCATGCAATCACTGTGAAGATAACAGAGATAATGTGTAAAAGACATTTAGCAGAGTGTCTTGCACAAGCGAGGCAATAACTCAAAAAGTAGTAGCTGATCCTTTATATTAGCTGAGGTCTTCAAGTCCCTCAAGACTTTATGATGAGCCCAAGCACCCAGTCCAAAAACTCTTTCCAAGATTATTACAAATTCCTGGCTGGTGTTATTTCTCCAGGTCCAGCTCCTGCTTCAGCCTGTACCATCTTCAGTCAGCACTATACTAACACAATGTAAAACTTGCCCTACAGCCATCTCCATGAAAACTGCAGTCAGGAAAGCCTCTCTAAGCATAAGAGACTTTTCTGGAGACTTCCAAGGATGGGAGACAGAGGACATGATATCCTAGCTAACCTCAGTGTGAAATAAAACAACAACAACAACAACAAAATAAACCTGGTTCCCAAGACAGCTCAGCTGGCTTTTGTTTCCCTTTACATTGTCCCCAATGCCTCAGCCATGTGCCATCTCCTGTAGCTCCTGGTAACCAACATCTACCTCGTTGTTTGGCTGTTCACCTCCTTTCTGACAGATCTCCAATTCCCCT
This sequence comes from Xerus rutilus, assembly GCA_028644305.1. Taxonomy (NCBI): domain Eukaryota; kingdom Metazoa; phylum Chordata; class Mammalia; order Rodentia; family Sciuridae; genus Xerus; species Xerus rutilus. The sequence continues at coordinate 21,580,381 of CM053400.1, read as the reverse complement.
TCACACTAACCAACTGTGTGAAGCCTTGGGGGCAGATGGAGGAGTTTCCCCTCCCATCTTCCCACTACCATCACCAAGTGAAAGCACAAAGGCCCCTTTATGACCTTCATGTGGCACCCACTAGGATGGGAGAAAACATTTGCTGTCATTCATGACAGTTGACACGGATGGACAGATAGATAGCCCTGGCTAGCTTCTTGCTACCTCCCACTCCCTAGTACCCTTTTCTCCTGTCAATTTCCCAAATCCACTCTTCCAAATTCATGCCAATCATCTGAGCCCTCCTTAGCTTCTCAATATGGAGCCTCTTAGTTAAAAGGTCCAGTTATTTTGGAACCAAGTATAGTGGCACGTTCCTATAATCCCAACGATTTGGAAGGGTAAAGCAGAAGGATTGCAAAGTTTGAGGCCAGCCTGGGCAACTTAGTAAGACCCTGTCTCAAAAGAAAAAGAAAAAAGAAAAAGGGCTGGGTAGCTTAGTGGTGGAATGCCCCTGGGTTCAGGGGAGATAGAGAGAGAGAGAGAGAGAGAGAGAGAGAGAGAGAGAGAGAGAGAGAGAGAGAGGAGAGAAGAAAAAGAAAAGAAATCCAGTCATTTTAGAAGCAAATTCAAATCCAAGTCCTCTTAGTTGCCTCCACAAGAGTTGCCAGCTGCCTCTCAGAGCTGGAAAGCCACTCAAGGCCATTCCACACCCTAAATAGTTTTTCAAAGTATTTTCCTAATGAAAACTCCTCTTCCCTAAAGAGTAGAGGTCATGCATTGAAGATCTATGAGCTGCATCTGGCCCACAGAGGTGCACCAACATTTAGAAATTGAGAGATTACACATGAAGGACTGGGATGTGGCGCAGTGGTAGAAGGCTTGTTTTGCATGCATGAAGCCCTGGGTTTGATCCCTAGCGCACACACGCCACTCCACTCCCCGTCCCCCAAAAAATTACAAATAAAAATCTGGATTTGTGGCTTTTTCTTGTAAATTTAGGAAAGCTGGCATCATAAGACTCACAATTCCTCTAAGGAGCTTGTTGGCCTGAATGGAGAGTAGGGTCCCTACTGTTGAGACAAGTGTTTCTTAGGCCTTTGTCCACTGGCCATATTTATCTGTCCTCCTGGAACCCTGCGAGCTTTCAAGTTTATAGCCTTTGCTAAGAGGCATGTTAGTGCCAGTTTCCACTCTTTGTTGCATTATTATTATTATTAAATTGGGTCTGGGGATTTGCCAGGCTCACAAAGGGGAAATGGCACCACAGGCAGAAGTACAGCAAGAGCAGTCACTGAAGAATCAAGCGATGGTTATTCCTGGAAAGGCAAGGTCCAGAGGGCTGGGGTCTCCAATGCAAGCAGAGCTGGGCTGGAAAGGGTTTGGCTAGGGTTTGATTATGAAGGACCTAAGTGTTCTTTTATATAGCATTGGGAGCCCATGTGGGGTTCAGATTCTATCTACCTATTTACTTTTGCAGTCCTGGGGTCTTGCTAGTATGCTGGCGCTCTACCACTGCGCTATACCCCCAGCCCCAACATGGGATTTAAACCAAGAGCTGTGCATGAGAAAGGTGGCTAGGAAGCTCGAGAGGAAGGATAAATTGAAACCCTCCCGTCGCCCCCCCCCCCACTCGGCCGACGCGTGGCAGAAGGCGCGGCGGGCACTGCTTGGGAGGACTGTAAGGGAGGGATTTCAGAGGCAGCTTTGCCAACGTGTGGTATGCTCGACCTTGACAGAAAACACTGCGGGCGCTGCGGCTACAATTCGCTGGCTCCCCTCCCCCATCCCCGCGCTGCAACGGACTGCGGCGGAATCCCAGCCAGCCCCGGCGGCTGCGGCACGCAAGGGACGGGGGCGGGATGGCGGGGATACCGGTCTTCCCTGGAAGGCCGGGGAGGGAGAGGAGGGGAGGCTGATCACGTGGCACCGTCACCAGGCACAGCCCGATTGGCGGGTCTCGCAGCCGAGGCAGCTGGGGTGGCTCGGCTGAGCAGCCCCCTCCCCTCACTGCGGCGCCGCGGAACCTGCCAGGCAGGATGGAGCGCCCCTCGCGCTCCGCAGGAACACAGCTCTCTCGCTCGGGTTCTCTGGCGCTTCTCCCCTGCCTCCCCGCCCCCGCCCCTCTTTCCACCGCACCTACCCCGAGGCTAGCTCTATTTGGGCTGGCTGAAGCAGGTTTCAGTGACTTGCCATATTTTTCTAGTTTGGGGCAAGTCAATTTAACTTGGCTGGAGGGGGGCGATTAGAAGGGAAGCCCCCCAGACACCTCAAATCCCATACATTCGAACTGGACCTCATTACTTCCCCAGTTTGCGCCTCTGTTTCAAGCAAAAACCTAAATGCCATCTCTGTCTTTCTGCTCCCATCAAATCTGTGACCACAACCTGTTAAATTTCTCTTTGAAATATTTCTTAAACTTCATATCCAGTGTTTCTCCTTCTTAGCATTAATCCTGATTTGTAACTATGTTTACTTGTGTGAGTGTGTTTGTATGGGGTTTCCCCACTTGATTGTAAGCCCCAGGAGAGCCTCGACTCCTCACCGTTGTAGGACCAACATGGTACCAGATGTAGGGAAGTGTTAATTATTCTCTTCCCTCTGAAGCCTCCATAACTTTAGTCTAGGAGATGAACTGAAACACAGTAGACAGAGTAAAAGGAGAAAAGCCAAACAAAACTTATGTTCATGAAACCCTGAGTTTCATCTCCAGCACCGCCAAAAAGAAAAAAATTATGCGTATATTCACAAGAGCACCAAGTGTAAGACTCAAGGAAAGGGTCAAATGGTTAAAGTTAATGAAATATCTTGCTTTACACAAAGGAATAGGGGTTGGGGGCTCCTGGAGGAGCGGAGGTAGTGATTGACCCAAGCCATGGGAGCTCAGGAGAGCTGCAGGTGACCATAGGCTGTTACTTCTGCCCAGTCCTGGGAATTGAACCCAGGGGTGCTCTACCGCTAAGCTACATCTCCAGCCCTTTTTGTTTTATTTTAAGATAGGGTGTTGCTAAATTGGCCAGGCTGGCCTCAAATTTGTAATCTTCCTTCCTCAACTTCCCCAAGTAGCTGGGCTTACACGCATTCACTACAAAGACTGTTTTTCATGCAGAAAGTCTCGTAGGTAGCAGCCCTCAGACCACCTGCGGTAATCTGTCAGGGCCAAGTGTCAGACTTCTAATCTCTTCTTCCTGTGAAAAGATCTTTCCTAGGCAGATATGAGGATCTCAAAGAGAAAGTCTGTTTGCATCTGTTGTTTTCTTTACTAATGTAGATAGATGTAAATTTCTTTTACTCAAGAACAGATTTTCAGAGCTATTTCTGTCTGCAATTTCTTTGAATAACCATCTCCAAATATGCCAAAGAAATATATTTAGGAGAGATATAATCTGGGGTCTCATGCAGGTACACAATAGGTGCTTAATAAATGCTAATTAAATGCATGAATGATGTAGCAAGTAATGTGCTAGGGGAGGAGGAAAAGCACACAGATTTTAAGATAAAACAGTTTCTATCCTCAATAAGTCATCTATAAAAGGAGCATGCACGGAGGCCTTCTTTATTAGTAAGACTCCATTTTTACCCTCCCACTTCATCCCAGGGGACCACAAGTCATTAACCTAGACAACAGGACTCTGGAATTGGAAGAACAGGTGTGGAGTCAGAAAAGTCCAGGATTTAGATATCTGGCTTCCCAATCTGGCTTTGCTGCCTTCTGGCTGTGTAACCACAGGTCTCCTCTCTCTGAAACTCCATCTTTTCATTCAAAAAATGGGGATAGCAAAACCACTCTCACAGGGCTGCTGAAAGACATGAATGGGATAAACAGCAGGACCAACACCCAGGTTTTCAATGATGTTGGGTGTAGAAAGGTGACCATTCCTTCCAGTTTGCCTGGAGCAGAGCAATTAACAGCATTCCTTTCATTCTTGAAAGTATCCTGATTTGGACAGTAATATATATGGTCATCACAGTAATAGATGTGACATGAGTCATCTACATTGTGTTCTGGGACACAACAGAGGGAAGGAGGTAGATCTATAGAAAGGAGCGTGGTAACCATGAAAATGAGTCTGGAATTGTGCATTGAATTATACCAAGAAGAGGAATAGGAAGGATTTAACTAGGAAAGGAACTAGCATTTGCAAAGGAGTAAGGCTTGCCAATTCTGGACATATGTAAGTAACATTAAGAAGGCCAAAGCCGGGCACGGTGGCGCACACCTGTAATCCTAGCACTTTGGGAGACTAAGACAGGAGAATCGCAAGTTCAGAGCCAGCATCAGCAATGGCAAGGCGCTAAGCAACTCAGTGAGACCCTGTCTCTACATAAAACACAAAATAGGGCTGGGGATGTGGCTCAGTGGTGGAGTACCCCTGAGTTCAATCCCTGGTACCAAAAAAAAAAAGAAGTCCAAATAGGGGGCTGGGGTGTGGCTCAGTGGTAGAGTGCTTGCCTAGCATGTGTGAGGCACTGGATTCGATTCTCAGCACCACATATAAGTAAATACAATAAAAGTCCATCAACAACTAAAAAAAAAAAAAAAAAAAAAAAGAAGGTGGCCAAATGGCTTGAGTCCAGGAGGCATGGAAGGAGATGAGGCTTTCTATAGAGCTGGTTGTAGAATGTGTTTGACACTTAGGGAGGCTGAGACAGGAGAATGGCGAGTTCAAAGCCAGCCTCAGCAACAGCGAGGCACTAAGCAACTCAGTGAGACCCTGTCTCTACATAAAACACAAAATAGGGCTGGGGATGTGGCTCAGTGGTCAAGTGCCCCTGAGTTCAATCTCCAGTACCAAAAAAAAAAGAATGTGTTTGAGAAGGGGTAGACATGTCTGTGGTTTCCCAGAAGAGCCCAGTGAGGAGCTGGGCATAAAGTCCAGGCAGGAGATATAATGAGACCTGAGTCAGAGCAGGGCCTGTGGTCCAGGGAAGTGAGGGAAGATTCCATAAGCACTTGGGAGGTAAAATGGATTGGATAGGACTTCCATGTGGAGATCCAAAGACAGGGGGAGAATTTCCAGATGAATGGGGAGGCCATCAACTGGAACAGGTCAGAAGACCCAGGAGACAGGAGATGAGTCAGATCAGGTTGACTAAGCTTTCATCACTCCAAACCCAGAGGGAAAAGGCGGGGCTCCCAAAAAGGAGAGATCATTCCTGAGGTCAAAGGAAGGAGCTGGGGCTCAGTCAGTTTCAGATAACATTTGATTAAAATTAGCTTCTGTAGCTACCTTGAAAGGCAAGAGAAAGCTCAAAAGTAGAATCTCAAATAAGGAAAGACCAGGTTTTATAGTCCAACTTCATTGAATGTATAGCTCTCCTTGATCAAGATGCTGCCACAATGCCCCCACTCCCTAACAGAATTAAAGCTCAGCATTCAAAAGACTCCTGGTGACCTGACTCTAACTTATCGTTGGTTATCATTCCTTCCTTTCTTTTTTCTTTTCTTTTTTGGTATCTGGGATTGAACTCAGGGGTACTCAACCACTGAGCCACATCACCAGCCCTATTTTGTGTTTTATGTAGAGACAGGGTCTCACTGAGTTGCTTAGCGCCTCGCCATTGCTGAGGCTGGCTTTGAACTCATGATTCTCCTGTCTCAGCCTCCCAAAGTGCTGGGATTACAGGCGTGCACCACTACACCTGACCCCTCTCTTCTTTTGAGAGCACAGCTCTGTCCTTTGGAGAACTGCTGCTCCCAGGCACAAAGTCTGTGTTTTTTATGTAGAAAGTCTCCTAAGTAGCAGTCCTAGTCCAGGCAGGGGCTATCAATCATGATCCAGGTAAGGGCTATCAATCATGGCCTCTTCTGCCCTATGACTGCAGGTGTGAGTGAAACAGTGACCAAGCCTAATCAATCCTAATCCCTCTGTAGGATTTTGAAGATTTGGAAGAGAAATACTCATCTTGCTGGTGAGGAAGCTGGGATGCATAAGCTGGGGATTGCTGTGGGGAACAGTTCCGGTTAGGAGAGAAAAGTGGTCTGTAAATATGAAGTGGAGAAAAGAGAGAGTGCTTAGTAAGTACAGAGTTCCAGTTTGGGAAGATGAAAAAGTTCTGGAGAGAGACGGTGATAAATGGTGGCAGAACAATATGAAATGTACTTAATATCACTGAACTGGTTAAAAAGGGGGCTGGGAATGCAGCTCTGTAGTAGGGAGCTTGCCTAGCATGCACAAGGCCTTGGGTTTGATCCCTACCACTGAAAAAAACTTGGTTAAAATGGTGAGGCTTTTGCCATATATATAGTTTTTACCACCACCACCACCACCACAATGACAGTAATAATGATGATGATGATTTTTTAAAAAGAAGCTGACTTGCAAAGAAGCAAAGATGAATGACAGGGTACAGGAACTGGTTGGTTCATGGGATGCAGCAGCTGGTTCATGGGCCCGTAGTACCACCAGTTCATGAGTCAAAAGTCATTCTTTGGGACCAGGCTTGTTCATGCCTGGCTTCTCTTTCTTGCACCCAATAAAGCCATAATGCAGAGACTTTATTCTTACTTGACCGTCACATCCTTTCAGACATTCTGACCTCCTGTCACACCCTGCTGCCCATACTTCCTCACACTGACCCTGCCTCTGCTTTACCTCTTTACCTTTCCTCCTGGCTTCCTGTTTGGACCCTCCTTTCTCATTTTTACAGGCTTGTCAACTCTTACTCGTCCTTTGAGACCCAGCTCGGAGTTCTTTTCAGCAGGACAGGAATCCCTAACCACCCTGAGCAGTGCTTGCCATGTCCTCAATTGGTCTGTTGGTTTTTTGTATGTGTCCTTGTCACCAAGTGTCCCAGCAATCTGCTTTCTTGTCTGTAACCTCCATAAAACTATGTTTGTCATGTCCACCCTACTGCCTGACAGAGGACTCTGAACATAGTAAGTATAATGCATGTTTACCAGATTAGTAAGAATCCTCCTTTCTCTCATGCCATCTCTCTGAGCCACTACTCAGTTTCTATCAAGGAAAGACTTGGAAGAAAAAGTGGGAGGAATTGCTTTTCTCTTTTTTCAAGGTGATGATTCAGGAAGGAAGAAATCCCAGTAGAACTGGAGCTACTGCAAAGACCACTAGCATTTATGAGAGGTCAATTCTCTTTCCCTCCCTACACACACACACACACACACACACACACACACACTCACACTCCCCCCTCCCCCGTTTCCTCTGTGTAGAGGATCAAACCCAGGGCTCTGGCATGCTAGGCAAGTGCTTTACCACTGAACCACATCCCCAGACCCCCCAGGTCAGTTTTCTGCCAGAACTCTGATGGTAACAGCTTTGAACTGAGATCAACTTTGGGAGCCAATGTCAGGTCAAGCAAATATTTGGGGTGCTAAGCTTTTCAGCAAGTTGGGATTCTGACAGCTGTTCATCATCTGCACAGGGAGAAGCACTAAAATGCATCTGGGTCTGGCTGGAATTGTAGGTCCCCATCGCCTTCAGCAAAATCTGACAGAGAAACAGGACAGCTCTCTCTCCCACTCTCTTCTAAGGGGCTTTGCAACCATTCAGGACATTGGTCACTGGGAATGGTCAAAGATGACACTGGTGAGCTGGGCATGTTGGCACATACCTGTAATCCTAGCAACTCAGGAGGCTGAGGCAGGAGGATTTAAAGTTTGAGGCCAACTTAGTGAGACCCTATCTCAAAAAATCAAAAGGACTGAGATTGTAACTCAGAGGAAAAGCACTCCTGGGTTCAATCTCTAGTACCAGAGAGAAAAGATAAGAGGGATCTAGTGAACTGTGGCAGAAATTGCTTACTAAAAAGCCTATGGTGGGGCTGGGGCTGTAGCTCAGTGGCAGAGTGCTTGCCTAGCATGTGTGAGGCACTGGCTTCAATCCTTAGCACCACATAAAAATGAAACAAATAAAATAAAGGTAATCGTGGGGCTGGGATTGTGGCTCAGTGGTAGAGCACTCGCCTCGCATGGGTGAGGCACTGGGTTCGATCCTTAGCACCACATAAAAATAAATAAAAATAAAGATATTGTATCCATCTATAACAACAACAAAAATAAAGGTAATGCTGTCCATCTACAACTGTAAAAAACTATTTTTTTTAAAAAAAGCCTATGGTTTCTTCCTACATTTCCCAGCCCCAACCTCTACAGTTGGATTTGATCCATGTGACAAGTTCTGGCTAATGGTCTGTGAGCTAAAAGTAATGTATATCTTTTCTAAGTTGAAGTATTTCATTGCTGGTGCACAATCCTCCAGCTCTCTGTGTGTTATAGAGGTTATCCTGAAAGCCCTGTGTTGAGATGGTGGAGCCCAGGATGGAGGTGGCCTCACTCTCTGAATGTACCAGTGGAATGAAGAACTATTGTAGACAGTGCCCTGACCCATAGCAGGTTTTACATGAGAGGGAAAATAAACCCTTGCTGGTTAAGCCATTGAGATATTTGGGTTGTTTGTAACTACAGCAGAACCTAACCTATTCTAACCCATATAGACATTAACTATTTTAACCATCTAGCATCAAACTTGTTTCCTACTTGAGGATATTCACCCATCCCCATATAGGGCTCTTTGGTATTGCCAAATCCAATGGTCACTTCTCTATTCTTATCTTGATTTCTCAGCAGCATTTGTCACAATTGACCACTCCCTCCTGGAAACAATTTATCTTAGCATCTGTGACATCACACCTGCTTGGTTTTCCTCTTAGGTCACTGGCCCCTGATTTTCAGGGTTTTTTTTTCTTTTCTTTTCTTGTTGTTACCTCAAAAGTTTGAAGACGTGGGGACCTGGGTTTAAATACTGTCCATGAAAAAGACAGCTAGACATGTTCTAGTATTCATTATGCCTTTTGTGTGTGTGTGTATGCTCGTGCACTGAGGATCAAACCTCGGCTATGCTAGGCAAGCACTTAACCACAGAGTTCTACCTCCAGCTTTCATTCTACCATTGTTTATTAATAACAGCACTAGCCCAGCATAGTGGCACACATCTGTAATCCCCAAAACTTGGGAGGCTGAGGCAGAAGGATAGCAAATTTGAGGCCAGCCTCAGCAACATGCTGAGACTCCTAGCAACTTAGCGAAACTCTGTCTCAAAAATAAAACATAAAAGCTGGGTGCGGAGGCTCAAGTCTGTAATCCCAGCACTTAGGGAGGCTAAGACAGGAGAATCGTGAGTTCAAAGCCAGCCTCAGCAATGGCGAGGTGCTAAGCAACTCAGTGAGACCCTGTCTCTACATAAAACACAAAATAGGGCTGGGGATGTGGCTCAGTGGTCGATTACCCCTGAGTTCAATCCTCAGTAGCAAAAAAAAAAAAACAAAAAAAAATAAAGGCTGAGGTTGCAGCTCAGTGATGTAGCGCCTGCCTCACACATGTGAGGTACTTGGATCAGTCCTCAGCACCACATAAAAATTAGTTAATAAATAAATAAATAAATTAAAGGTATTGTGTCCATCTGCAACTAAAAATTTTTTACAGCCCATAAATATAATTAATTAAATACAATAAAATATAAAATTGGGTGGGGAGGTAGTTCAGTGATAGAGCACCCCTGGGTTTCATCCTCAGTATCAAAGAAACAAACAAATAATAATAATAATAATAAAAGAACACAGCATTATTTTTATCTGGACACATTACACTCAATTTTTAAAAACCCTACATTTTCCAGGCTCCTGGCAGTTAAGTATGTAATTATGTTTTGGCCAATGAGATTTAAGCAAAAATGTGCAGGATTTGCTAAGCAATCTTCTTAAAAGGAAGATGGCACACCTGTCTTCTCATTTTCCCACTGTTTGGGATGTGAACCATAATAAGGTTACCTTAAAATTGTTAACCAAATGCTCAGGATGGCTAAGCAACCTTCAACTGCCTAACTCTGGACTTACTTTTCATAAAAAGAGAAAGAAATTCCTGTAAGTCATTTTTTATCCTGTTATTTGCACCTAAATCTAATCCTGATACATTTTCATCACGGTTGCCACTGTCTCCCATTAGGAAGCCTAAGGGTCCCCTGTCAAAGGAGTTGGGGTAGGTATTTCTACATAAGAAATTGTTGGGGGGTCTCCTTTCACAAATGCAAGTAACCAAGCTATGAGGAAGTCAGAAAGGCAGGTGGGTCAAGGAATATAGTTTTATTAGTTCACAGAGAACACTGAATGCTAGCTTAAGAAATTCTGACTTTATTCTGCAGATCCCTTGCACAGAGGAGACCCTGTCTTATCTAGTAAAGCCTTGCACTTTGTACATGCTCAGTGAATGACTATGTTCTCTGTTAATTAATGCTATTTGCCTAATATATAGTATCAACAGAAATGTTGCAAGGTGGACCAGTTAGTTAGGAATCACCATCTGATCAACCCCTGTCTACTTTTTACAGATGAGTTAACTGAAGCCTCATTTACTGGGAAGGGCAATCAGCCTATATGTAAGGAACGGCGCGCTACCAAGTCCACCTTGGGGTGATGGGGGTCGGGGTGATGGAACCCGGACAGGAGGCGCAGCACAGCAGTTCGCTGGTCTCACTCTGAACCTCTACAACATGGCTGCTCTGGAACCACCTGACCGGCAGGAGGCGGGGCTCAGCCTGGGTCCCGAGGTCCCGCCCGCTCGGCCCCGCCCAGCACCCCTAGCCCAGGCTGCGCGGGTTGTGAGGTGTCAGAGCCAGGCGCCTGCGCAGTGTGTCGCGGCGCGCGGGGCGGAGGCTTTATAACCACTTCGTAGCCGCTGCTCGGTTTCTATCTCCGGGAGGGCGGCCGAGGCGGCGGCCGGGGCGCCGGCTGGGGGGCCCTGAGGCGGGAGCTGTGGTGGCGCTGGGCGCCCCTGGCTCCTCGACCTCTGAGGGCCATGGGCTCCGAGAAGGACTCCGAGTCGCCGCGCTCCACATCCCTACACGCGGCTGCGCCCGACCCCAAGTGCCGCAGCGGCGGCAGGCGCCGGCGCCTCACCTTCCATAGCGTCTTCTCCGCCTCGGCCCGCGGCCGCCGCGCCCGGGCCAAGCCGCAGGCCGAGCCACCGCCCCCGGCCGCGCCGCCGCCCGCCCCGGCCCCAGCCGCGGCCCAGGCCCCGCCGCCTGAGGCGTTGCCCGCGGAGCCGGTCGCCGAGGCCGAGGAGGCCGCCGCGGCCGCGGGGGCCGGGCTCAACGATGAGGAGGCAGCAGAGGGCGGCAGCCCGGGCGCGGAGGAGGTGGAGTGCCCGCTGTGCTTGGTGCGGCTGCCGCCCGAGCGGGCCCCGCGCCTACTCAGCTGTCCGCACCGCTCGTGCCGAGACTGCCTCCGCCACTATCTGCGCCTGGAGATCAGCGAGAGCCGGGTGCCCATCAGCTGCCCCGAGTGCAGTGAGCGACTCAACCCGCACGATATCCGCCTGCTGCTCGCCGACCCGCCGCTCATGCACAAGTACGAGGAGTTCATGCTGCGCCGATACCTGGCCTCGGACCCGGACTGCCGCTGGTGCCCGGCCCCGGACTGCGGGTGAGCGCGGGGGCGTGGCCGCCGGGGGCGCTGGGCCGCAGCCGAGGGGCGTGGCAGGGGCTGCGGGACCCCGCGTGTGGCCAGTAGCGAGGGGCTGCCTTGAGAGTACGTCTCTGAGCTAGGAAGAGGTAGAGATGACCAGCGGGAGGGAGAGAAGTGAAGCAACTGCGGCGGGGTGGTAACCGGTAGCTAACCATCCGACAAGCCCCAACAAGTGTGTTGGAGGCACCCAGCGCCCCACCCCTGCCCAGTGGCTTGAGGTGCGGGCAAAGCTGTCGGTCAGGGGAAGAGAACTGTCCATCAAGTCAGCAGATGTGAGGTTTTTTTGTCAGATGAAGCCCCCTCTGCAGAGGTGGGGATATCTTTTGGTGAGAAGGGAGGGGATATTTGGTAAAGGAGGCAGTGAGAATGTCATTCTGCAGGGGCAGCGCTTTGGAGGGGTGTGTCCATTTGGTTAGGGGCACACTTAGCAGCATTGCAGGAGAAGGCGTTTTTTCTGACAGTCGCTGTTGAAAGTTGGGATGGAGGTGATAGGAATGGCACTTAGAGAAGAGGACAGCTCATTGACAGAGCTCTGGGAGCACCCTGGCACTGTGTGTTCTGTGCCAAGCTTTTGGGAGGGACCCTGTGGTTCTTACACTGCTGCCACGGGCAGAATGAGGGGTAGACAAACCCTTTCTTTGTCCAGAGTATCAGTGGGGCACTGAGACGAAGACTACCCAGAGGTTGATATGGTAGAAAAAAAATGTTTGCCCAACGATTTGATCTTGAGATCATGATGACAGTCTTTTCAATGCACTAAGCATGCTTGATTTCAAAGGTCAATGAATTAAAATGTTATATTTGCAGAGCTAAAATACCACTAGATTTCCCTATCTGAAGCATTCAGTGGAGATTCTCCACCTCACACCCCTCCTTAAAAAAATCTGATTGTTATTTTCAGTTCATCTCATGAATGGTAGCGATCAGCCAAGAAGGGCTCATCTAAGGGGTTGGGAGGCAGACTGCCATTATCTGGACCTTGGACAGATAATTTTATTCTCCTGTGTTATGTTTTGGAGGCAAAGGGATGCTAGGGTGCAGTGCATAAATGTAATGCTAGTAAAAAGCTGTGTGATCCTTTGCTTCAAAGCACTTAAGGGCTTTTAATGGTAGTCTCTGTATATAGGCTGTTTGAGATTTTACATGATGCTGCCATTTGTTTCCTTTCAAAAGGAGCTGTTCTAGAATGTCTAGGAGAATTAAAATAGTTAACTTCTTCTTTTTTTTTTTTTTTTTTTGGTTTGTGTTTTATGTAGAGACAGGGTCTCACTGAGTTGCTTAGCGCCTCGCCGTTGCTGAGGCTGGCTTTGAACTCACTATTCTCCTGTCTCAGCCTCCCTAAATGCTGGGATTACAGGCTTGCACCACCACGCCCGGCTAACTTCTATTTTTTTATTCTGCCAAACTTCTTTAGAAGTGGGTGTGTTATTGAACCTCACCCAGATGGGGTTTCCAAATTACTTTGAAGTGTGTGGTCAAAGGTACTCTGTTTATGATAGATCACTTTCACTTTTGGTTAATAAGTATCAGGAAGGACTTTGTAGGCTCTTTAAAGGGTCTGCTTGCCAGGCGTGGTGGCCTCAGCAACTTAGCAAGACCCTGTCTCAAAACAAAAAGGGCTAGGGATGTGGCTCAGTGGTAAGCACCCCTGGGTTAAATCCCTGGTGCCAACAAAACTGAACAAAAGGGTCTGCTTATGGTCTGGTGGTCTTACTAGCCCTATGTAGTTAGTTATTTCCCCCTAGTACTGGGGATTGAACCTAGGGCCTTGCACATACTAGGTGAGTGCTCTACTACAAAACCACATCTCCAGCCTTTATTTTTATTTTATTTTGAGACAGGGTCTTACTAAGTTGCCCAGGCTGGCCTACAACTTGCAATCCTCCTGCTTCAGCCTGGCAAGCAATTGGGATTATAGGTATGAACCATTGCACCCAGCTCCTGTGAGGTTAATTTATGTAATATTAAAGTTTTGCAGATACTGTTGATCTATTTTCTGAAACCAGAAAATATTAAAAGAATACTGTATGGTTAATTTTGGAATAGTATATTAATTAACTTCTTTTTTTTTGAGATGTGAGTTTTCTTGAATTTAGATAAGAAATGTAGCACCCCTGATCATCATTCTGGAAAATATGTCAAAGCATAATTCAAGAAAGGGAAGAATCAAACCTCCTATGACTTGTTTCAAGCCAGCCTCATTTCACATTTTTTATTTGTCTGAAGTCAATTTCTGTCTTTGCTCACATCAATAAAAATGGATAGAAATTAGCCGGGCGCGGTGGCTCACGCTTGTAATCCCAGCACTTAGGGAGGCTGAGACAGGAGAATCGCGAGTTCAAAGTCAGCCTCAGCAACGGCGAGGTGCTAAGCAACTCAGTGAGACCCTGTCTCTACATAAAACATAAAATAGGGCTGTGGATGTGGCTCAGTGGTCGAGTACCCCTGAGTTCAATCCCCGGTGCCAAAAAAAAAAAAAAAAAAAAGGATAGAAATTAATTTGAAAACTTGGTGGCAACTCTAAACCACTACTGATTTGAAAGTTATTAAAGAATTGCTAAAGGTCTTTGTGTGTGTGTGTGTGTGTATGTGTGGTATTGGGGATTGAATATGCTCTTCTGTTGAGCTACAACTCCAATCCTAGGCTTTCTCTTTTCTTATATCCCCCCCACCCTGCCACCCTCCTGCCGCCGCTTCATTCTCTCTTTTCCCTCGGCCTTCTTTTCTAATACTGAGGACTGAACCCAGGGTACTTCATGACTGAGCTACATCCCTAGTCCTTTTTATTTTTTATATTGAGACAGGCTCTCACTAAGCTGATCACTAAATTACTGAGACTGGCCTCAAACTTGTGATTCTTCTGCTTCAGCCTCCTCAGTCATTGGGATTATAGGTGTGTCCCACTGTGCCTAGGCCATTTCTTAATTTAGCCAAGTATTGGGTTGATAATATCCAGGATTTTTTAATTAGCAAAAACAGTTATAGCAATCATGTATTCATTTTTTTCTATGTATCTGTTCACTTTAAGGGAACAAGCAAGCTGGCATCTAAAGATCTACATGGCTGGCATACATAATTTGGAACCAATTTGTGTGTGTATGTGTGGTACTGGGGATTGAACTCAGGGCCTTATGCCTACAAGGCAGGCACTCTACCAACTGAGTTATATACCCAGCCCCCTTGTAATGTGATCCTTACAACACTGTGAGATGGATTTGATATAGTTTTACAGATGAGGAAACTAGTGTTTAAAGAAATTGATTGATTTGGGGGCTGGGATTATGGCGCAGTGGTAGCGTGCTTGCCTAGCACGCATAAGGCACTGGGTTCGATCCTCAGCACCACATAAAAATAAAATAAAGATATTCTGTCACCTACAACTAAAAAATAAACATTTAAAAAAAAAAGAAATTGATTGATTTGTTCAGGGTCATATAACTAGTAGGTGGTGAACTAGGCTTGGAATGCTGGTCTTAACACAATGAAAGCCATTCAACCTCTGTTCTTAGTACTCTTTGCGCTTAGCCTCTCTTCTAAAAAAGCGTTGACTTGTCAGCCTAACCCTCATTATTGGGGATGCTATTTGGACAATTTCTTAAGTGTAGCCTAAGGACAACATTGAGAGAGTCAAGTATATTAGAATCTAGTTTCTTTTCTAATTCCTGTTAGCAGTCACTTAACATTATTTCTTTTATCTGAAATAGGCCTAATTCTTCCCTTACTTAAGAGTCTTAGATAATATTTGCAAAGAAATTTGAGATATTCAGTTAAAGGTAGTTAGAAAAACCAGGATTAAGTTTAAAATTCTGTCACCTCCCAAAGGAGTGTCCAGGTTTCCTTAGGGATATGGCCACAGTTTTACCACTTGTGGGTTTTTTGTTTTGTTTTGTGATACTAGGGATTTAACCCAGGAGTGCTCTACCACTGAGCTATATCCCCAGTCCTTTTTTAATTTTTATTTTGAAACAGGGTCTCACTAAATTGCTGAAGCTGGCCTCGAATTTACAATCCTGACTCAGCCTCCCAAGTGGCTGGGATTACAGTGGTGCATCCAGCTGCTGCCTATTTTTCATGCCAGGAAGAAAATAGCTTCTGTATTCTTACTGGATATTGTGGTTCCCTGCTTTTTGTTTTTTTGGGGTTTTTTTTTTGGTACCAGGGATTTAACTCAAGGGCACTCAACCACTGAGCCACATCCCCAGCCCTATTTTGTGTTTTATGTAGAGACAGGGTCTCAGTGAGTTGCTTAGCTCCTCCTGTTGCTGAGGCTGGCTTTGAAATCGCAGTTCTCCTGTCTCAGTCTCCCAAAGTGCTGGGATTACAAGTGTGAGCCACTGCTCCCGGCTCTGTTTTTTTTTTTTTTTTTTTTTTTTTTAATATTTTTTAGTTGTAGGTGGACACAATATCTTTATTGATTTATTTTTATGTAGTGCTGAGGATCGAACTCAGTGCCTCACGCATGCGAGGCAAGCGCTCTATCACTGAGCCACAATCTCAGCCCTCTGTTTTGTTTTTTGAATCAAACTATTTCATTCTTTTGGGTGAGGAAAATCATGGATAATATTAGAAAAGAAGCCCTAAGCTCCAATTATCTCTTCCCATACCCACCATGTTTACAACCCACAGATCAAGTTCTTGTCAGCAAAATTTATCAAGTCCTCCTTTGGGGTTGATATACGTGTGTTCTTATGCATGAGAGCACATATATGTATTTGTCAGGGTTGGGAACATGTGAGTAACAAGTTCTGATCATTAGTTTTATTGTGATTACTCATGATAGAACACTAGAGATTTCATTATTTTACAAAATATTTGTAGAACAGAAGAAAAGAGTTTGCATAGTTCTTTTCTCATATTTGAATACAATATTTTAATCATAAATAAGGGAACATTCATATTGTTTGATATACTAAGGACTGTGTTAACAAGTGTGTGTGTGTGTATTTTTTTTTGATACTAGAGTTTGAACCCAAGGGCACTCAACCACAGAGTTACATCCCCAGCCCTTTTTTATCTTTTATTTTGGGACAGGGTCTTATTAAGTTGCTTGGGGCCTCACTGAGTTGCTGAGGTTGGCTTTGAACTTGTGATCCTCCTGCCTCAGCCTCCTGAACTGCCACAATATACTTTCACGGGCTTGGTGGCACAAGTTGCAAGCCTCAGCAATTTAGCAAGACCCTGTCTCAAAATAAAAAATAAAAAAGATAGGGGATAAAGCTTGGGAGAGCTTCCAGTTTTGATCCCCAGTGCTACAAAAATAAACTGTTGGGCACGGTGGCGCATGCATGTAATCCCAGCACTTTGGGAGGCTGAGACAGGAAAATTGCAAGTTCAAAGCCGGCCTCAGCAACAGCAAGGCGCTAAGCAACTCAGTGAGACCGTCTCTAAATAAAACACAAAATAGGGCTGGGTATGTAGCTCAGTGGTCGAGTGCCCCTGAGTTCAATCCTGGCACCAAAATATATAAATAAATAAATAAACTTCCAAATGAGATCAAATTAGCTCAAAATACAAATAACTGACATTTTTTTAAAATATTTTTTTATTTTCTTAGTTGTAGGTGAACAGAATATTTTATTTTTATGTGGTGCTGAGGATTGAACCCAGTGCTTCACGCATGCTAGGCAAGCACGCTACCGCTGCGCCACAATCCCAGTCCCCAAATAACTGACATTTTTATAGTTATTTATAGCATAGTCTTTAAGTATAATCTTATTTAGATATAATTTCATTTTAGTCTCATACAGGTAGATGGTAGTAAACTGATTTTGTAAAGGAGAAACCATCTCAGAGAAGATTTTGTAATCCCAGCAACTCCAGAGGCTGAGGCCAGGGGACATGTTCAAAACCAGCCTCAGCAATTTAGTGAGGCCCTAAGCAACTTAATGAGACCCTGTCTCAAAATAAAAATGGCTGGGGATATGACTCAGTGGATAAGCGCTCCTGGATTCAATCCCTGGTACCAAAAAAACAAAAATAAATGCGGGATCTAATGTTTTCTAGCTAATAAATGATGCAGTTGCTCTATTACCCTTTTGAATCTCTGCCTAAGCATGTCTTTTCAAAAATTCCCAAATAAGGGCTGGGGTTGTGGCTCAGTGGTAGAGCACTTTCCTAGCATGTATGAGGCACTGGGTTCAATTCTTAGCACCACATATAAATAAATAAAAATAAAGGTCCATTGACACCTAAAAAATATTGAAAAAAAAAAAACCCAAATAATGAAACTGTAATGTTTTCCTCTCAAATGCTCCATTGCCAATTTTAAAACCCTTTCAGAATCTCTGGGAGACTGAGGGTAAACAAAGTAGGTAACAAAATGTCCTGGCATACAAGGGCAGGACTTTCATACAGATGAATAAGAAATAAGGTTGTCCTGACCCAAATTCTTTATGCAGGTCCCCCCTCCAGCCTCTCATTGTTGCCTCTGTATCTTGCAAACTCCCACCTCCCAACTGATACCAGGAGATAGTATCAGTATTGGTCTTCCCAGACAACTGGATAGGACCATTCCCATAAACAGGAAGCTTCTGTCCATTCCTAGCACATTTATGAGGGAAGAACAAGTTCCCTGAGTGAGACAAATTTCACAGTCAATAAAGGAGAATATTAGCCAGACACAGTGGTACGCGTTTATAATCCCAGTGACTCAGGAGGCTGGGACAGCTTAGCAAAATCCTGTCTCAAAATAAAATGTGGATCATTAGGGAACATGTTTTTATTTTTTCTGTGGCATCTTTAAGATTAACTATTTGCTATTTTCCAATTTGCAGTTTTTGAAACTTCTTTAATAGTTATCACTCTGGCCTGCCTTGTATGGGTGTCTTTATTTGACAGTAAATCTTGTGCACTCAGAGTAGATTAAGAATTACTTCCTCTAGGGGCTGCGGTTGTGGCTCAGTGGTAGAGCACTTGCCTAGCATGTGTGAAGCACTGAGTTTGATCCTTAGCACCATGTAAAAATAAATAAAATAAAGGTATTGTGCCCATCTACAACTTAAAAAAAACAACTTTCTTTACAATATTTTTACTGTTTCTACAACTCACATGTACAAAGTCTTTCAGTTAGGTCCTAAAAGAGTGGGATGAATAGGTGAATCTTGATGAGAAAGGTACGGAGTATGAGTAGCATACTTGGTTCTTAGATGAGGAACTGAGATAGAAGATGG
Source organism: Xerus rutilus (assembly GCA_028644305.1). NCBI lineage: Eukaryota > Metazoa > Chordata > Mammalia > Rodentia > Sciuridae > Xerus > Xerus rutilus. Next base: position 21,561,749 of record CM053400.1, on the reverse strand, counting down.
GCAAGAATAGGACAGGTGATCATTCAGCGGACACTTTTGAGAATGATGGAGTATTGAACACTGGTTGAGGACCGGGTATTACAGAAAAGACTTAGACATGGTTCTCTTGATAAGAAGGTTGACCTGCTAGAGAAGACAATATGGTTGATAGATAAGAAATTGTAAAGATAATATGATAAGTACTAAGGAAAATACAAGTACTCTTAGATGAAAGAATAATAAGTTTTGCATGATAGTATCAAGAAAGATCTCATGGAAAAGGTGGCTTTAGATGTTGGCCTTCAAGAATATGAGTAGAGGCCTGGGATTGTAGCTCAGTGGTAGAGCGCTTGCCTCACATGCGTGAGGCACTGGGTTCGATCCTCAGCACCACATAAAAATAAATCAATAAAGATATTGTGTCCACCTACAACTAAAAAATAAAAAAAAAAAGAATATGAATAGAAATTCATACTGGGCAGACAAAGATGAGGATAGAGAAAAAAGCCTGTTTTTTAAAAATTTTATTTATTTTTTTAGTTGTAGGTGGACAGAATATCTTTATTTTATTTTTATGTGGTGCTGAGGACCGAACCCAGTGCCTCACGCGTGCTAGGCGAGCACGCTACCACTGCTCCACAATCCCAGCCCCAGAAAAAAGCCTTTTAAACTTGAGTGTTATTAGCAAATGCATGGAGGTATAAAAATCCAAGATACCATCCTAAGTCTGGAGTTGGTTTGGTTAGCCTCTGTATGCATATTGTAGGGAGCGTGATCTGGGAAGTGACTAAATATCAATCTGAAGAGGTAGACTGGATTCAGGTTGATTGACATTCTAAGCCATGTAAATAAGTTTAGGGTTGAAGGATTTTTTCCTTTCTCTCTTCCTCCCCCCTATCCCCCGCTTATTATTAGAGAGGCAAGATAATTACAATATAATGTGTATAATGTGTTATAATTGTGCACTGGCACAGAATAGGCAATGAGCTGCCTGGAGAAGTTAAGTAGATTTTACAGAGAACATGACATTTGAGCTGATTTTTAAATGGGTAAGTATTTACCAGGGCAAGAAGAAAGGAAAAGAGACTTCTAAGCAGAAGGAAGAGTATGCAAAGGCCAAGAAGTGGAGGGCAAAGCATGCTGTGTTTCCCCCACCTCTCATTTTTCTTTTTCCCCCTTTGGTGTGGCACTGGGGATTGAACTGGGATTGAAGGAACTGAAGGATTGAACCCAAGGGCAGGCTACCACTGAGCTACACCTCCAACTCTTTTTTTAATTTGTTTTTTGGTTTTTATTTTTTTTCTTTGTTTGTTTGTTTGTTTGGTACCAGGGATTGAACTCAGGGGCACTCAACCACTCAGCCACATCCCAAGCCCTGTTTTGGGTTTTATTTAGAGACAGGATCTCACTGAGTTGCTTAGCACCTTGCTGTTGCTGAGGCTGGCTTTGAACTCGCGATTCTCCTGTCTCAGCCTACCTAAGTGCTGGGATTTCAGACTTGCGCCACCGTGCCCGGCTTAATTTGTTTTTTGAGGGAAGGACTTAATAAATTGCCCAGACTAGCCTCAAACTTATAATTTTCCTGCCTCAGCCTCTTAGTACTTGGGATTGCAGGTGTGTACCACCATGCCCAACTTGTGCTGTTCTTATGCCATACTTCTCAGGGAAGATTGCAAATATAGTTTTAGAATATGTTTAGCTACACTTGAAGGTGGGAAGTATCTTCCTATACCTTGATTTGAGGGATAGAAGCCAAGGTTTGGAGATTTTTTTATTTTTAATTGTAGATGGACACAATAGCTTTATTTTATTTGTTTATTTTTATGTGTTGCTGAGGATCGAACCCAGTGCCTCATGCATGCAAGGCAAGCACTCTACCACTAAGCTACAATCCCAGCCCAGATTTGGAGATTTTAAGTAGCTCAGTGTCATGTAGAATAAATAAGAGCCCAGACCAGGCACCCAAAAACAAGAATGCCAAGTCTCATGCTATGAGCAATTCTGTGTCATGATAATAGATTGCTGTGGAGTATTTGGGGTTATTTTACTTCGTTGGAACCAAATTACACACCTAAAATTGGTTTCTCACTGTTTGCTGTGTTACTCTACGTCTTCTCCCTAGTATGCCTCATTGCCATGCCTTGAAAAATTGAAGAAATCAAGGATTTTCCACTCACAGGCAAAAGGAGGCTAAGTCTGTCAAAACTAAGAAAAACAAGGATAATGTAAAGTTTAAGGTTTGAAGCAGCAGATACCTTTATACCTTGGTCGTAATAGGCAAGGGAAGCCAGAGAATTCTGAAGCAGCCCCTGCCCCGCAGGTTTGGCAATGAAGGAACTGATATGAACCAGATATACTGATTTGAACTGTTTAATTTTACTTTAATAACAAAAGAAATCTTATCTGGAGGTGTAGTTCAGTGGTAGAATATGTGGTGAGTATGCAAGAGGCCCTGGGTTCAATCCCTAGCACCAAAAACAAACAGGAATTTTAATAAATATTTTCTCCTCCTGTGTAAAATGGTATCAGATTATAAAGTGTTTAAGTCTTCCTGACTGGTAGTCTATTTAATGTGTATCTTCAGAACTTGGCTTATTACTCTTCTGAGGTCATCTACTACTTTTCCCATTTAACACAAAATAGCAAGCAAGTCACTTTCTTCAGGAGACACGTTGTTTATCTTTAGTAGCTATTTTGCAGCTAGGTAGGGTAAATTTGCTCAGAGCTCCCACAGGATATGAATCATTTACATTCACATATTGACCTATTCTCACTTTGTTCTTTCTCAGTAGAGTTTTAATGCAGCCTGTATCATATGACATAGGAGATACATTGTCATTTATTTTTTTTAATATATTTTTTTAATTTTCTTAGTTGTAGGTGAACAGAATATCTTTATTTTATTTTTTTATTTATTTTTTTATTTTTTTTTAATTTTATTTTTATATGGTGCTGAGGATCCAACCCAGTGCTTCACGCATGCTAGGCAAGCACGCTACCACTGCGCCACAATCCCAGCCCCGTCATTTATATTTTTAGTGTCATTCTCAAATCAATTTGCAGGATCTATGGTGAACCATAGAACTTGAGTTGTATTATGAACATCTAATGTATGTTTGAATAAATGAGAAAACTGGAATAAACCCAAGAAAACGTTATTAGCCATTCACATAAGTTATTTGAAGTTTTCGGAAATTGGGAAGAGGGTGGAAAAGGGGACAACAAAGCACAGATGGCAACAGCTAAGCATGCAATTATTGATCTGTTTGAAAACTGTGTGGTAAAACTTTTGCAGCTTTCCGTTTGTTTCTCTAAATTTTTTAAAGAGAAGTGTCTGTTAGGGTAGTCTGAAAATTTAGTTGTCATTTTTAGAATTAATCAGAAAGGCTACTAGTTATAAATATATTGGATTGTTTATGGGAGACTAATTCTTGGCAAATGAACATGGATTACAAGAAATGATTGATGCTAGTGCTGATAATTTCTGAATTACATTTTTAAGAATATATGTCAAGGGATTGTAGCTGGGATTGTAGCTCAGTGGAGAGTGCTTGCCTTGCATACATGAGGCCCTGGGTTGGATCCTCAGCACCATATAAATATAAATAAATAAAATAAAGATATTTGTGTCCATTTACAACTAAAAAAAATTTTTTTAAAAGAATATATGTCAAAAGAGAAGAGGGAAGATATGGCCTTATGTTATATTAATTAATAAGAGAGTGGGTAGTATTCTTGGCTTTTGGAGGCTGTCAAGAAAGAAAACATGGGGCTGGGGCTGGGGCTCAGTGGTAGAGCGCTTGCCTGGCACGTATGAGGCACTGGGTTGGATCCTTAGCACCACACAAAAATAAATAAAATAAAGTTGTAAAAAAAAATTTTAAAGAAAAAAAGAGTTCACTGTGTGGATGGATCAAGTTTAAAAAAAAGAAAGAAAACATTAAGAGGTATAAAATGGCATTGGAAAAAATAGAGTAAGTTGTAAGATAAAATGAGCTTTCAGTAGAACTTGACCATAAATCCGTCTGGGGCCATTGTCTCTCAGGCTGCAGTTAGACCAGCTCCATTGTAAAACTTAAAGTGAAAAAGTATACTTGCTTTAGGTTTTGCTATAGTTCTTTATTTTATAATTATTGTCTTTTCTTGTAAACAAACTCTAATCTCTCTAAATATATTAAACCATGGAAAGGAAATTGTTTTGTACTCTTTATTTATGAAACTGGGTGGGAAACTGAACCACTACTGAAGCATTTTAAACTATGATTAAATCGAGGCTAGGAATTCAGGCTAAATATGATATATACCCCCATTGTTTTCAGGAAATTATTTGTTTTTGGAATATCAAGAAATCTACTTTCTCACATGGGATTAGTTATATAGTTGGTCAGGCTTATGTGTGCGTGTTTTCTTTACATCTCAAGTGGCTGTGGGGTGGTGCCAAACAGTGTTAGCCCTGATGAATAATGTTCGTCTTGGTTAGATCATTCTTAACCTTACTGATATCTTCCTGTTTCCTTACCAGTTATGCTGTTATTGCCTATGGCTGTGCCAGCTGCCCAAAGCTAACCTGTGAGAGAGAAGGCTGCCAGACTGAGTTCTGCTACCACTGCAAGCAGATATGGCATCCAAATCAGACCTGCGATATGGCCCGGCAGCAGAGGGCACAGACTTTGAGAGTTCGGACCAAGCATACTTCAGGTCTCAGTTATGGGCAAGAATCTGGACCAGGTATAAGTTGGCATTATCTCATTGTTTCTTTACTTGATATCTTATGAAGTGAACCCAAATTCTTTTTTTTTTTTTTTTTGTACCAGGGATTGAACTCAGAGGTACTCTACCACTGAGCTACATCCCAAGACCTATTTTGTGTTTTATGCAGAGATAGGTCTCACTGAGTTGCTTAGTGCCTTGCCGTCGCTGAAGCTGGCTTTGAACTTGCAATTCTCCTGTCTCAGCCTCCCAAAGTTCTGGGCTTATAGGCACGTGCCACCACGCCTGGCTGTGAGCCCAAATCTTGAAGAGATCTTAGTGTATAACCCAATTATTCCCTGGAATCAGAGAACAGAAACTATTATTTGGTTATATATTATTTGGTTATGCTTTTTTTATATTTTTGGTAATGCTGGGGATTGAGCCCAGGGCCTTGTGCGTGCGAGGCAAACGTTCTACCAACTGAGCTATATCCCTAGCCCTGATTATACTTTTTTGGTGGTGCTGGGGATCAAACCCAGTGTCTCAAGCATGTTTGTTAAGTATTTGCCTATCCCTGAGCTACGTCTTCAGCACACACATCCCCCCCCATGCATATTTATTTATTTATTTATTTATTTATGTACTGGGGATTGAACTCAGGGGTACTCAACCACTGAGTCACATCCTCAGCCCTGTTTTGTGTTTTATGTAGAGACAGGGTCTCAATGAGTTGCTTGCTTAGCACCTCGCCGTTGCTGAGGCTGGCTTTGAACTCGTAATTCTCCTGTCTCAGCTTCCCTAAGTGCTGGGATTATAAGCTTGAGCCACTGCGCCCGGCTACACCTTTTTATTTTAAGCTGGGATCTCCAGGGATGGTTTTGAATTCCCGTCTTAGCTTCCCAAGTTGCTGGGACTACATATGCACACTACCATGCTTGCCATGGTATGATAGTATAATGGTTATATTTTCTTTAATATGTAGCTTTCCCTCTGACCATTTATAGGTTATCCTAGGCACATAAAATTGAAATAAACAAAATTGAGTTTGTGTGTGTTCGTGTGTCTATGTAGATATTATAGGTTGAACCCAGGACCTCACACCTGCTGGGCAAGTGCTGAATCATAAACTACTTCCCAAGCCCTTTTTAAAATTTTTTATTTTGAGACAGGGTCTCACTAATTGCCCAAGCTGGCATCTAACTTGTGATCTTCCTGCTTCAGCCTCCCCAGTAGCTGGGATTAGAGTACCATGCCCAGCCACAGAATTGAATTCTTAAGTCTCTACCTTCTTAGAAATAAGTCTCAGATTAGAGAACAATTAGGTCCTTTAGCTAGGGTCTCCTTCAGTACTTTTCATTGTAAGCAGAAAGACATTTAATTAGTATTAAACCTGTACTCGTTTGCCTTCTAGCTTTAAGTATATCACTGCTTTTGGAGGTAGGGTAAAGATTTAAGAAAAGGAAATAATACTAATGTGGATTAATCATTAACCTTAAAAGGAGGCAGATTTTCAATCTCCAGAACCTAAAAAAAAAAAAGGAGGAATGTCACATATTCAGTTCCAACCTTGACAAGTCAGAGTAAACCTATTTTAAAATGTCAATGGATTATGTCTTCCAAATGATGTCATTTGGGAGAGGCTAATAGAAAAGATTTTGCCATTCATTTTCTGGCATAGCACTGTCTCCTAAATTGTCATATTTATAGGATAGCTCCTAACTTGCTGTGAATATTACCAGGTACATGTTACATAGCATATCCAATTATTTTTAGATTTTGAACTTGAAAGTATCACAGGAAGAAACTGTGGGTTATGTTAACAACAAATCACAATAATACTTGTTGAATCTTAAAAATTAGTTTTCTAAACTAACAGTTATCAAAATTTAAAGTCACTTTTAGACTGCTGACTATTCTTGAGGTAGGACTCTGCTTTTAAATCCATCAGCCTATAGGCGAGTGGAAATTCCATTTTACTTGGAACCATTGTTCTCTCTAGGGAAGTCTCCTTATTCAGACTGTGACTCAAGTGCTATATAAGATGCCAGTTACTGGGGTAGGCAACTCAGTATAAAACAGAATTCATTTTCTGAAAATTCCTGAGATCTACACATAGCCAATCTTCTGATAAAGTGTGTTGCACAATTTGGAATCCTCACTCAGGAGTTCTTGACTGCCCCTTCATTTCTTTGTGCACTCTTAGAAATGATGAAGTCAAGCTAGGTTTAACAGTGGATATTTTTCTACCCATCCTTCCTACTCCCACCCCCAGCAGATGACATCAAGCCATGCCCACGGTGCAGTGCTTACATTATCAAGATGAATGATGGAAGCTGTAATCACATGACCTGTGCAGTGTGTGGCTGTGAATTCTGCTGGCTTTGTATGAAAGAAATTTCAGACTTGCATTACCTCAGGTGAGATGAAAAATATGTCCATTGCTTTTGTCGTCTTATTCTCTTACGTATTTAGAGACAAGGATGTCAAAGAGACAGAATAAGGAAGCTGTAAAAATTATCTCTGATCATATTTTTCTCCAGCTCAGCAACCTCCAGTCAACCTTCTAATCATGTCTTTCCCCTAACACCTTTCCATAGCCTGGCCCTAATCTACTCTTCTAGTTATGCTATATCCCAGATAATCTGGGTTTGTTGTTCCTTGTGTCTCTTCTGGGGTTCCTGTCCCCATACTTGTTTTCTTTGCTTTGCATGCTTTCCAACCATATCAGCCTCCCAGTATTGCCCTTTGGTCTCCATTTACTCAGTTCCTATTTATCCTTGAAGAGCTACTTAAATGCCATTTCATTGGTCATACCTTTCCATTTTCTGCCTCATTCTTTGTTTGTGGTACTGGGGATTGAACCCAGGGCCTCAGCTAGACAAGCACTCTACCACTGAGCTACTTCCCCAGCCCTTTTTATTTATTCATTTGTTTTTATTTTGAGGCAGAGTCTCTAATTTGCCCAGGCTAGCCTTGAACTTGTGATCCTTCTGCTTCAGCCTCCTGGGTAACTAAGTTCTGACTCATTCTTCACTGATATTCCTTTATTGCTTTCTGTATATTATCACTACTTTGTACTTCATGGACATGTCTAATCTTTCTAAACTATGATCTCTTTATAGCTTCTTGCATGTAATGAGTTTCCAAAGCATTGAGTAAATCTTAAAATAATTGTCCCAGAGGAGCTAATATTTACAAACTCCATTGTGTAGATGAAATACCTAATTTTCAATTTAGTGAACATTTGAATACTTGCTCTGCAAAAGTCATTGGAGATACAGGTTGATTAAGACATGATTCCTACTTTCACAATTGCTTATCGTCTCAAGCAGAGAAGGTAGCACAAAGGGAAAGAACAAGGACCAGGTTTAGAAGGACTGTGCATAAAAGTGGCCAGAGTATCAAACTGACATTAAGGAATATGATGCACATGGTTTACAGTATCTATTAGGTATGGTAGGACACATGCTAAGGAACTACACAATGAGAATATTAATTAGCTGTGGAACACAATGCAGTTGGGTGAGTTATCAAATGCACAGGCTATACAGGATCCCAGGTACTGTCCATCAAGAAGCTGGATCAGGTTGATGGGTCTGAGAAGAGGGAGTTCAACAGAGAGAAGAAAAGGACTTTTGTTTCTGGAGGTCTGCCTTTACAGGAGTAAATGAATTAATAAATAATTGAAAGAGCTCAGAGCTCTACTAGTCTGGCCGTGTCCTTTGCTCTCTCTTGTGTAATATATTGGTTTCCTGAATTCTCCTTTAACTCAGTCACTCCTATTGAAAAGAAAGCTTATTATTCTTATCAAGACTTCTTGATAAGAAGCTGTGTTTGTGATATTGACATTAACTTCGTGTTTCTTCTGTAGCCCCTCTGGCTGTACGTTCTGGGGCAAGAAGCCATGGAGTCGGAAGAAGAAAATTCTTTGGCAGCTGGGCACATTAATTGGTGCTCCAGTGGGGATTTCTCTCATTGCTGGTATTGCCATTCCTGCCATGGTCATTGGCATTCCTGTTTACGTTGGAAGGAAGGTAAGGCATGCTGGGTTCTGTGCCTGTTCCAGCTTTAGGTTTGTTGGCAGAGGTTTGAGGGAAATGGGAAGCAGCTTATATTTCAGAGCTGCCTGGAAACCAGCTGGTTCTTAGATAAAAATAACTTTAATTTCTTAAATGGATTTTTATAAACCCCCATGGGATCTCAAAGTTCTTATTAACATCCTGGCTTGGCTTGTCTCAGAGACTTAAAGGTGAATTGCTTACTTCATGCCCCTGAGTTATTTTCTCTCTTTTTGGATTAACTTTTTCTACATTAGTTTATATTTTCCAGGTCTTAAGTTAGGTTAAAATTTGAGAAAGATTTTTGGGGGTAGAGGGTATATTTTAATATAGAAAACTTATAAATGAATATTCACTTGTCCTTTTTTACCCTGGCAAAATATTGATGTCCTAACCTGCTGACCTGAATTTTCTCTTTTATAGATTCACAGCAGGTATGAGGGAAGGAAAACCTCCAAACACAAGAGGAATTTAGCCATCACAGGAGGAGTGACTTTGTCGGTCATTGCATCCCCAGTGATTGCAGCAGTTAGTGTTGGTAAGCTAGTCAGATCCAAGACTCCTCTGTTAGCTATATTGTTTAACACTAAGGAGATGAGCTATACCTCCTGCCCTTTTTATTTTTTATTTTGGGACATGGTCTTGCTAAGTTGGTGGCCTTGAACTTGGGATTCACCTGCCTCGGCCTTCCCATTTGCTGAGATTACAGGCATGCACCACTATGCTCATCCCTCTGTTAGCTTTCTGACCACAGCAGTTTAGCCACCTGGCCAGACATTTTATCCTGGAGACACCTACATTTTATGACAAACCTGCCTTCGTAGTTAACTCTACTAGGCACTGTTGTTATGATTATTTTTCAGCTACACTAAATTATCAGAATGTGTCTTAAGTTAGTGCCCAGAACTCAGTGTGGCATACAGAAAAGGTTGAATTGAAGAAAATTATTTTAAACATTTTTTCACCTTTCATCTTCCTCCTTCACTTGTCATGAGATTCACAAAGGTAATAAGTTTTATTTTTGACTAATGCCTCACAATATTTTTGGAGATAATTAGAAAAATAGTCTATAACTAACATTTCATGAATTATAATAATTAAAGCCTTACATATTCTCAACACAAATTCATAGACTAGGACAGATATAAGGGCCATAGTACTGGTAAGCCAATAAGATACAACATAAATGTTGTTCAACTAAAAGCTAAAGGGGAGAGCATAGCCTCAGAATTTCTATGAAATGCCTGCTCTTCCATTAGGCAGAAAGCTCAATGTGGTTAGTAGAGGAAGGATATGAAGTCAAGACTATTCAACATATGGAAGCAGCTATCATTCAGTGTATAGATCTCTGAACTTTGCTAAAAGTAGAAATGGATTCTACTTTTTAGTTGAACAATTCTACTAGTTCCCAAACTCTCAGTATGCTGGTGGTGAAGCATAATTATGAATGCTTCACATATATTGATTCATTTAATCCTTATAGCCTCAGAAAAGCAGCACAGTTGTAACAGAAAGGTGTAGTAATTTTCCCAGTCAATTTGCTTGGTGTGTAAATCAAGGCAGCCTGACTTCAGATCCTGTGCTCTTAACAATTAAACCTTTCTCCCTCACACAGCAGTATGACTTTGGAATTTACACTGTTGGGATATTCTAAATCTCAGTAGTCAATTACTTAATGTTTGATTCTTGGATTAGCCCTTAAATAGTGAATAGGAGGGAAATGAAAGCAATATATTTTTATTCTGCTGGGCACTGCACATACATTCTCTTCTCCCTGGGAAGATAGGTCTACGGTCAGATAGTCAGTAAATTGGAGTCAAGATTGTAATCCAGACCTTTTTATTCTCTTTTGGTGGTACTAGGGATTGAACCTAGCTGCACTCTACCAATGAGCTATATCCCTAGCTCTTTTATTTTGAGACAGGGTCTTGCTTGAAGTTGCCTAGACTGACCTTGAACTTAGGTCTTCCTGCCTCAACCTCCAGAGTAACAGGGATTTCAGGCATGCACCATTATACCTGGATAATCCAGACCTTTCTATTTGCAAATCTGGTCATCATTCCATTATACCAGGCATCCCCTTTGGGATTGTATACTCTTCTTTCTTTGGCCCTTTATAAGTGGTTTATCCATGTCCAGACTGGGAAAGAGAATTTAGGACAGTTGCAACCTGATGGCCTGCTGACATGTTTTCATTTCTTCCCTCTAGGTTTTGGTGTCCCCATTATGCTGGCATATGTCTATGGGGTTGTGCCCATTTCTCTGTGTCGTGGAGGTGGCTGTGGAGTTAGCACAGCCAATGGAAAGGGAGTAAAAATTGAATTTGATGAAGATGATGGTCCAATTACAGGTAAAGGATTTGTATTTTCACTTAAATTTATGTGACATAAGATAAAAATCAATAAAATTCAGCACATTCTACAGAGATTGTCACTGGATTACTTAGGATAATGAGGTTTGTAGGGGGTAATGTATTTTTAGCTTTTAATTTCTTTGTTCCAGAATTATTAGGTTAATTCCTCTGGTACTTGCCTCTGTGTGCAGGTACAAACTAGTAGGATTCTAAGTAACTCAAAGTATGCTGATGGTTGAGTGATTATAATAAAGCCTTATGTCTGTGCAGTACTTTACAATTTTCAGAGGACTTTACACAGTTATTATCTTGCTTTTTACAACAGCTCTCTGAAGAAGGGCAGGGGCTATTATTATCCCCTTTTAAATGGGAACTTATTTAAACTTTTATTTCAGTATCTATTAAGAGATTTTGCAGAGCTGGGACTAAACAAGTCTTCTGACTATTTGAACATTGTTTCCACTTCACCATATTAACTAACCTGGGGTACAGAGTTCACCAATGGTTTCTCAGTCTTTCTACTGGAATCCACACTAACATAAACATATTTTGAAATCTTCAGTTTAATTAAAGGCAGCTACAGAGTTGTGGAAATAATAGTGGACTTAGAATTATAGTTTGTGTCTGTGACCTTGGATAAATTATTTAGTTTTAAATTCTAATTTCCTCAACTAAAGTCATAGCTGTCGATGCCTGGCTATTGGGAGAAATAAATATGAACATATATATTAAACAGCTGATATACAGTGGCTGCAATAGTAGCTGTTCATTAACTGAATTCCTTAGTACTTTTCTACATGAAAATCCTCCACTCTGAAAAGTCATTGTAGGAATATGCCTATTAGACTATTTTGGTGCTGTGCTGTCAAAATTGAGATGTTTTGTTCCACTCACAGTGGCAGATGCCTGGCGAGCCCTCAAGAATCCCAGCATTGGGGAAAGCAGCATCGAAGGCCTGACTAGCGTGTTGAGCACCAGTGGAAGCCCTACAGATGGACTCAGTGTTATGCAAGGCCCTTACAGTGAAACGGCCAGCTTTGCAGCCCTCTCAGGGGGCACACTGAGTGGTGGCATTCTCTCCAGTGGCAAGGGAAAGTACAGCAGGTAAGCAAATAGATAATTTCTAACAGTTGGAATTATAAGAAGTGACACATTGAGCCATTTCTCTGTACTGGGTGTGTTTCATATATCAATCACATCACTTTAATTTAATCGTTGATGGTATTGTTTCAACTTTTAGCAAAGTTCAGAGTTCTTTATGCTGCACAGTAGCTGCTTCCATACGCAGAATAGTCTTGACTTCATATCCTCCCTCTACATTGGGCTTCCTGCCTAATGGAAGAGCAGGCATTTTCATTGAATTCCTAAGGTTGTGCTCTCCCTTGGCTCATTATTGGCTTTTGGTTGAACAGCATCAGTACCTTACTAGTACAACATAAATTGGTACTATGGCCCTTATATCTGTCCTATCCTATGAATTTGTGTTGAGAATATGTAAAGCTTTATGACTTTCAAAAAGATGTGACTTGCTTGGTCATTTCACAGTTGGACAGACCAGAATATATACAGAGGCACTTGACAGATATTAGATGAGAAGCAGTTTGTTGATTCTCTGAAGAGTGGCCTAGGGAGGAGCACAGGTAGAGTATAGTGGGGTAGGGAGGTAGGGAAGGTAATCGCTTTCAGATGTCGGAAGGCCTTCAGCTGGGGAAAGGATTAGACTCCTGTGACTCACGCCAAGAGGAATATTAAAATGACTAGGCAGAAGCTAGAGGGAAAATAATTTTTAGGCAGTACAGAGAATATAGGGGGAAAGCTGTATAAAAACCCAAAGGAGGAAAGGACTACCTTTGCTGATACTAAGCCACTTATTTCTTGAAGTGTTTAAAGTGGGACCAGAAGGGCCTCTTAGCTACTAAAAGGATTCAAGCAACAGATGGCAGGTAGGTCAATCACCTGGGAACCTCTTAAAAATAGATTTTAGGGCCTGTTTCCACAATTAATAACTTAGTCTCCTGGAATGGGACCTAGGGATGGTCTGTGTTTAAAAACTTCCAAGGTGATTTTATTATAGCCACTAAGTAAGTAAATGGCCTTTGAGAAAGCTGCTGCCCACAGAGAGCGAGCCTGTGGCAGAGCCAAAACTGGAACCCAGGTCTCTGATGAGTGCACTTCCCTCGCACTCCTCATTTTGCCAGACCTCTTCACATCTTTGGAGGGCATCTGAGGTAGAGCAACAAAGCAAACATGCAGGCGGCAGAGTGGAGGCTGCTGCTGACCCCACTATGTCTTGTGACTGTTATCTCTCTTGTTAGGGGATCCTGCCCCCAAATGCTGGAACATTCACTGCTGTGCTCTTAAAGCCAGCTCCCCTATAAATGAGCAGACAAATGTAATTGGAGAGTGACTTGCTGAAACTGCAGCTTAGCCAGTCCAGCTGTTCCAGTTCTGTGAAAACCTTTCTTTTATAGGAAGTGAATGAGTCAGATGGGTTTGACGGTGAAACCCTTTATGAGGAAATACTTAAGAGTGCAACAAAGTGGTGTTGGAGCCAAGAAGGCAAATAGTTACGGGTTCCTGTCTCTGAGACATCATTGGGAAAGTGGTGCTCTATGAGGAGGGAGAAGGTTGGCTCCTGTGTGTGTTTCAGTGTTATATAGCCCAAAGGTGATTTGATTGCTAAGTGTTTGAGGCCCAGAAGGTAAAGTGTGAGTGAGATGTGGTCTCTTCTTTTATGAAACTCACAAAGGAGTGAGAGAGAGATACATAAATTGATAAGTAGATAGTTGCTATGGGAGCACTTAGTTGGAAGTGACTGGTTTTCTGGGAGAAAAGGGGGAAATGATATTTCCTTTATTAAGGACCAAATGTAAGTTTGTTGGGCAGAGGAAAGGAAACTTCTAGAAAGAGAGAGAGAGAGAATAGCATGTGCAGAATTATGAAGGTATAAAATGTGAACTCAAAGTGATTATGATTTTGAGCCTCTAGTGAGGGATGAGACTGGCTTCCTGACAGATCAGGAAGACCATAAATGCCTGTGAGCAGGAGGTAGCCAGGAGTTAGAGAATTTTAGAGTAATCAGGTCTTCATCCACACTGGCACTGGTCTAGAGGTTGTTTGACTTGGACTTAGGTGGTCCTGGAGAGAGAGCCCAGAGGTAATTTCCCAAGCAGATGTCGGGGGCCTGAAAGTAGCAATAGTGGGGATAGAAAGGAGGGGACGATATCAGTAGATATTTAAGAGGGAAAATGTGCAGGCATGTATTTGGCATATGTTTGACAATTTGGGATGATCAGACAGATCATCACAGTTCACAAGAGAATAATGGAAGAGATGTGTGCCAGGACGTAGACTGGCTCAGAATACCCAGGTCTCGTATTAACTTGAACGTCCCCTCTTTACACAGGTTAGAAGTCCAAGCCGATGTCCAAAAGGAAATTTTCCCCAAAGACACAGCCAGTCTTGGTGCAATTAGTGACAACGCAAGCACTCGTGCTATGGCCGGTTCCATAATCAGTTCCTACAACCCACAGGACAGGTATGTGAACAGTCAGATGCCCAGGAGAGGTTGCATTTTTTTTTTTTGGTCGGGTACTAGATCTTCCGAAGTGCAATTCCTCATGTTAGCGTTCTTATGTACCATCTAGTGGGATGTATAGTATGCCCTGTGAATTCATTGGCCAAGTTCTTGGTCCTAGGGTGTTGGCATCTCTTGATTCTTCTTGTTAGCACTTGATGTTTAAAGATTCCTTCTCTCCCTTCCCTCCTCCTCCCCTCCCCTTAGCTATTGGAAGTGTGTAATTACTCACATGGAACTTAGCTAGATTGGTGTTCATTGATGTCTGTGAATCTAGGGTTTGTGCTCATCCTTTGCTTGATATGGTTCTTATACTCTTTCATTTTGAGTAGTGTATCTGGCTTGGTGTGATTTCAGTACTCCTTACTGTTGGGATTCTGGCTTCTTCTAATTATAGCACAGTAGCAAAGAGTTATAAATCTTTCTTATTCATATTTTGAGAAAGATAGTGTGAAGCTCTGACCCTTAGTGGAATTTTGGAAGCTTTTAAAGATGCTTAGAAGAGATTTGCTGGGCTGGGGCTGTAGCTCAGTGGTAGAGTGCTTGCCTTGTGTGCGTGAGGCACTGGGTTCGATCTTCAGCACCATATAAAAATAAATAAATAAAATAAAGCTATTGTGTCTATGTAGAATTAAAAATAAATTAAAAAAAAAAAGATTTGCTGAGGGGTATTTGTGTGTGTGGCAAAAAGTAAGCCTAGTCCACTGTTTACTCATTCTTTTAAACTTCCTAATCCTAAATCCACAAACTGCTTTTATCAACAGGTGTAGCATGACCCATGCATGACTCAGCACAGTGGATTTTGTCTCCACAGAGAATGCAACAATATGGAAATTCAAGTGGACATTGAGGCCAAACCAAGCCAGTATCAGCTGGTGAGTGGAAGCAGCACAGAGGACTCACTCCATGTCCATGCTCAGATGGCAGAAAATGAAGAAGAAGGTGGTGGCGGTGGCAGTGGCGGTGGCAGTGGTGGCAGTGAAGAGGATCCCCCCTGCAAACACCAAAGCTGTGAACAGAAAGACTGCCTGGCCAGTAAAGCTTGGGACATCAGCCTGGCCCAGCCGGAGAGCATCCGCAGTGACCTAGAGAGCTCTGACACACAGTCAGATGACGTGCCAGACATCACCTCAGATGAGTGCGGCTCTCCCCGCTCCCATACTGCAGCCTGCCCCTCAACCCCCAGAGCCCAAGGTGCACCAAGCCCAAGTGCCCATATGAACCTCTGTGCCCCAGCCGAGGGACAGACTGTCTTGAAGCCAGAAGGTGCAGAAGCCAGAGTATGAAGTGAAATGAATGCTCCTGTTCTGAGAAGCACATTTGTTGTAACTGCATCTTTTGGATTTTTTTGGTGGGGGGGTGGGAGGGAATTTATGTATTTTATTTCAAAGATTTTCTGGTCAGGTTTTCCCCAGGGAAATTCTGAGAAATTTGCAATTTCTTACCAGATAATACATGAAAATTTTGCCCTTAGTCCCCCTCCCCTCCCACTCTTTTTTAGTTTTAATTTATTGGTTAAACTGATGTTGGCGATCTGTGAGGTGTGTCAAAGAGTGTACATATGTATGTGTGTATATTGTATGTATGCTAACGTATTACTGAAGGACACATTTTAATAAAGATTTCTGTGGTAATTCAACTCATCTCATTTTCCTTGGCTTGGCTAGTCCTACAGAGCCAAGTGTTTGATTGTATCTTTGACTATCTCTAGACCTGAGTTTTTCTTACCCCAGGGAAGAAAGATGGTATTCAAATCCAACTGCAGTGGAGTCATGTATAAACCACTGTCTTTCCTAGTGTGACAGGGAGCAAAGCCAGGCTCAATTTGGACTGTGTAGTCAGACTGAAGAATTATTAGCTGAGTAAGCTGGACAGGAAAGCCATAGTTTAAAATGAACTTTGTTTGCCCTCTAGAGGCCACTTGCAGTTTTCCTGTTAAAGCTTTACTTACCCGTTTCTACATTATAGTCAGTGTTAGTCCTGTGCTTCAGAGGAGGACAGGGGTGGCAGTCCCAGTTGCTCTCAAGAGGTCTCCATGAATGTTGCAAGGTCACAAGTTGGGAACAGTATTCCTATTGGAGGAGAAAATGTACTGATTCTGCACGATCACCAGCAGTGATGAAGGTGTTGCCTGTGTTCTCAGGTGCGTGCCCCTGTTCCAAAAGGCTTTCTCAGTTTTGCCAGTGTAGCTTAAGAAAGACAAAGAAATCTGAGATTTGTAATGAAAAAGAGGATCAAAATCTCTGAACATACTTAAATTTGCCTGACCTTACAAATTCATCACAATTAAGCTGTTAGTGCTACTTTGGATTTTGGCACCATCTAGAATAATGTCCTTAGAAATGAAAGTTTATACATAGGGTAGCAAGAAAATTGAATAAAAGACTCATGAAAACCAATGCAAGATTCCAGATCTGGCACTGGCTTAATTTTGTGCTGGTAGGAGTCAGTTACTCCCTCATGTCCCTAGTTTCCCCAATTCTCAAGACTGTATTTAAGGAGCTTCTAGTGCCAGACCTCTATCACCTTAATCCTGGGCCCAGAAGAAGAATTGAAAGCATCTTTCCCTGAAGACCAGATGGCTTTCTGTTTTCTTTTGCAGATGCACCTGTTCTTTGTCTTGCTACACTGAGGATGAGGAGTCTGGACAACAACCAACACCTTATCTCTTAGGCACTAAAGTAACTTCACACATTTTCTTGCACCTGGGACATAAGATGCCATTAGTGGACTTCAGGTCTCTGGAAAAAAGCACCATAAAGGGTGTCCCTGTGTGACAAAAGGAACCTATTGGACGAAGAAGCAGACAGTCTGGAGACCTGAAATGCAGATTTTTCCACTCAAGACTTGGAATTCTCTTGAAGCCTCATCAAGAAAGCAGTTAACTTGGATAAAATCAAAGAAGTCTGTTGGAAGGGTGTAGTTTATAACCAAACCTGTGTTCTTTATCTGGGCGCTGCTTAATGCAGTGGGACTTGAGCAGTCTACTCTGAGTCTGCTTCCACTTAACCAAAATGGGATAATAAGCCTAATTATGGGGTTGCAAAGATTAAGTGAGATGGTGTACTGAAAACATTATTGGTAAAGGTCACTGTTTTTTCCTCCTGTAGGAATACATAAAAATAAGTTAAAGGAGATTCTAGGTATCATCTAAGAAGCCCAGAACTGCAGACCCGGGTAGGAAAAACTTTATTTGAACCCTTTGTTAACACTCCAGTCATCTCCCAGGCATTATTAGCATCTAAAAAGTCTCTTTAACACCATCTGGAGGACAACATAAGTAATGCCTTGGGAAAGTTCTCCGCTAAGAAAATTAATTCTCTCTCTCTCTCTCTTTCTCTGGTACTGGGGATTGAACCCAGGGGCACTTAACCACTGAGCTACATCCTCAGCCCTTTTTATTTTGAGACATGGCCTCACTGATTGCTTATTGCCTTTTAAATCACTGAGGCTGGCTTTGAATTTTAAATCCTCCTGCTTCAGCCTCCCAAGTCACTGAGATTACAGGCATGCACCACAGCTCACAGCTAATCTAATTGTCTCTTCATATGGCCTTCATTCATTCTAAAATACCTATCACATTTCAGGTATGGGATGCAGAAATGAAGAAAAATGTCCTGTCTCTGTGGAATTTATACTCTAGTGGAGGAAGTCAATCAGGTACATAGTAAGGATAGGTGTATGCTGAGGAAAAAAAGGGAAGAGTGTGATAGGTGATGCTTTAGATGGGCAGTATAAGGTCTCTTTGGTAAGAGTACACTTTATTAGAGATCTGAACTGAATAAGGAAAAGAACTGAAGAGAGGAGCTATGCACTGAACATGAGGAATAAGGTACAAAGGCCTTTGGTGGAACATCCTCTGTTTGCTTTTGTAAAAGACACAGTATAGGGGCTGAGGTTGTGGCTCAGTGTCAGAGCGCTTGCCTCACATGTGTGAGGCACTGGGTTCAATCCTCAGCACCACATAAAAATAAGTAAACGAAGACACTGTGTCCATGTATAACTAAAAAAAACAATTTTTTTTTAAAAAGACACAGTATAGTAACCTATATGACTGGAACAAAATGGGCTAAGACAGGAAGAGAAGCAAATTAGCTGGGGGCAAAATTGGGTAGATTAGCAAAACAACTCAGAAGACAAGAAAATTAAAGGTCTCTCTGCAACCAATGTCAGTAATGTAAGTAATACACAAAGCTAAACAGGGTGCTGCAGTCAGCTTTCAAAGGGGCTGAAACTGGGAGAGAGTGTGTTTGGTCATGAGTCCTATTTGGATAGGCCAATGGAAAGAAGCTGTGGATATAGCAAATGGGTTCTCATTCTGACCTAACACATCATCTTGTACTGCAGGCTCCTGGCTAACTAAGAATTTCAGATCTTAGACTCCCTTGAAGCCAACATTCTGAATGTAACTTAAACTTTGCCCATTGAATGCACAAATGAGATGTGGAAGGAAGGAGTGTCTGGAGATTGTCTTTAGCTACTTGGGCTGGGAGGTGTACAGACCTAATATCTCTTCAGTGGTATTTTTCAGCATTGGCCAATTCTAGGAATCTAGAGGAGGCCCAGCCTACAAGCCCTCTTTCCCAGGCTTCCCAACTCTTTGGTAAACACTTAAGTTGTCTCTATTGAATCATTTTCTACTTAAAATTGGTAGAGACATTTGTCTCCTGCAACTACTTTTGGTTTTGAAAATGGCCATGGGCAACAGACCCTCTTAGATTAGTTATGATTAAATTGGGTTTGAAGGAAATGATGATCTCATTGCCTTTGGAAAATAGTAAACTGATAAGCAAATGTTGACATTTATGGTCACCTAAAGAAAAATAAGCCTAGCAGATCAAGTGACAGACTATCACATGAGAAGTTTTTATTTTTTATTTTGAGATAGGGTCTCACTAAGTTGCTGAGGCTGGCCTCAACCTTGTGATCTTCATGCCTCAGCCTCCCAAGTCACTGGGATTACAGGTGTGTGCCACAGTGCCCAGCTCCGAGAATGATTCTTAGCTGGTTGCTTGGATAAATCTTGGACTTAAAGGTGGCCTATACTCAAGATATTGAAGCCAAACAGTGGTACACGCCTGTAATCCCAGCACTTTGGGAGGCTAAGACAGGAGAATTGTGAGTTCAAAGCCAGCCTCAGCAACAACGAGGCAGTAAGCAACTCAGTGAGACCCTGTCTCTACATAAAACACAAAATAGGGCTGAGGATGTAGCTCAGTGGTCAAGTACCCCTGAGTTCAATCCCAGGTACCAAAAAAAAAAAAAAAGAAAGAAAGAAATTTAGATACCAAAAATTCCTTATTATAACTAGAAGAACCAAAAACCTGATAGAGATGTTGATTGTAGACTTATTATATGGATGACCTACTAATCTAATTTTGCCCTCCAATTTTATTTATTTATTTATTTATTTATTTATTTATTTAGCCATGCTGGGAACCCAGGACCTTACACATGACGGGCAAGAATTTTACCAGTGAACTACAGCCCCAAACCCCTTATTTTGAACAAAAGTGCTGTAGTGTATATCCTCCCTAGGCTGGGAATAAGACTAAGATGCTACCATTGAATTAGAATCCTTAATATTAGTAGGGATAATCAGAATACTAGAGTGACAGGGGCCAAGGGGTTGTACCAGGGCAACAAAAATGGAGCGATGAAATATATTGATAAGCTACTAATGTCCTACTTGGTTTATACATCAAACAAAACCTAAGGTCTGGTAAATAGAGACCTGTTCTGAGCTCCAAAATGGAGAATTTCTGGGTGCAGTGGCACATACCTGTGATCCCAGAGGCTCAGAAGACTGAGACAGGATGATCTCAAGTTCAAAGCCAGCCTCAGCAACTTAGCCAGACCCTGTTTCAAAAAAGAAACAGGCTGGGGATGTGGCTCAGTGGTTAAGCACCCCTGGGTTCAATCCTTGGTACCAAAAAAAAAAAAAGTGGACATTGAATTCTCAGAACTGAGGTCCTTAAATAAAAGGATGCTGGATGCCCTGGAGCACCCAGCAATACTACCATAACTGCATTATAAATCTAGTTTTCCCCAGGGGAATCATAAGCCATTTATCTATACTCATATGCTTAGGGAGATGGGCATACTCACACCTTTAAGGATCACTTGGAGTCTGGTCCTATACCAATACAAATCCCAAGAGATCTAAAAGGATTTTGTAGTTCACTAGTTCAAATAGGAACTTTTGGTGTGCTATGGATTAAATTGTGTCCACAATTTTGGAGGGACAATGTGTCCTAACTCCAAGTACCTCAAAACGTGACTTATTTAGAAACAGGGTCATTGCTGACATAATGAAAACAAGATAAGGTCACACTGGAGCAGGGTGGCCCACTAATCCAATATGATAGGTGTCCGCATGAAAAGGCAGAATTTGAACACAGATATACACAAAGGCTGAACACCGTGTGAAGTTGAGGGTAGGGACTGGGGTGAGCAGTGCAGCAGAAGCCAAAGGAAGCAAAAGGTTGCCAGCAAACTAGCTTCTCTAGTAGGTAGGAGGGATCTGGAACAGATTCTCCCTCACAGCCCTTCAAAGGAGCCAGCCCTGCCAGTACCGTAATCTAGGACACCCAGACTCCAGACCTGTGAGATGGTACATTTCTGTCCTTTAAGCCACCCAGCTTCTAATACTTTTTCATGGCAGCCCTAGCATACTAATATGTGGGGGTCAGGTGACAAAAAGGAGTTTGGGCCTGAGCCTATCACACATAACTATTCTGAGGCTATTTCCCAGTTCCTGTAGGCACAGTTGTGATAGACATGCTTGGCAACTTCACCTTATCCCATGAAATGAAAGCTATTGTGGTAAACAGCAAAGGAAACCCCTGGAATTGCCCTTTCTTACCAAAATCAACAGTATATCTCTGAGGGAATATCGAGATAATTAATGCCACCATCAAAAATGAGGTTCAGGGGGCTGGGATTGTAGCTCAGCGGTAGAACGCTTGCCTCGCATGCGTGAGGCCCTGGGTTCGATCCTCAGCACCACATACAAAGCAATAAAATAAAGACATTGTGTCCATCTACAAATAAAAAAAAAAATCTTTAAGAAAAAAAATGAGGTTCAGTTAGGGCTGGGGTTGTGGCTCAGTGGTAGAGTGCTTGCCTAGCATGTGTGAGGCACTGGGTTTGATTCTCATCACTGCATATAAATAAATGAATAAAATAAAGTTCTATCAACATCTTTAAAAATATTTTTTTAAAAAGATTCAGGAGTGATGATTCCTAGTGTTCCTGTTTGGCTTCTGCAGGACTCAACTCATAGCTGTAATTGCAGTTGTGATCTTGAATGAAGCAAATTGACATCTATCTTCCCCTAGAACCTGAATCATGCAACTGAACATGAATGTTGACCTGGAATATGCAGTTTTCTCTGGCCGGAAGAGCAGAAAACAAGCCAATTTTACCTGTTGTATTGACAGTCCCTCTTACTGTCCAACAGCTGGGTTATATCACTGCCCCAGCTCTGTTGAAATCTAAGCTGTGGATACTTTATCTCTCATCTCCCAGAACATTGAACGTTTCTGGACCTAGTAAGCCTGAAGTAGTGGATAGCAAAATGCCTCGTAAGAGCCAGGCGCGGTGGTGCATGCCTGTAATCCCAGCATTTTGGGAGGCTGAGACAGGAGAATCACAATTTCAAAGCCAGCCTCAGCAATGGCAAGGCGCTGAGCAACTCAGTGAGACCCTGTCTCTAAATAAAATACAAAATAGGGCTGAGGATGTGGCTCAGTGGTCAAGTACCCCTGAGTTCAATCCCTGGTATCCCAACCCCCAAAAATGCCTCATAAAACATGCTGTGGAGAATAGGAGAAAGTCTCTAAGAGAATTTTTAGGGATCCAGAGCAATAGTCCAGTGCATGGCAGTACCCCCTCTAAAATGAAAGATGGGCTGTTCACTGTACAGCCCACCAAGGAAAATCCTGAGCTCCCACTGGGTCTCATGATGTTTGGTTATGCAGCATTGACTTGTTTACCAAGTAATTGGGAAGCTACCGGCTCTGAAGGCCCAGAGAAAGAATATCCACCAATTGCTACAGGCTGTAGTGGATTCAGTTTGGGGATGCAAACAGGCTGTGCAAGCTCCCATGTAGCACACAGAGCCTTAAGATTTTGGAGTCAAGCCATGCTATTTCTGGTGATGGCTATTCTCCTTTAGAAGCTGATGTTGGCTTGCTACTGAGCCCTGCTCCGTGCTCTGGGGCACCAGCTGGGCACCCGAGAGCAGCTGGATTACATCAGATCCCTTTCATCACAGAGAAGGAAGGGATTTGCCCTCACTGGAAAAGACATTCAAGATATGGATTATTTCCAAGGTAAGGATTATTTTAAGCCTGCCAAACCAAAAATATTCACATAAAATGTATATTAAACAAGAAAAATTTCAATTATTACAAAACCAAAGATATACTCCCTCCAGTTATTCTAAATTTGATTATATGTTCACTTGAGGAACATGGTAGTTAAGAGGATATTTTCCAGAGCCAGAATGCCTAGTCTTGAATTCTGGGTCTACTATTAAGTGACTTATGACCCTGGACAAGTTATTTAACCTCTCTGTGTCAGGTTCTTCATTTGGGGTTGTGAGGATTAAATGAATACAAATAACAGTGCCTGGCCTAGCATCATTGTTCATTATCATGATCTTCATGATAATGATCATCATCATTCTTTTTTAAATTTTTTTTAGTTGTAGATGGACACAATACTTTTGTTTTGTTTTATTTCTTTTTATCTGGTGCTGAGGATCGAACCCAGTGCCCCACTCTGGTAGGCAAGCGCTCTACAACTGAGCCACAACCCCAGCCCTGATCATCATCATTCTTGACATTATTATTATCCATGAACTTATTAAATGCCTTTTATTCATCATGTGGTATTTCATCAACACAGCCTCTCACAGAGGAAGGCACTAGACTAAGACCCAGGGGATTGTCCCAAAGCAGCTGGCCTTACAGAACAGTCAAATGGCTTAATAAAGACTTATTTATGTCCACCTGGGAGACATCTTGAGAAGCTCAAGTTCTGTCCCTTAGAATGAAAAAAATAGAGAGCAAAGCCAGGGGAAGTTTTTTTGTTTTTGTTTTATCTATACTGTGATTGTACTCAGGGGTGCTCTACCACTGAGCTACATCCCCAGTAATTTTTTTTTAATATTTTTTTAGTTGTAGATGGACACAAGTATCTTTATTTTATTTATTGATTTTTATGTGGTGCTGAGGATCGAACCCAGTGCCTCACGCATGTGAGGCAAGTGCTCTGCCACTGAGCCACAGCCCAGCCCCCCCAGTAATTTTTAATTTTTTTATTTTTTGAGGCAGAGCCTTACCAGGTTGCCCAGACTAGCCTCAGACTTGTGATCCTCCTACTTCAGCCTCCTGAGCCTTTGGGATTATGCCACATGGCATGTTTTAAGGTATATAATAAAGCAAGAAAGAAAGCATGAAATGCTCTCATTGCCCTCATTTCTCAATGTTTTATGAATTACTTATATTCATATCCTTCTTTCTCCATGCTTCATTTCATTTCTTTTTCCCCAGCTAGCACTTCAGCTGGATAAAATTCTTTGGTAGGGGGACCTCAATCTTTATTCCTAAAGGAACTGAGCCCTTAGTGATCTAGCCTTTTAGAACTTTTACTTTGAATATGGCTGTACTAGAAGTAGCCCCAGGCACTCCTTCAAGTATGTCCTTCCAGCATGTCCCTTCCTTCCCCCACTGAGCAATAGTAACCCTATGTTCCTTGATAGAACCATTCACTCCACCTAGGATGCTGGTTCAGTGGAAGAGGAGACTAAAGTGGCCAGAGAACTTTAGTTCAATGGACTCACTGTTTGCTCTGGGGGAAGTATTACTCCTGGAAATACTGAGACTTCTAACAAACCACCAAAGGCACAGGGATAAGGCGCAAAAATTTGACCATGTGGCCCTAAGTTTAATCCCCAGCACTGCCCCCCAGAAAAGAAAAAACTCATATGTTTCCCTTTGTTTCCCCCCACCCTCCACTTTGGTGCTGGGGACCAAACCCAGGGTTTTGGAATGCTAAGCGCATGCTCTATCATGAATCCCTAACCAACCTTTTTTTTTTTTTAATTCAAGTATGATTATAAAACGTAAAAATCACTATTTTAAACTGTACAATGCAATAGATGTCAGTATCTTCACAAAGTTGTACAACTATCACATCTATCTAACACCAGAATATTTCCATTACCCTACAGAGAAAGCTGTTCATAATGCGTCCCAATAACCTTTTCCCTCATCCCTGGTAACTACTAATCTACTTTCTGTCTCTATGAATTTGCCTGTTCTGGATACTTTGTATAAATGGAATCATACATTTTGTAGTCTTTTGAATTTGATTTCTTTCACCTAGCATGTTTTGGTCTTTTGTTGTTGTTGTTTTGTGGTACTGGGGATTGAACCTAGGTACACTCTACAACCATTGAACTACAACCCAATCCCTTTTTTAAATTTTTATTTTGAAACAGGATCTCACTAAATTGCCCAGGTGGCTGTGAACTTGGAATTCTCCTGCGTCAGCTTCTAAATCCCTAGGATTACAAGCATGCATCACCACACCCAGGCTCATCCATGTTGTAGTGTGTATCAGTACTTCATTTCTTTTTGTAGCTGAATAATATTTCACTATATATTGCATAGAAATTTTATGAATATACCATACTGTCTTTATCCATGCATTGGTGGACATTTACATTGTTTCCACTTTGGGGCTACTGTGAAAAATGCTGGTGTACAAATATCCATTTGAATCCCTGCTTTCAATTCTTTGGGGAATATATCCAGAAGTGGAATTGCTGGATCCTGCTATAATCCTATGTTTAATTTTTGAAGAGTTGCTCCAGAGTTTCCCCAGCAGCTATAAGAGTTTCCCCAGCAGCTATAGCACTTTACCCACCAGCAGTGGACAAGGATTCCAAATTCTCCACATCCTCACCAACATTTAATATAGTCTGTCTTTTTAATTATAACCGTCCTAGTGGGTACGACATAATTTTGATTATATCCCCCTAATGACAAATGCTGTGGAGCATCTTTCATGTACTTTTTGACCATTTATATATTTTCTTTGGAGAAATATTTGAATCATTTGCCCATTTTTAAATTGGGTTTTGTTGTTGTTGTTGTTAGAAGACTTCTGTGTATATTCTGGATATAAGTTTTTTAACAGATAGAAATTTGTTTTCTCTTATCCAAAATGCTTGGGGCCAGAACTATTTTGTATTGAAGTTTTTTTTCTTTTCTTTCTTTCAGGTTTTGGAGCATTTATATAAATATAATGAGATATCTTGGAGATGGTACCCAAGTCTGAACATGAAATTAATTTTTATTTTACATACACCTTATACACATAAACTGAAGGTAATTTTATACCATATTTTTTTAAATATATATTTTTTAGTTGTAGATGGACACAATGCCTTTATTTTATTTATTTATTTTTATGTGGTGCTCTAGTTTGAACCTAGTGCCTCACACATGCCAGGCAAACGCTCTGCAACTGAGCCCCAGCCCCAGCCCTATACCATATTTTTAATAGGCCTGCATTTTGACTGACCCATGCAATAAGACCAGGTGTGGAATTTTCCATTTGTGCTATCAAGGCAGTACTCAAGAAGTTTTGGATTTTGGAGAATTTTGAATTTAAAAAAAAATTCAGATTGAGGATGTTCAACCTATGTATGATTTGCAAATATTTTTTTCCCATTCCATGGGCTGTCTTTTCACTTGATCTACCTTTAAAGTAACAATTATAGTAGTGGCTCATCACCTACTAACTCATCTAACTCGTCACCTTCCTGATTGTGCCAGAGTTTGTTGGCTTTCTGGGAGTTATTCCTGGAGGCTCATTTAGAGCCCACTCCAACAGCTCTTGCAAATATTATTTTCAGCATCTAGTTTCTCCTCTTCCTAAGCCAGATTCCAACAAGGAGAAAACCACGTTCAGCTCAAGTGCCATGATAGAGAAGTCCAAAAAGGCTGATGAGTGTGAGTCTAGCACATCCGAGGTGCTGCTGTTGCTGGACATGAACTCGACCTTGAGGCTCAGCCACAGGAGATGAATAGCACAACAGTCAAGGAAATCGAAGTTGACGGTGGTTAGGAAGTGAACATAATCTTTGTTCCAGTTCCTCAGCTGAAATATTTCCAGACAATCCAAGTCCAGCTAGTACAAGAATCAGAGACAAAGTTCAGCGGGAGCCATGTGGTCTTTGTTTCTCAGAGGAGAATTCTGCTTAAGCCAAATTTAAAAAAAAATCCATATGAAAAATAAGCCAAAGCATCTAGGAGCTACAGGCTGATAGCTGTGCACACCACACTCGTTAAGGACTTGGTCTTCCCAAGTAAAATTATGGGCAACAGCATCCAAGTGAAGCTGGATGGCAGCTGGTTTGTACAGGTTCATGTGGACACGACACAGCAGAACAGTGTGCAACATAAGGGTGAAATTTTGCTAGTGTCTTTAAGAAGCTCGTGGGCAAGGATGTTCATTTAGAATTCTCTTTCTGGGAACTAGGGATACAGCTCAGTAGTAGAGCACCCACCCCCAGTAGCACCACATAAAAAAATCTCTTTCTAAGAGAAATTAGGAAAACTATCCCATTCACAATAGCCTCAAAAAAAATAAAATACTTGGGACTCAATTTAACAAAAGAGGTGAAAGACCTCTACAATGCAAACTGCAAGACGCTGAAGGAAGAAATTGAAGACCTTAGAAGATGGAATAATGTCCTATGCTCCTGGATAGGCAGAATCAATATTGTCAAAATGGCCATACTTCCCAAAGTGCTATATAGATTGAATGCAATCTCAATTAAAATACCAATGTCATTCCTTATAGAAATAGAAAAGGCAATCATGAAATTCATTTGGAAGAATAAGAGACCCAGAATAGCCAAAGCAATCCTTAGCAAGAAGAGTGAAGCAGGAAGCATTACAATACCTGACCTCAGATTATACTATAAAGCTATAGTAACAAAAAAGGCATGGTACTGGCACCAAAATAGACATGTAGACCAATGGTATAGAATAGAAGACACAGACATGAACCCACTTACATATAGTTACTTTATACTAGATAAAGGAGCCAAACACGTACACTGGAGAAAAGATAGCCTGTTCAACAAATGGTGCTGGGAAAACTGGAAATCCATATGCAGCAAAATGAAACTAAACCCCTATCTCTCACCATGCACAAAATTCAACTCAAAGTGGATCAAGGACCTGGGAATCAGACCAGAGACCCAATGCCAAATAGAAGAAAAAATAGGCCCAAATCTTCATCATGTCGAATTAGGACCATACTTCCTTAACAAGACTCCTATAGCACAAGAAGTAAAATCAAGAATCAACAAATGGAATGGATTCAAACTAAAAAGCTTCTTCTCAGCAAAAGAAATAATCAATGAAGTAAACAGAGAGCCGACATTCTGGGAACAAATCTTTGCCACACACACATCCAATAGAGCACTAATTTCCAGGATATATAAAGAACTAAAAAAAACTTAACACCAAAAAAACTAACCCCATCAATAAATGGGCCAAAGAGCTGAACACAAACTTCACAGAAGAAGATATACAATCTATCAACAGATATATGAAAAAATGTTAAACATCTCTAGCAGTCAGAGAAATGCAAATCAAAACTACCCTAAGATTTCATCTCACGCCAGTCAGAATGGCAACTATCAAGAATACAAACAACATAAGTGTTGGCGAGGTTGTGGGGAAAAAGGCACGCTCATACATTGCTGGGGGAACTGCAAATTGGTACAACCAATCTGGAAAGCAGTATGGAGATTCCTTAGAAAACTTGGAATGGAACCACCATTTGAGCCTGCTATCCCAATCCTCGGTCTATACCCAGAAGACTTAAAAACAGCATACTACAGGGCTGCAGCCACTTCAATGTTTATAGCAGCTCAATTCACAATAGCCAAACTGTGGAACCAACCTAGATGCCCTTCGATAGATGACTGGATAAAGAAACTGTGGTATATATACATAATAGAATATTACTCAGCAATAAAAGAGAATAAAATTATGGCATTTGCAGGTAAATGGATGGAGTTGGAGAATATCTTGCTAAGTGAAGTAAGCCAATCTCAGAAAACCAAATGCCGAATGTACTCATTGATAAGTGGATGCTGATCCATAATGTGGGAAAGGACAAGGGAACAATGGTGGAACTCTGTTCACAGGGGTGTAAGTGGGGAGGGGGTATGGAGACAGTAAAGATGGTAGAATATGATGGTCATCATAGCCCTAAGTTTATGCATGACTGCATATATGTTGTGATTCTATACAACTTACAACCAGAGAATTGATATGTTATCCTCTATCTATGTACAATGAATCAAATTGCACTCTGTTATCATGTAAGCCTAAATAGAACAAATAAATAAAATATGAAAAAAAATCTCTTTCTAGGTGTGCATGGTGGCACATGCCTGTAATCCCAGCACTTTGGGAAGCTGAGACAGGAGAATTGCGAGTTCAAAGCCAGCCTCAGCAACAGCGAGGTGCTAAGCAACTCAGTGAGACCCTGTCTCTACGTAAAACACAAAAATAGGGCTGGACATGTGTCTCAGTGATTGAGTACCCCTGAGTTCAATCCCCAGAACCAAAAAAAAAAATCTCTTTCTGATTAAAATAACTAGAGTGATTTGTTTCCCAGGACTGATCCCTGACTGATAAGCAGCACAATTTGAATCCTTAGACTGAGATGATAGCACATCACTCTGTTAGAGCTGAAGTGCAGCCAAACTATAACCACAATAAATTCCTAGAAAGCCAGAACTGAAAAAGTCTTTGAGATCAACTGATCCAAACCCTTCATTGGAAAAAGAAATAAATTGAGGAAGACACAGAAACCACGAAGCTGAGTATCTGCAGCTCCCTCAGCCTCCTCCCGAGGTCAGCACACCTTCACTGATCTAGCTTCATGAATCACTGCGATCTAGGTCACGTAAATGCAGTAAGGCCGCCCTGCCAACTCTGCCAGAGCCGCCTGGGTGCAGGATTGGGCCCCATCCAAGTGCTGCCGTGAATAAGCGAGATGTGATGGAGGCCGACTGCCTGCGTGAGACTGTCTGGCAGGGGAGACACACATGCTGGGGGCACCCCTGGAGGGCACAGCGCCAGAACACAAGCCTGTCATTGTTCTTCTGCTCCAGGCACCTGCTTGGGGCTGCTGACGGCGTCCCCTGATCACCTCACTTCCTTTGTGTCCTTAACACAGTCTGCATTACAGGAAGTCCTCTGAGCCTGGCTCTTCTTGCACACCTGAAGGAGCCCATGAACATTCTCGAAGGTGGCCAGAGATTGTCTGGAGATCACACGTGGCCAGATCAAAAAAGAAGCCTGCTACAAAGCCAGCTCTAAGTTCCAGACATCTCTCTGTGCACTCCGACATACTGTCTCCTGCTCTGAGACAGCAGGCTCTGTGGGTGACGAATGACAGTGCAAGAAGGCAGCTGACACTGTGGGGTTGAGTTCTGAGGCCTCAGTTGTCATCCAGGGACAGCAAGGCCAGGGAGCTGGCTCTGGTCCCAGCCTGAACCAGAAATACTACTGAAGTTTGCTTTTGGGGTCTGCCTGTGTGCAAGGACTGGAGAAAGTTCCGGATCTGGATATGGTTCCCGATGTGTCACCCCTTAGGCACCGGCCTCTGAGGAAATTGACTCATTACCCACTGGATGCAGGCAGCTGCTTTCTTGCAGGTTTAGTCTCTTTGTTGTTGCTACAACCTGAGCCTGGATAATATATAAAGAACAGAGATTTACTTCTTATAGTTTGGAGGCTGGAAAGTCCAAGGTCAAGGGGCCAACATCTAGCAAGAGCTTTCTTTCTGTATCATCCTATGGCGGAACATAGAAGGACAAGAGAGCATTACTTGCATGAGGGGTCGAGGGAGAGAAAGAGAGATCAAACTTGTACTTCCAGACCTTTCATTACTGGGGGGGGGGGGTCCAAGAAAACAGATCTGGCCACTCACCGCCCAAAATGAGGAGAAATTATAGTTGTGAAAAGCAGGAAAGGACACTTTAATCAAAATGGCCATATTGGGAAAGCAAAGTGAAATCCAGCAGCTCAGTCCTATCTACAGGGTGCTGACAGGAGTTTGGGGTTTAAGTAGAGGAAGAATTGGGGCCAGGGGTGAGAGATGTGCATAACTAAACAGTCTTGGTCTAACTGTGGTCTGGTTGATCATTCTCTCCATTCTGGTTCTGCAAGGTAACTCTGGAGAAGTCTTGATCACTTGAAGGGGCAGTTTCCACTTGCTGCTCAGGATGTTTATACATCAGACCTGTGGACCTGGACCTGGAGGGGGCAATTCAGTCCCCCTGGCATGATTGGTCCTGTTGGGGGAAGCAGTCTCAGCAGAAGACTTCTAAGCACCACTCCAGGGATCTGAAACAGGCTGCTGCAAGTCTCCCTGCACATCTAGCTTCAGTCTTGAAGGAGGACGAGATGGGTCAGGTAAATTTAGGGCTAATAAACCATTTATTACCAGTTTGGGGATGAACACTCCTCAAGTGATTAACATGCCTATGTGCAGAGCTGAGCAGGAACCTGACCCAAAGTTTAATAAAGGAGACAGATGCACAATGGAGGTAGAGACGCCAAGCTTCCTCCTGTTTGCAGTCACCCATGCAACACTGCTGCATTGCACATTAAGTTTCCAACACATACTTTTAGGGAGACACATTTGACTCACAGCATAGGCCTTGTACTAGGGCACAGAAATTGATACCCACAGACAGAGACCCCAGTGGAGGAGATGGAAAAATCACCCAGAAGACATGACACTTGAAAACTCAGGGATAAATGTGAGAAGAAATGACTTTCTCTTCTCTTAGCCTCTAACTAGCAGCCAGGGAAAGGGGACAGGGAGAACTCAGAAGGACCAGAATAATGGAAGCTGAGGGGGTGAGGGCTCCAGCAGGGAGGCAGGGTCATCACGGTCAGCAGACAGGTCAGGCCTCTGAGGGCTGTGTTTGTCATGTGGCAAGTCTTCGGTAACTTTAGAGAAGCAATCTCAGGAGATGACAGCATAGTACATTGATTTCCTTTTGCTGAGAAGTGAGTGCAAGGTCAAGAGCAGAGACAGTGGCCAACTCTACTAGGAAGTGAGTTTTTCTCTTAGTGGAATAGACTTTGAAATGTTCAGAGATGCAGGAAAAGATAGGGGAGGGGAGGGAGTGAGTAACAGGATAAAAGGGAGGGGAAAGCATTTGATGGGTCTTTGTCCCTAAGATGGAGGGATGATCAAGAGCACTGCAGAGGAGCTGGCCATGGTCATAAGAAGGGGCCTGTCCTCTGCCAGCTTAGAAGGAAGGGGAAGGTGGCTATAAGTTTTAGTTGGTTGAAAATGAGAAAATATAAAATGCCTAGCACAGAACAGACAGTAGATACACACCAGCCCTTTCCTCCCCTCCCTTGTTCATCAGTGTCCATCCTTTGAGGCCACATGTGACTTCACTCTGGGACATTACAAGGCTGAAGAACATGATGGGCTGGGAAATTAAGAGCAAACCTGAACTTTTCTGGAATTGCAGGAGAATAGAGGCTGCTTTCTCCTGAGGTTCCTAAGCTGAGAAGATGGCAGCATGGATCTTTCAGAGGCCACTAGTGGACAGAGACTACCGGATGTTAGAACAGGCACAGAGCAGAGCAGGGCTGAGGAATAGAGAGGCAACAAGAGGCAGCAACACTGCTGGACTACACAGACTGAACTCAGGGGCACTCGACCACTGAGCCACATCCCCAGCCCTACTTTGTGTTTTATGTAGAGACAGGGTCTCACTGAGTTGCTTAGCGCCTCGCCGTTGCTGAGGCTGGCTTTGAACTCACAATCCTCCTGCCTCAGCCTCCCGAGCCACTGGGATTACAGGTTTGTGCCACCACACCTGGCTAATAACGCATTTTTAAGTGAAAAATAACTATTTCCAAATTTTAAAAATTAGTAAGAATGGCTTTGTTTTACATTTTTGCAAATCTTAATGTCTATCTTAGTGAAAGGCAGCTAGATTCCCATTATTTGATTGATCATTTTGTAGAGATGTGGTATTTCACCTCAAGCACATGAAGAAAATTCAGTCTCACACAGATATGTAACTAGAAAAAGAAAGAGTATTTTATTATTATCATTGTACTGGAGGTTGAACTCAGGGACACTCTACCACTGAGCTTTGGCCTAAGCCTTTTTTATTTTTCATTTTGAGACAGGGTCTTGCTAACTTGTCCTAGCTGACCTCAAACTTGCAATCCTTCTGCCTCAGTCTCCCCTATCTCACAGTTTGAATGCATCTTTTATCCATGCCTGACTTTGTAGCACCATGCATTGTTCACTTGGCATATATGGGTTTACTGAGTTATGCAGATCTTACAAGTGTTGACACATTTTGTAATGCAATAGAAAAAAATCACATTTATTAAATCTGATACTGTCAGAAAGTTTTTAGGTATCCGGAAACTGTCAAAGTCATGGTGGTGGATACAAATTTTCTAAAATTCTGATTTTCATTAAAAAGCTTTTAGCAGCAAATATTGTGATTTTTCCTCTTGAAGTAACATACTTACTTTGTTCATGTCATTAAAAATGTTTGCACCAGGCATGAAGGCACACACCTGTAATCCCAGTGGCTCAGCAGGCTCAGCAATGGCGAGACGCTAAGCAACTCAGTGAGACCCTGTCTCTACATAAAACACAAAATAGGGCTGGGGATGTGGCTCAGTGGTCGAGTGCCCCTGAGTTCAATCCCCAATACTCCCCCTGAAAATAAATGCAAAATATCCATCCTTCTTTTAACCAGAAATGATGTTCAAATGAAAAAAGTAGCTAATTTAGCTTGCAACTTTAACAGCTATCCAGGGACCTTACCTTGAGACAACTGTGGCATATAAGTATGCAGAAGAATCCTTTCAACCCTGTCAAAATATTATCAGGAGCTGGGTGTGGCGTGTATGCCTGTAATTCCAGCTCCTCGGGAGGATGAGGCAGGAGGATTGCAAGTTTGAGGCCAGCTTGGGCAACTTAGTAAGACCTTGTATCAACATAAAAAATAAAAAGGGCTAGAGACATGGCTCAGTGGTAGAGTGCCTCTGGGTTTCATCCCCAGTACTCAAAAAGAAAAAACAAAAGTATGTTAGTATAATGGCAATCTGTAGTCCCAGCTTATTAGGAGGCTGAAGCAGAAGGATCACCTGAGTCCAACAGTTCGAGGCCAGCTTGGGCAAAATGGCTAAACTGTCTGCAAAAAAAGAAAAGAAAAAAATATATATATGGTAAGTACACTTGGGGCTGGGGATGTAGCTCATCCTTGCCTAAGATATGAGGCCTTGAATTAACCCTAAGCACTGAAACAAAAGAAAGAAGAAAGAGAGGAAAGAAAAGAAAAAAAAAAGATAAAACAAATATATTTAAGGTTAGAGATTTAATGAAGTTAATAATCTTTGTTGTTTCATTGAATCTTTTTTTTTTTTTTTTTGGTACTGGGGATTGAACTAAGGGGATACTCGAGCACTGAGCCATATCCCTAGCCCTATTTTGGTTTTTTTTTTGGTATTGGAGATTGAACTCAGGGGTACTCGACCACTGAGCCACATCCCCAGCCCTATTTTGTGTTTTATGTAGAGACAAGGTCTCACTGAGTTGCTTAGCGCCTCCCCGTTGCTGAGGCTGGCTTTGAACTCATGATTCTCCTGTCTCAGCCTCCCTAAGTGCTGGGATTACAGGCTTGAGCCACTGTGCCCGGCTCCTAGCCCTATTTTGTATTTTATTTAGAGACAGGGTCTTACTGAGTTGCTTAGTGCCTCACTTTTGCTGAGGCTGGTTTTGAACTCAAGATCCTCCTGCCTCAGCCTCCCAAGCTGCTGGGATTACAGGCATGCACCATTGTGCCTAGCTGGAATCATTCTTTTTTTTTTTTTTTTTAAATATTTTTTAGTTGTCAATGGACCTTTATTTTATTTATTTATATGTGGTGCTGAGAATCAAACCCAGTGACTCACACATGCGAGGCAAGTGCTCTACCACTGAGCCACAACCCCAGCCCTAGAATCACTCTTTTTTTTTAAATATTTATTTTTTAGTTGTAGGTGGACAGAATATCTTTATTTTATTTTTATGTGGTGCTGAGGAACGAACCCAGTGCCTCACGCATGCTAGGTGAGCACGCTACCACTGCGCCATAACCCCAGCCCCCCTAGAATCACCCTTAAATGGAACTGGTATCATTCTCTCTTTTGCCATGAGCGCATGGCATGGAGAAATACAACTACCAACATGGCTTGGTAGTGACCAATAGTTATACTCACCATTGCTTTTACACCATCAAAAAGACAAAATAAGGGGCTGGAGTTGTAACTCAGTAAAATAGCACTTGCCTAGCATGTGTGAGGCACTGGGTTAACTTCTCAGCACCACATATAAATAAATGAATAAAATAAAGGTCCAGCTGGGCACGGTGGTGCACGCCTGTAATCCCAGCACTTTAGGAGGCTGAGACAGGAAAATCATGAGTTCAAAGCCAGCCTCAGCAATGGCGAGGTGTTAAGCAACTCAGTGAGACACTGTTACTACATAAAACACAAAATAGGGCCTGGAGTTGTAACACAGTGGTAGAACACTTGCCTGGCACTTGTTAGGCACTGGGTTTGATCCTCAGCACCACATAAAAATACATAAATAAAAATAAAGGTATTGTGTCCATCTACAACTAAAAATATTTAAAACACACACACACACATACACACACACAAAATAGGGCTGGGGATGTGGCTCAGTGGTCGAGTTCCTGGTACCAAAAATAAATTAAAAAATAAAGGTCCATCAACAACCATATATATATGAGACAAGATCTTGGTAGTATTATGCAAATAATTTGGGAGAATGGAAAGCATAATTTTGACTTCACAGACCCTTTGAAAAGGTTCTGAGGACCAGCAGGGGTTCAGAGATCACACACTGAGAAACACTCATGTAATGCTTTATTCATCATTTAGTATTTATTAAGTACCCACTGTGTCCCTGATGCTCTTCTAGGCACTGAGTATTGAGTAATGAATTATAAATAAGATTCTTAAGGCTTCTGTTCATATAGAATCAAAATTGTTACAGCTAGAAGCAGAAAATTAATGATGAATAAGATTATTTCATCTAGAGAAAAATGCCTTGGAGAAAATAAAACAAGGTAACTTAATAGAGATTGGGAGTAATTTACTTCCACTGTTCAATATGGTAGCTACTCTCTCCTGTACCTATTTAATATTTAAATTGTTTTTTTGGTACCAGTGATTAAACCCAGGAATGTTTAGCCACTGAGCCACATCCCAGCCCTTTTAATATTTTATTTAGAGATAGGGCCTTGCTAAGTTGCTGAGGCTGGCTTTGGACTCACGATCCTCCTGTCTCAGCATCCTGAGCCACTGGGATTACAAGTGTGCACCATGGCGCCTGCCTATTTAATTTTATTTAATTAAGTCCATTTCTGAGTCACATCAGTCACCTTTCTTTCTTTCTTTCTTTCTTTTTTTTTTTTTTTTTTTTGGTACTGGAGATTGAACTCAGGGGCACTCGACCACTGAGCCATATCCCCAGCCCTATTTTTGTGTGGTTTTTTTTGTTTTTTTGTTTTTTGGGTTTTTTTGGTACTGGAGATTGAACTCAGGGGCACTTGACCACTGAGCCACATCCCCAGCCCTATTTTGTGTTTTATGGAGAGACAGGGTCTCACTGAGTTGCTTAGTGCCTCGCCGTTGCTGAGGCTGGCTTTGAACTCGCCATTCTCCTGTCTCAGCCTCCCTAAGTGCTGGGATTACAGGATTGCGCCACTGCACCAGCTCACATCAGTCACATTTCAAATGTTCAATAACCAGACTATACATGTATATGTTTATACATATACATATTTATACACATATATGTATATACATACATATATGTGTGTGTGTGTGTGTATATATATATATATATATATATATATATATATATATATATATGACATGTATATGGTACAGATAGAGAGTCCTTGATGCATTGGTAGTACAAAACCCAAGGGTCTGATTAAAATCCCTGAGAAAATGGGCTGGGATTGTAGCTCATGCGCTTGCCTCGCATGCGTGAGGCCCTGGGTTCGATCCTCGGCACCACATACAAAGCAATGAAATAAAGACATTGTGTCCATCTATAACTAAAAAAAAATATATTAAAAAAAAATCCCTGAGAAAGAGGGTGCATACAAAGAAAAGAAGAGAGGGCTTTGACCATTGAGCAAATTCTCAGGTACCACCATGAATGGTCAAGAAAATGGTGATCTCAAAAAGCCAAATTGTTGAGATGGTATTAAAGTGAGCTGGAAAGATATAAGATGGGGTTAGGGTGTAGCTCAGTGGCAGAGTTTGTCCTTAGCATTCATAAGTACCTCCCCTTGGGTTCAATCCCTCCCACTGCAAAAGGATAGGAGATGGGTATCAGGGAGTAGGGTACTAAAATGCAAGGTCATAGAAGTAATCCAGTTATTGATGATAATAGGTCAAAGGTTTTGACCTTAAAATGGATCGTTGAGAACTTAACATCTAAGTCCAGGAGGAAGAAATCAACTAAACAGACCAGAAATGAATGGTTATAGAAGTAGGAGGAAAATCTGAAGTGCATGGGGTCATAGAAGCAAGAGCTACTTCCCCCAGCCCCAACACACAGCACAGACAGGGTCTCGTTGGATTAGTTCAGGCTAGTCTGAAATCCTGGGCTGCCATCCTCCTGCTTCAGCCTCCCAAGCAGCTGAGACTACAGGCAAGCACCACCCAACTTGCTGTCTGTTTTTAGTTAGCTTGTTGGTCTTTTTGTTGTTGAGTTGGAGTGTTCTGGACACTAGACCCTTGCCAAATGCTGGATTTGCAAATATTTCCTCCCATCCTGTAGGGTGTCTTTTCACTTTCTTTTTTCTTTTCCCTTCCTCCATTCCTTTCTTCCTTCCTTTCTTTTGTTTCAGTACAGGGGGATTTAACCAGGGGTGCTCTACCACTAAGCTTCATCCCCAGCCCTTTTTATTTTTTATATTGAGACAGGATCCCAAGCAGGAGGATCAAAAGTTTGAAACCAGCCTTGGTAATTTAGCAAGACCCTGTCTCAAAATAAAAATAAAGCCGGGCGTGGTGGTGCACGCCTGTAATCCTAGCACTTAGGGAGGCTGAGACAAGAGAATCGCGAGTTCAAAGCCAGCCTCAGCAACGGCAAGGCGCTAAGCCACTCAGTGAGACCCTGTCTCTACATAAAACACAAAGTAGGGCTGAGGATGTGGCTCAGTGGTTGAGTGTCCCTGAGTTCAATCCCTGGTACCAAATTAATAATAATAATAATAATAATAAATAATAAAAATAAAAAAGGACTGAGAGTCTACTTCAGTGGAAGAGCATCCCTGGATTCAATTTTTAGTACCAAAACAAAACATGTGGAAACCCAATTGTTCATGCTCCATTTGTTGAAAGACTATTCCCTCGAATCATCTTGGCACCTTTGTTGCAAATCATTTGGAGATACATGTATATATACAGATATATATATATATCCCAATCAAATATCATATATATATAAGTTCTTGTTTATTTCTGGACTCTCAATTCTATTTTGTTCATCTCTACATCTCTATGGCTACCCTTATGCCAGTGCCATATTGTCTTGCTTACTTTGTACAATTTACTACAATTTACTTTGTAGGAAATTGAAATTGAGAAGTGTGAATTCTCCAACTTGGTTTTCTAGCTCCAAGATTGTTTTGGCTATTCTGAATCTTTTGTATTTCCATATAAACTTTAGGATCAGTTTATCAATTTCTGCAAAAAAAAAAAGGCAGGTTGGATTTATTTGTTTGTTTGCTTGGTGCTGGGACTGAACTCAGGACCTTGCACATGTAAGGCAAGTTCTCCACCACTGAGCTAGCTATCCTCAGCCCCAGGTTGGATTTTTTTTTTTTTTTAAATTTTTTTTGAAATATTTTTTTAGCTGTAGATGGACATAATGTCTTTATTTTATTGCTTTGTATGTGGTGCTGAGGATCGAACCCAGGGCCTCACGCATGCGAGGCAAGCGCTCTACCGCTGAGCTACAATCCCAGCCCCCCCAGGTTGGATTTTGATAGTGATTATATTGAATCTGTAGACAAATTTGGGGAGAATGGCCATCTTAACCATATTGTCTTCTAATACATGAGCTTTGGATGTCTTTCCATTTATTTAAGTCTTCTTTAATTTCTTTGATGTTACTGGTTTTAAGCAGAAAAATGACTGATCTGATTTATGCTATAGAAAGGTTGCTCAGTAGTTTGGGAAAATGTTTAGGGGCCAAGACATGCTGTGTGAACTGGGCAATAGTAGCAGAGGAAAAGAGGAAGGCCCTTGTTAAAGAAATATTTATGATGCAAGCTGGCAGGACGTGGTGATTGACTTTATGCAGAAAGAGAAAAGAATGACTCCCGGACTTTTGGCTTGTCTGCATAGTGATGCCACCAACTGAGGTGGTACTATTTGGGGAAAATATGAATGGATCAGTTGGTACATACTGAGCTTGAGGTGACTGTGAGATGCTGCATGGCGTGACCCGTGTGGGGCAGCAAGGTCATTGGCTCTTTGAAACAGATGTGTGGGGGAGCTGCCTAGTGTGAGGTCAGTGATTGGAAAATCATATACAAAGGAAACCCATGAACCAACCAATGGGAATAATAAAGAAAGCAGAAAAGATGCAAAGAAAAACCAATACTCAAAGGTTGAGCTGCTACTGAATAGGGGATCAAGGAGGTCCCTCCAAAGAGGAGAATGGGACCTCAATTCTGCCTGGATGGTTTCTCAACTTTCACCACTGAAAAGAATTCCAGGACATGTCAAAAGTAAGGCACAAGCAAAGATTTACCGAAGGACAGAAAGGGACACACACTCCAAAGGCAGAGTTGCAGGCGCCCCCCACCACTCAGAGAAGACAAGTGATGTGCCCTGGGTTGAGCTCTCTAATTATATATATGATTTTCCTGGGAAGAAATGTGTTGGTTCTCAGGCAAGTTGTTTTGAAAATCAAATCCCATGATAATCATTTGATGTTTGGGGTTCAGAATGTTTCTCTTTGGTTAAGCAGTCTAGCCATAAATCATTTGTAGGCACATTGTGTAAGTCTTTGAATCTGGTGACACTTAAATTAATTATGTTTTTGTTCTAGTTCATCCGTTACAAGCATATGCCAGAGGTTTTGTTCATCTAACTAAAGGGACAAGCGTGGCTGGTCATCCTCATAGATTTGGGTCTCCATCAGCTAAGGGTCTCTTTTTCTCTCCCCCCCAGGGCTCACCTCTCTCAGGGCTAATGACAAAAATCCACAAAGGAGACTGAGAAGGAACCCCCAGGGATGTAGGAGCAAACCCAGGAAAGAAGGCATGCAGGGCCAGGGGTGGCTAATAACGATGAGTTAGGGATCCAGTGCTTGCACTGGCTCATGACCACAGCAAGGGCTCTTCCCCAGAGGGCTGAGGCCACTTTGCTGTGGACCGAGGGGGAGGTGGGAGCTGGGAAAATGGAGACAGCAAGAAA
Organism: Xerus rutilus; assembly: GCA_028644305.1. Lineage (NCBI taxonomy): Eukaryota > Metazoa > Chordata > Mammalia > Rodentia > Sciuridae > Xerus > Xerus rutilus. The sequence goes on along the minus strand of CM053400.1, from coordinate 21,521,471 downwards.
GGATAACTCATTCCAGAAGTTTCGGAGGGTCAAGGACAAAGCAGTAACTAGAAATTCAAAGAGGGCCAAGGGCCAGTTGTACTTTTTAGGACAGAGAGACTCAGGACTGTTATAGGCTGATGGAAGGACTCAGAAGAAAGGGAGAGGAGGAGGGATAGAGTGGGGCCTTGTGGAGCTGGGGGAGCCACCAAGAGGAGTAAGGAGGTGAGGGTTAGGATAGCGCTTTTCAGATTTTGACATAAAGTCACATCTCAGATCTCCCCTCCTATATCTCTCCCTCCACCATCCTGGCCCAAGTCCACCTACATGTCCCATCTCAGCAGGCCACCTGACCTGGCCTCAGACACTCCATTTTTAATTTAGGGTTGATGGTAGAGAGGCCGGGAGGGCACTAACTGAAAGGGCCAGTGGCCTCTGGAAGTTGGGGATGAGGCAGTGGGAGTCAGAACACGGGCAGCCGGCCAGAGGCTTCTGTCTCTTGCTTGAGGTTGGGACCTCAGGGAGGTGTTCAAGGTCTGGCCCTGGAGAGAATGGCTGGAGTTATGAGGAAGGCCACTGAGGTGGTCAAGGAGGATACTAGAGGGTCATTCACGAGGATGAACAAAACATTAGGACAAAATTCCAGATCCTGAATGAATGAAGAAGGATGACAGGAAGGGCAAAGATGAAGGTGATGACGAGGGTGAGGGTAGAACCAGGTGGCAGGAACCTCGGAGGAGGGAAAATGATAAGAGATGTATGCACGTAGGAAAAACCAAACCAAATCAAAAACCCTCCAAAAAGTGAGTGGTGGTTATCCATGGCAGGACAAGGGTTATGAGTAGTTCCGTGTTCTTCTTTACACTTTCTTGAGTTTTGCCACCAAGTTTCCTACAGTGAGCTCTTCTTATTTGTTTGGTTTTTTTTTTTTAGAAATTCAAAAGATAGAATATAATGTAACAAATGCCCCAATTCACACTGTCCACAATTTGTGATTATAAACATATTTGTGTAAAAAATTAGTTTAAGCTGGGCATGATGGCACACACCTGTAATCCCAATAGCTCAGGAGGCTGAGGCAGAAGGATCATGAGTTCAAAGACAGCCTCAACAACTTAGTGAGGCTTTGAGCAACTCAGCAGGATCCTGTCTCTAAATAAAATATTGAAAAGGACTGGGGAGGGGCTGGGGCTATAGCTCAGTGGTACAGTGCTTACCTAGCATGTGTGAGGTACTGGGTTCGATCCTCAGCACCACATATAAATAATAAATGAATAAAATAAAGATCCATCAACAACTAAAAAAAATATTTAAAAAAAAGAAAGAAAGGCTGGGATATGCACTGGGTGCAGTGGCACATGCCTGTAGTCCCAACAGCTGAGAGGATCTCAAGTTCAAAGCCAGCCTCAGAAAAAATGAAGTGCTAAGCAACTCAGTGAGAACCCGTGTCTAAATAAAATACAAAATAGGGATGGGGATGTGGTTCAGTGATTGAGTGCCCCTGAGTTCAATCCCCAGTACCAAAAAAAAAAAAAAAAAAAAGGCTGAGGATATGACTCAGTGATCAAGTGCCCCTGGGTTCAATCCCTGGTACCAAAAATAAATACATAAATATATAAATAAATAATTAGTTTACAGTGATAGCCACTTCCTCTTCTCTTGAACCAGCATGGTCAGGTGGTTTTAGTTTTATGTACATGTCATACATGCATGAAATAGAACATGGTACGGTTATGAGACAACTTTATTTTCATGGAGAAAGGGCTCTTAAAATGGGGTGAGGAAGCTGGGGGTGTGGCTCAGTGGTAGAGCACTTGCCTGGCATGTGTGTGACACTGGGTTCGCTTCCCAACACCACATAAAATAAATAAATAGACAAATATATTTTAAAACTGAGGTAAGGAAACTTTTTAAAGCAAAGAGGGATTACGCAGGGACTGGCAGCCGAACTCACCCCTCCAGCACAGCTCCAGTGGGGAGGCCACATCTGGAGAGACCTAGCCTCCAATTTAAGTACACTGGGCCACACCTGGTCATTAAATGTTCCAGGAAGAGAGAGAAGTGCTACTTGTGTTTCTCTGGCTGGGTTTCAACCCACTTTCACATCGCTCAAGTCATTAATGCCTCTAAACCCAGAAAGCCTGGAAGGCAAATCATTATCCCCATTAGACAGGGAGACCGAGGCTTGGGGAATAGCAGAGAAGGACCAGAATGCCACAGTGAGTTGGTAGAAGATAAGAACTAGAAATCTGGCCCAGGTCCTTGCAGGGACAGGTGGGGCAGAGGCAAGGGCCACAGGGTGGCAGGGACTGATGGACTTTGGCCATCTGGCTATAAGGAAAAGAAATGGCAATAACTTCAGGCCTCTGAGGTTAGCTGATGGCTGGGAAATGACTGTGTGGAGAGAAGCAGGTGGAACAGTTCTTCCTCCTCAGAGGCCCCAGATAATAGGCACAATCCTGGAGGCTATGGTCTCTATATCCCCCACACACACCCTCAGAAATTAGAAGCTGCTTCAAGGTCAGACAGGCCTGGATTCAAGTCTCAGCTCTATGATCAACATACATCATGTGATCGTGGAAAAGTCATTTACTTTTCTGGGTCTCAATTTTCTCATTTATAAAATGGAGTGTTTTTTTTTTTTAACACTCAATGTTGCTCCAGGTATAAAAAGAGAGAGCCATTATCTATGCTTCTGAAAGCAAAAGTAGTCAATAAGTCTGGTCCCCAACCCAATTCTAGAAGGCTCCGGAAGGGCCCAATGTCAAGGGAATTGTCCAACACTGATAGAGAAGCCACCTGCACATGCACACCTGAGATGTAACACCAGCTTTGCAGTGACCCCAGGGAGGTGGGGTTTGCCATCAGAAAGCTGTTGGTGGAGTAGGGGCAGGTGGTGATGGTAAAGGGCCCCTTTAAAAAAAAAAAAGCAAGGTATGAATGATTGTTCATTGTAAGATTCTAACACCACCACCAAGTGTGAAACAAAAAAGTGAAATCCTCCCCTTGGCCCCACCCTTGGTTGTCACTTAGGAAAAGCTCCACCATCCATAAACATTAACTCTTTGCTGTGTTGGATGAAGTTCTAGGAATGGAACTACTGGACCATAATTACCAGTGTGTGACCATTTACAATATGGATAAGTACTACCCAATTGGCTACTAAAAGGTTGTCCCCATGGGCATCAACATACATATGCTAGTCAGGGAGGGCCCCAACCTCATGGCTTAATGACCTGCCTCCCTATTCCCTTCCACCTGAAAAGTCTGCCTCCCTGCCCTGCACCCACTTTACATTGTCCCATTCAGACAGATGACATGGAAGTCCAGGAGCTGAGGGGCTACTAACTTGGCCTGCTGGTGGTAGTGATCTGGTGATTTCCAGGGGGGTTTCCCAGGAGAAATGGCTCCCCTCCCTCCTTTGGTGTTCATGTGTTTTCCAAACTCCAGAAGCTCCCTGCACTGACCCAGGTGACATACTCTGTGCACAGTAGCTGACACTACATCAGGCTATGCCCTGCCATCAAGGTCACTGACCAATTGGTAGGAAGCACAGGCTGCGAACAGATGCCATCCAGGTGTCAGCAAGTGCCTCTCAGAGGTCTGCCTCAAAGATCCGGGAAGTCCAGGGAGGCAGCCACAATACTGCCGCTTTGGAGAGCTTGAGCTCAGAGGCCTGGCTGGTAATCCTGGCTGGGTGAGTGGTCAGCCCTCTGAACCCAACCCAAAGGGAGGGATAGCACCTGAGCAACAGGGATGTTGAGATAAAACAAGGACAGCTCCATCTGTACGGGCACATTAAAGGGGCTCAGTAATCACAACCAAGATTAGTAAAGCTCCTACTATGTGCCCTGCCAGATCTGTGCTTTGTCCATAAAGACACTTTAGGGAGTTTCTAAGGCATTTTCTTATTTTTGTACCTCATTTTGTTTCAGGACAACCTCAAAGGACAAAAATTATCATCCTTGATTTTTGAAGGAGTAAACAGGAACCCCAAAGGCAGGTAGGTAAAGCACCTTGCTCAGCAGGAAAGACAAGACTCAAAGGAAAGGGCTGTTCTTTTTTTTTTAAAGTTTAATTTTTTATATATATTTTTTAGTTATACATGGACACAGTGTCTTTATTTTGTTTATTTTTATGTGGTGCTGAGGATCAAACCCAGTGCTTCACACGTGCGAGGCAAGCGCTCTGCCACTGAGCCACAACCTTAGCCCCAGGGCTGTTCTTTATCCAGTAAAAGTAAGGCCCAGGGGGGAAAAGTGATTTGCCTGAGGTCACGCAACAGACCAGGGACAGACCCTGGTCCCCTAGGCTGCTCTCTGTCACCACCCACGGTTATCCCTGCCCATTCCCAGCCTTCCTTCGGGCGCTTTGCCGTCCAGGTGCCCATCGGGTCACCATAACCACAGCTGACACCGTACAGCCCGGGTCTCACGCCCTGGGCCGGGCGATCGCCGCTCCTCTGAGCCTCAGCGTCCATCGGTCAAGCGGTCATCGTCGCGGCAGCTGCGGCTGAGCGCGGGGGCGGCGGGATCGCCGCGGGGCGGGGCGGGGCGGGGCGGGGCGGTGACTCGGCCGCGCGGGCTGAGGCTGCCGAGCCGGTCAGACCGGCCGCCGAGAGCGCGCCGGGACAGCTGCTGGGGGTGCCAGGAAGGGAGGCCGACCCGGCGACCGAGCGCGGCTGGGGCGGGAAGTGGACGCGGCGCGGCTCCGCAGCGCGAGCAGGCGGCTGAGACCACGAGATGGGAGCCCAGCGCCCCTGCCACCCTCAGTGTCTGGAGTCCCGCTGACGCCGGCTGCGGCGACCCGCGCGAGAGCGACATGTGTCTGCGCCTGGGTGAGCGGTGGGGAGCTGGCGCGGGAGGCCCAGACCCTCCGGCGGGACGGGACTCTGTAGTGGGAGCCGGAACCCCGGGGTCCAGGCCCACTGCTCCGCCTAACTCACTTTGTGGCCTGGGGCACGTCACTTTTCTTTCTGGGCTTCAGTGTCCACAGCAGGAAGGTGGAGGAAGAAGGGCTGCTTGGTATGGTCTTGATGTGGCCCGAAACACCTCGGGCTCCTTACCCCAACTTTTCTTTCTTGTTGAGTAGCATGATTGCCCCCAGGACACCCTGGTGGCAGAAGATTTGCTGGAGAGAACAGAAGAAGGGAATGCAGGGCCCAGGGTTCTCACTTCCAGACTCTTCTGTCCCCCACCATGCTTGGAGGAAACAGTGTGGACTCCAGAGAGGAGAGGACTGTGTGCCCCTCTCCCTGCTCCCTGGGCACTGCAATGCTGCTCTTAGGCAGTCCTGGGGAGTCCCAGCAAGATATCTTGTGAGCCTTTTTTTTTTTTAAACCTCATCTGTAAAATAGGACAGTAGCACCCACCTCTTAGACTTCTATGAAGATAAACTCAGCTCCAAGAGTGAAGTGCTTAGCACTGTGGACTAACACATTGCTAAATGCTCCCAGAATGGTAACTTAGAAATAAAGCCAGGAACTGCCCTGAGACTCTCAATCCAGGACTCCAGGCGCAGTCCCAAGCTGGCACTGTGCCTCTTGTTTGACCAAAGTCTTGATCCTGGGATGCTGTTGTTATTGAGCCCAGCCCTGAGCTGGGTGGTGTCTGGGCTGCCAGGTAGGTGGGTGGATGGGATGAGGTGGAGCAGGCCCCTGCAGTGAAGCTGCCATGCCTCTGATTGGCTAACCATTTTTCTTCACCGGGTCATTCCAGTTCCACAGTGCCCATCCAGGCCATTATCTGTCCTTTGCTTCCTGGACCTGGTGCAGCTCCAGGGGTCTCAGAGGCCAGCCAGACTACCTCTCTCTGTCTTATACATGGGGAATCTGGAGCCAAGGGAGGGCAGGGGCCAGTGCTAGGTCACCCCTAGTCTGCCTCCCTGTTCCTGGGTGGGGATTGCCTCTTTGCACACGATCCCAAGCACAGCCAGCCCAGTGGTTGCATTATCCTTTCTTCTTTTTTTTTTTTTTTTTAATATTTATTTTTTAGTTGTAGGTGGACACAATATCTTTATTTTATTTTTATGTGGTGCTGAGGATCGAACCCAGTGCCTCCCGCATGCTAGGCGAGCACGCTACCACTGCGCCATAATCCCAGCCCCTATCCTTTCTTCTTTTTTTCTCTCTCTTTTCTTTTCTTTTTCTTTTTTTAATCTAGCTGTAAACCTCCCATATATGAAATATGATCAACACTCACTGTTGCAGATGGGGACACTGAGGTTTAGGAAGGGACTCAAACTCAGATCCCATTAGAAGCAGCTAAAGGAAGGGGCTGTTTAGTTCTGGGACCTGACCACAGTCTTCTGGTCTCTCAGAGCTGCTAGAGTGAGAGTGAGGAGACCGGCAAGGCCAGGGAACCAGCTTGGTGTGTGTCCTTGAGGTCAGGGCCAGGAGCCGTGGAGGCCATTACAGAGAGTTCCTATGAAATAGCCTAAGCTGTCTTAGGAGGTGGGCTTCTTGTTCCAGGGATGTGATGATAGGAGCAACAGCCACATCACCAAAGAGAATTTGCATTTGGTCCCAGCCTCCCTGACTTTCCCCAGCGCTGCCTACTGCTGCCCTACGCTAAGAGCTTGCTTTTCCCAGAGCCTCAGAGTACGACACGCTTTCCATCCACCTCATGGATCTTCTGCACTGAGAGACCAGGGCTCTTCTTCCCATTTTACAGATGGGGAAATGGAAACTCAGGGGCTTTAGTTAGTTGCCCCGAGTCACTTGGCTCTAGGCAGTTCAGTTCAGCAATTGTATTGAGTACCTACTGTGTGCCAGGCCCTATCTACCAAACTGAATACCGAGTGGGGCCTGATCCCTGCCAGGCTCCATGCAACCTGGATAAGGACTGTCAAGCTCACTGTGGTAGCCCAGGGCCTGGCATAATGGATGGGATGTCAACGGAAGGACCAAGGGGCTGGAGTTAGAGACCTGAGCTAGAGCCTTGCTGTTCATGACCTTGAGGGCTACCAAGGATGACTACCCTTTACTAAGTACCACCTGGGTGTTTTTCCAGCCTTATAGTCCAAGGACTCACAAAGGAATCATGAACTCCTATTACAGAAGGGGAAACTGAGGCTAGAGATGACAAGCTATTGACTTTAAGTCATCCAGAAATAGGTTTAGGATGTAGTGTCCATCACTCCAGGGCTAGGTTTCCTCCTCTGCCTAGCAGAGTAAGCCTCACCCACGTCTCTGATATGGTTGTCCCCCACAGGTGGCCTGAGTGTGGGTGACTTCCGGAAGGTGCTAATGAAGACAGGCCTGGTGCTGGTGGTGCTGGGCCACATGAGCTTCATCATCGCTGCTGTGCTGCATGGCACTGTGCTGCGCTATGTCGCTGCCCCCCGGGATGCTGTGGCTCTGCAGTACTGTGTGGTCAACATCCTCTCAGTCACCTCTGCCATTGTGGTACAGCCAGCCTGGGAGGGTGGCTGGTGGGAAGGAGGGCCTTGCAAGTTCTTTGAGGAGTCCCCACCACAGCTTGGGGGGATAAGCAGGTGGCCCAAGCATGGTGTGCCATGCACCAAGGCCCTCAAACTCTCTTTGCCTCAGATTTCTCATCATAAAATGGGGGGTGGTAAGAGTGTCTCCTTCACAGGGTCCTGGTGAGTTTTGAATAAGATCATTCCCATAAAATGCTTGGTATAATGTTCCCGGCACATGCTAAGTGTGCACTAGTGTGAACTAGGATTATTATTACCATTGAGAAATATTCAAAGTACTGTTGGACAGAAAGAAGTAACATCAAATCAGTGTGGGAGGATCCAGGAGGACCTCACAGAGGTGGAGGCCTCTGAGCTGGGTTTTGATGGATGTGTAGGAGTTCACAGATGAACTGCAATAAATAACCCAGGTATGTGGCCTGCTGGGGTTGGCAGGTAGGAAAGGAAGCCAGATGGCATTCCATGTACAGAATGCAAAGACAGATGCAAAGACACGGAGGTGGGGATGGCCAAGATCTGTTTTGGAGACACCGAGAAAACCAATCTGGCAGGAGCTTATCATTAGACCCAGTCTAGAGCAACTGCTCAATAATTAGTATCCCTGTTATGACTGGATGACATGCCCTGTTTGATGAATATACAAATGAAGTGGCCTGGTTTTCCCAGACTTATAAAGTGCTTGCTCACCTGTCAGCAGAGGCACCTGCTTGGAGGAACATCTACACATCCGTGTGTGAGCTCCATCCCTGCCACTCCTGGCCAAGACCTCTCTAAGCCTGTTCTCTGTATGAAAATAAAGCTCAGGCAGCCTGCTGGCCTCAACACCTGGTGGACAAGGCCCATGTGAATCAGAAGGGCTCCATCAGGGGGATAGGCTGGGCTACAAAGATGTGGACAGTGTCCTTGGAATTATGGTGGTTGTGAGGAAGGTGGAGTGGGAGGTGGGGTAATGGGCTCAGGACTGGGAGGGTCACCAGGGGTGGGCTCTGGGCTAGACCACTTCTCCTTTGCCCTCCTCAGTTAATCCTCACCAATCCCAGCAACACAGGGCTGTTATCATCTCCATTTTACAGAGGAGGAAACCAAGACTTAGGGATTGACCCCTCCTGCTGGCACAAAGATGCCAAATTGAATTTGAACCCATGTGGTTCTGACACCAAAGCCAGTGTCCTTTCTGTGAGCCCATCCTGCAGAGTGGATGAGGCACAGAGAGATTGAGGCACTTAGTTGTGGTTGCACAGTGAATTAAAGCCATTGCTGGACCCTCATGGTACTCTGCCCATTACACTGAGGGAACATAAGGAGGAAGTTTGACTGAACGGAGCCCCAAAGATCCAGAGGGGAGCTGTTGGGGTGGACAATGCACAAGTTGTCCTGTTCTTGAGACAGAGGGTGGTTAGCAAGCCTGCACAAGGAGGGATCTATGCAGTACAGGGAGCAGGGAGGGTGTTCCTGGCATTAGGTGTTGTTTGATCATCAGCTTTCGTGTGAGTGTCCATATCCTGGGCAATGAGGGAGGACAGTGGCTCAGGGTGGGGTGGAGAAGCTGACAGCTGGGGCCAGGTCACTGACAGCCTGGAATAATTTTAAATACTATTAGGGATTTTGAATTTTACTCCATAAAGTGTCCTGGTTTGTTTCAATATAATAATTTTGGTTTTAATGCCTTTCCAGTTGAGTTGCTTAGTTCCTTCCAAATCTCTTCCATTTCAGGGAGATACATCACATGTATCCTGTGGCTTGTCATACTCCCTGGATGCCCTTGCAGGTCCCTGGTCGAGACTCCCATGTGCAGGCTGTGGGGAGTCATGGAAGGCTGTAGGCAGGGTGTGACTGTGTTTTAGAAAGGTCGCTCCAGGGCTGGACCATGAGGAGGAAATGCCTCTGGGGGTGGGTTTGGAGAGCTGGGGTGATGTTAGTGGCATCTTTATCTAAGAATGGTCCTGACTCCCCCTGCCATCCTCCAGCACAAGGTCAGAAATGACTTGAGCCTCCGCCCCTCCCCACAGGTCATCACCTCCGGAATTGCAGCTATTGTGTTGTCACGCTACCTCCCCAGCACGCCCCTGGTATGTGGTGCCTCCTGGGATGGGGCTGTAGGGTAGGGGTGTGGCTGACCATCATGGAGGCCGGAGCTGCCCATGGAGGCCAAGCCTGATGTCCACTGACCAGTGACCTCCCTCTATCCAGCGCTGGACAATGTTTAGCTCAAGCGTGGCCTGTGCTCTTCTCTCTTTGACCTGTGCCCTTGGCCTCTTGGCCTCGATCGCCGTGACCTTTGCCACCCAGGGCCGGGCACTGCTAGCTGCCTGCACTTTTGGGAGCCCTGAACTACTGGCACTCACGCCCGACTGTCCCTTCGACCCCACCCGCATCTACGTGAGTGCCTGAGCCTGGGATGAGGGTACCCAGGCCCTTGACAGGGGTGGGAATGGGTCTTGGGACACACTCGGCCATCTCTGTCCCCTGTGCCCTGCAGAGCTCTAGCCTGTGCCTCTGGGGCATCTCACTGGCGTTCTGTGTAGCGGAGAGTGTTTTTGCTGTGCGCTGCACCCAGCTGGCCCACCAGTTGCTGGAACTGAGGCCCTGGTGGGGGAAAAGCAGCCACCACATGGTAAGTTCCTTCTGTACTTCTGACTTCCCATATTTCTGGGAGTTTCTGCTAGGGAGCCCAGACTGTTCTGTCCCACCCCTTTGTATAGGATCTCTCCAAAGAAAGAAGTTTGAAAGCTCAGAGAGGCCAGATCTCCCAGCTAAGTCACACAGCTGATGACATCTGGCTCTCCCAGGGCCCAGGACAAACCTTGGGGGAGGGTTAGGGGCATCTGGGCTTGAATAGGAGATGCTCCAGGGGTCTGTCCTTGCTCTGGCATGGGATAATGATGCTCCTTTGCCCTCCAGAGATCCTACCCACCCTCCCTCCTCCATTCCTGTGGTGTACTGGAGGAGAGGACCCCAGCCATGACCAAGTAGGCCCACCAGTGATCTGTGTCTCCACAGATGCAGGAGAGCCAGGAGCCCATGGAGGGCCACGACTTGCTGAGCTGCACCAGCTCTGTGCCCCTGACCCTCTGAGAGCTGAAGCCTCACTGGAGTCCCCCGGCCACTGGGAGCCTGAAGCCAAGCCTGAACTGTGGCCAGTGCCCAGATGCCCATCAAGGCCCAGATGGCTCCAGGATTCCCAGAGCCCACCCAAGAGGGCTCAGTGGACCCTTGGGGAACCGAGAGGGGGTTTTCATCTCCTGCTCGGGTCACCCAGCCCATTGCACTGAAACAAGACTTTATTCTGAAGTTATTAAAAAGAACAGAGATGCTCCATGTGGCAGCATGCAGGAGGGGACAGGGGCTCAGCCAGGGAGTTTGCACTTCTTTCCCACGCAGGACACTATGGAAGGACTCTGCCCGTGTGTGTGTGTGTGTGTGTGTGTGTGTGTGTGTGTGTGTGTGTGTGTGTAGGGGGGATACCGAGGGGTGGATCTGTGGTCTGTGTGTCTAGCTGTGTCCATCCAAGAGCTCAAAAGTAGCCAGGGTTCATGGGACCACAGCTGCAGCTGAAATCCTAGGAGGTGTTCCATTCCTATCATGGCCTCCAAGAGCTGGGCAGGAGGGGCTGGGGCCCTCCTGCAGGGCAACAGCAACTGAAAGAATCTTCCTCAAACCCCCATAACCCTGAACTCTTTCTACAGCCCTGGAATCCTTCTCTCCCCTCCAAATAAATAGGCTCCTCACCTAGGCTTGACCCCCCACCTCCACCCAGGCTGAAACCCACCAGAGGGGGAGTCCTTCCCAGGTCTGGAGGGGCCTGGCCTCAGGGCCGTGGGAGGGTGGTTAGATGGTGGGGCTGTCTGGCTAAGTGCAGGCTGACTGAGGAGCAGACCAAGCCAGAAAAGGTATCTCTGTCATTGCCAAAGGGAGCTATTTCTTGGACGGTGGAACGCTAACGGCTTGCTTACGTGGACCCTTTGCTTGCAGGGTTCCCTTTTCCAGAGCCCCACCCCCCACAGTGCAGACCCGGGGTGGGGGTCCCCAGTCTGGCCCCCAGCCTGGATAGACACAAAGGAGAGGAAGCTGAGGGCCGGGATGGGGCCGGTGAAGGCAGGGAGGAGAGGGGCCTGGCTCCTGTTGCTCAGAACTGGGAGGCGCTGCTGGGGTCGCACTGCAGCAGGCGCACGATGGATGGGTCGCTTTTGGCCCCACGGATGAACTCCTCCAGGGACAGCTTGCCTGCGGAGCGAGGGCAGCAGTTGGGGAGGAGGCTGCGGCCAGCCAGGGGAGGGGAGGGGAGGGGAGAGGGAAGCTGGGAGCGCCGCCCGCCCGCCCAGTCCACCCCCGCCCCCTGCCCTCACCGTCGTTGTTTGTGTCCATTTGGCGGAAGATTTTCTCAGTCCTCTTTTCCGGGGTCGATTCGTCCTCCGGCATCTTCATCACGGACGAAACCATTTTATAGATGGCCTGGAGGCAGGGGAGAGGCGGGGAGTGGGAAGAGCTGCGGGGCCGCCACCCCCGGACAGCCCCGGCTAGCTCCCGCCGGCCGCGCGGGGTGGAGAGGGGTCACCCAGGCTGGGGCGCCCGGGAGTTCGGGAAGGAGGGTCTGGGAATCTTCTGGAAGACGAGGCTATTGGAGTGGGCACGGCCGAGCTCCCTTGGAGGGCTAGGTAGGAAAGGAATTGCTGGCACGGGGAGCTGTATGAACAAAGGCACCGCAGCCCGAAAGCTCCGAGCGCGCTCCGAGAATCGAGGGGTGCAAGGAGTCAGGAGAGATGTTAGAGAACTTGGAGGCCCAGAGGGCGAGGGACCTAGATCGCTGGGTGTAGGGGCTCGTGCCTGGGCGCAGGTTTGGGGTAAGTACTGGGTTAGCGGGACGGCTGAAGAACCGCCCGCACTCGGCGGCAGAAAGGGAGCGCGGGGCGCACGGGTGACAGTGGGCTGCGGTGCTATATGTGGCCCGCAGGGGGCGCAGAACTGCGTTGAGGCAGCTGGGACCCGGAGGGGCGGGGAAGGTTATGCAAATGAATGCAAATGAGCATCTGCCAACGGGCAGGGACAGCCTGAGCTCTGCTGGGCCGAGGGCGGCAGCTGCCACGTGCAGGAGCTCCCGAGGCGACGCGAAGGAGGGTTTTTGTGCTAAATGTACAGAGCACAGAGTGCGTGGCCTGTGGCATGGGCTGGGTTTCTGCACCCCAGAGCTCGAGCACCCGCTGGTCGCCTCAATCTTCTAAACTGACACCTCCTCTGAGATGCCTCCCTTCTTCTTCCATCCCATAAACTCCCCCGCCTCAGGTTCAGCTCCTGCCTCCACGCTGCTCTTTTCTGGCCTCTTTCCTTCTTGTCTGTCCCCACACTGCCTCTGAAAGCTCTATCCAAACACAGATCTCCACTACCACGTCCTCAGTCCGGCAGGTCACCCCCTCCCTCCCCTCACACACACAGGCCTCTCTCCAAGACCACGCGGCCACCCAACTGCTGGTTGCTGCCCCGAGCTCCTGCTGCCTCCCACTCCTTAGGGTTCAGATTATACGAGGCTTTCTTAGCGAGCCAAGCCGTTCTTCGACCCCGGCTGAGTTGGGGCATATGCGTCCCACAGTCTCCTGGGCGTTTCCTTTGAGGACACTTCTCAGGAAGTAACTGTACCTCTAATGGATTGTTCCTAATTTCCACCATACAGATAAGAACCACCAGCATCTAGTTAGTGCCCAGATCCTCTGGACCTAATACAGTGCCTTGGTGCCTGGCTGGCACTCCTCTGTTTGGAGACCATCAACATCTCCCACTGCCCTCTGTACCAAGTCCAAACCATTTGGCCTTTGGCATTCAAGACACTTCACAATCTGCCTGCTGCTGACCTCTCTACCATCAGGCCTCCCCTAGAGGGGTAATTCTGCTATAGCTGAACACCCCTGAGCCTTTGAGATTTCCCAGCATATTCAGACTCTGCCTGGAATAGCAATACTAGCTACCATTTATTAGGCAACCACTACATGCCAAGACCTTTACATGCATTATTCCTAAACTTCACAATAGCCCTGAAAAACGAATCATCATCTCCCTTTTCCAGATAAGCAACCAAGGCTGGAGAAGGGAATGGATGGAAGAGACCAATTGACTTGAACCTGCTGCCTCTTAGCTGCTGGGTGGATACTTGGGCAGTCTGGAATGGTGATGAGCAGCAAGGGCTTTGAAGTAAGATGGACCAGAAGTGGCCACTTATTTGCTGTGTAGCCTTGGACAAGCACTTAACCTCTATGAGCTTCAGTTTCCATCTGTAAAATGAGATTAATTCTGTCTCCCTCATTAGGATTGCCCAGAGGATTAAATGAGATAGAACAATCAGAAGAGTGGCTGGCTAGAGTAAGTGGTCACTAAATAGCAGCTCGCATGATAGTCATCATTCATCCACCATGTCATCAGGTTTTTCCCTGTCCCTCAGTTCCCTGGGATCCTATATGTCACTTTTATACCCCTGTCACTAAGCTGGTCCGTATGGTGTGTACATTGATCTCTCCCACCAGAGTGGGATCCCCCAAGAGGAACAGTCTCTTCCTTTCCATCATGCCCATCATCTGGCACCAGGCTGAATCCTGAGAAGGACTGAGCAGTGATTTCAAGAGTAACCACTCCCTTTGTGACAGCCCTCCTTCTGGGTCTCCTTAATGAACTGGGGTTACTGCTCATAATTTCACTGGAGCCTATTCGTCATTAATGAGGTAACAGGATTTGCGGAGCTCTGTCTGCACCCACTGTCTGGGGCCTCTGGGCTGCCATAAAGGAAGGCAGGGCCTAGAGATCAGAGGCCAGCCAGAAACTTCTAATGCACTGGTGTGGCATAAGCTCCAGCAAGACTCAGATTTACCAGCACACAGCAGTGTGACCACACTAAGCAGAAGAACATTGGATTGGTTGGTTTCCAGCTGATCCCTGAGGGTAGGCAAATCACTCTACCTCTCTGAGCCTCATGGGATTGTAGTGAGGATGCACTCAGAACCTCTGGATTGGTTGGTTTCCAGCTGATCCCTGAGGGATTCTCCACTGCACTGCCTACTTTGATCCTTCCATCAAGAACCCCACCATCCAGAGGCCCCCACCAACCAGAAACTGACCCACAGGAGTCGGGAACATGGAGAAAATAGGTCTACACTGGACAGCAACACCTCCCAAGGCAGCCACTCTGCTCCAGCCAAAGAGCACAGAACCAGATCCTTAGTAAGAAAAGTAAAGGTCCCCCAGGTGTGGTGGCACACTCCTGTAATCCCAGTGGTTTGGGAGGCTGAGGCAGAAGGATTGCAAGTTCAAAGCCAGCCTCAGCAAAAACGAGGCATTAAGCAACTCAGTGAGACCCTGTCTCTACATAAAATATAAACTAGGGCTGGGGATGTGGCTCAGTGGTCAAGTGCCCCTGAGTTCAATCCTCTGTACCTCTCAAAGAAAAAAAAGAAGTCAAGGTCCACTCTGGGCAGATGAGTTGGGAAGGGGAATGGTTCAGAGCTGAGGGATCAGAAGGGAGAGGGTTCAGAGATGCACAAGGGAAGGGGACAAAGGCTTGTGCAAGTCTGTGCCACAGCATTACTCCAGGCATCGCAGAGATGTTCAAAAGGCCGTTTTGGCTAGAGCAGAGGATGTGCAGATCCAAAAATATGATCCACAGTCACCATGTACTGAGTACTGAAAATAAGCGGGGTCCTGTGCTAGAACCACCATCCCAATTTATCCCTGCCAGAGCCTGGGAAGCAGGGGCTTAATATTCCCCACACACCCTTTATAGGTGACAAAAGCAGGGAGAAAGTGGGCAAGGAACTGGATAGGTAAAATA
Organism: Xerus rutilus; assembly: GCA_028644305.1. Taxonomy (NCBI): domain Eukaryota; kingdom Metazoa; phylum Chordata; class Mammalia; order Rodentia; family Sciuridae; genus Xerus; species Xerus rutilus. Next base: position 21,506,245 of record CM053400.1, on the reverse strand, counting down.
GAACCAGGGCCCTGACCACCTTCGGTGCTGGGCTGAGGGGGTGGGTGCTAACATGGATGAAGCTAACACATATCATACATTTGTACTATGCATTCATATCAGAGCCCTAAGTCTCTGGAGGTCAGCATCACTGTCCCCATTTGACAGATGAGCAACCTAAGAGTTAAGGCCAACTCCAGAACCGGAAGCCAGATCTCCTGGCTAGAAGCCCGGATCCCTCACAAAAGGCAGCTCTGAGTGGGCTAGCCTGAGCTTGATTTCACTTATGTACCATGTAACTTTAGGCAAATCACTCTACCTCTCTGAGCCTCATGGGATTGTAGTGAGGATGCACTCAGAACATGGGTATAAGCACCTCACTCAGTACTGTGTGCTTGGTAGTCCTTCTATCAATTAGTTGGCAAGTGGCCAGATATCCAGCTAGCATGTGACTGTTGGAGTCAGGTGCCCCCTCAGGCTGTGTGACCTGCAGCAAGTGCCTTGACCTCTCTAAGCATGTTTCCTCCCTGAGTAAATGAGGATCAATGAAACATAACTGGCCTGTACGCTACAGAAATGTCAAGTCATGAAACACAAAGAAAGGCTGAGGAACTATTCCAGACAAAAGAGGACTAAAGAGACAACAAAATGCGAGGCATTATTCTAGACCAGGGCAAAAAAAAATGCTATAGAGAACATTTTGGAGACAGTTGGCAAAATTGGAATATGGTCTGTCAATTAGATAATAGCATCCTTTCTATATTAAATGTCCTGACTTGGATAATCATATTATGGGTTATGTAAGAGAATGTCCTATTCTTAGGAAATACATCCTTTACCTAGGGGTAATGGTCAGCATTCAAAACAAGAAAGCATTGCATGCATATAAAAATGAAGTAACATATTAATTGGTGAATCTGGGCCCAGGGGACTGGAGTTTTCTCACTGTTTCTTTAAATCAGCAATTAATTATTTCCTACGAAAGAATTCCATCAATGGGATTGTAAGAATAGCACCTGTCAGCATTTGCCTACCAGCTCTGTTGAGAAGCTAGGATGGGGTGGTCGGGGCAAGCTGCCTTGCCTGGCATCCTTGGCTTGGGGAAAGGGGGTGCCCACCTGCACGATCTCCAGCATCTCCTCTCGGCTGATGTAGCCATTGCCGTCCAGGTCGTACATGCTGAAGGCCCACATGAGCTTCTGCTCCAGGCGGCCCCTCGAGGTCACGCTCAACGCAATGATGAACTCCCGGAAGTCGATGGTGCCGTCGCTGTTGGTGTCGAAGGTGCGGAAGACATGCTCGGCGAACTTGGAGGCGTCGCCGTAGGGAAAGAAGTTGGCATAGATCTTCTTGAACTCGTCCACGTTGAGGATGCCTGTCGGGCAGTCCTTGAGGAAGCCCTTGTACCACTCCTGCAGCTCCAGCTCGGAGAACTCCGTGTTCTCCCGCAGGTCCTGCAGCATCTCCGGCCGCAGCTTGCTGTTCTGCTTGCCCATGGCCGAAGAGCCAAGTCCCACCTGGGCCCCCAAGGGAGTCAAGAGGCAGAGAGGAGTGGTCAGGACCTCCTGGTCACCTACGACCATTCCAGAAGGGCCCCCAAACACCAACCACCTCAACCCCTTCTTTGACCCAGCAAGAGAGAGGAACTGGCCCAAGGTCACACAGCCTGCACCCAGGCATGTAGCCTCTGTGACATGCTCCACACCGTTTCCCCAGACCTTACACTTCCCTAGGAACAGAGCTGGAGAGGGAGGAAGGAAAGAGGGCTCATATTGACACAGACCCTTCTTGGTGCCTTCAAAAGTGCACATTTTCCCACCCTCCCAAAGGGAAGTCAGGATTTGCCCTATTTTTCAGATGAGAAGGCAGGTTCATTGAAAGGAGATCACCTGTTTCAGGACACACAGCCATGACAAAACAGGTCCAACTCCTAGAGTTGCTCAGGGAGGTGCAGAAGGACCTCCAGTCCTCCCTCCTAGCCTCTGCTCGCTTTTTCACCTCCCACATGCCTTCCCATCACAAAATATACCTGTTGCCCAGAAACAGCCTTCTGCTCTCTTCTACAGGTGTGCCTGCAAGAGGCAGCACAGGATAGGTGTTAATATGGCCTCCAAGTCAGATCACTGGGTTTGAATCCCAGCTCTGTCTCTTACCAGCTATGTGACCTTGGGTGATTCCTTGAACTCTGCCTTAAGTAAAATAGAGGTATTAATAGCACTTACCTCATAGGGTTGTTGGAAGAGATTAAATTAGTTAATACACAGGAAACACTTAAAACCATGCATGCATACATAGGTGCTACGTATTAGATAAACAAAAAAGATTTATATTTCCTAGATGCCAGCGAAGTATGCACGAGAATATGCAAGTGAATGTGCACTGGCACATGCCATGCTGCACGGCTCACCACACCCTGGGTCCCATGCCACTCACATTCCAGCCCACACCATCCATGGCCATCATGCCTCCACACACAGCATTCCCTCTGCTCCACAACTTGCACACACTGACAGCACCACGCACAACTCCTATGCCTTGTGCACCAACACAGCAGCCCACGACCCCACATGTCTCACACATGCCATCACACGCCAACTCGAATGCCGGCACCTCTCACATGGCCAGCTGCACGTGGGACCTTCAGGCACCCTTGTCATTTCTCTTTATTTTTCCAGGGATGCTGACAGGTCCCAGGAGAGGGAGCTGCAGCCCTTCCCACAGAGGCCCCTTTCCAGGGAGACCCCTGGCCCATCCAACCTCCCCCAGCATTCACCTTTCATCTTGTACTGAAAGGTCCCCTCAAGGCAGGAGGTTGAGGGTGAGGCTGAGGGGAAGGCAATGGAGAGGAGACAGCCAGACCATTATGGACAGGGGTATGAGCAGGTGACCCCCTCTCACTGAGCTTGGGGATGAGAGTGAGACAGGACGAGGGAGGTTCCTTGTGTGTTCATATGCACAAAGCTCTGTGCACATATGGGTGGGTGTATGTGTGAGAATACATGTGCTCATGCATGATGTGTGCCCTGGGTTCTGCATTGCATTTCTCTCCTAGTGTGTTTCCATCCATGTCTGTGCATGTGCATTATATGTGCATGTGACCAGGTGTGCACCTGTCACAGTATGAAGCGAATGTGCCTGTGTGGCCATTTAGGGAGACCTGTGCGTGTCACATGTATGTTTCTGTAAGTTGGTAACCCCTCCTTTCTAGATCAGCCTCTTCTGCCCCAAGCTGAGGACCCACAAAACAAGTGTGTGGGAAGGCACTGAGGAAATGCGCAGGGCTGAGCAGGGGAGTGTGTCCCTTACTCCCCTCCTGAAGGTCCAAGGAACTGGGTCACCCAGGCGGGGGCAGAGAGATGCTCTGGGCAGGAGAGCTCCTCCAGTGCCCCCTCCTTCCTGCCATCCTCGGAGCTGCCCCTCCCAGTTGGGAAGAAGATTCTGTTGTCCCCTCAAACACCCCCCGTCCCTCAAATGGGAAAAACCTCGCAGCTCGACCCGAGAAACCTACCCGGGGTCCCCCCTACAAACCTCCCCTCCGCTCTGGCCCTAAGACCGCGTCTCAATCCTTCCAGCACTCGCGCTCATGACCCCTCCTGGAGGGGGCGCTCCGGGGCGGCTGAAGCCCTTCTCCTCCGGGCTGGCCGTTCGGCCGTCAGGACCCTGGAGAGCGCCGCGTGTTTCCCGGGGATCCCCGCTTTCTGCGCCCCAGGTGGGAAGAATCCCAGGAGGCGCGGAGAGGCGCGGGGTTGGGGAGCCCTGGACGTGGCCCCTGGCTCCGGGCTTCCCTCCCCGCATCCCCGGGGCCCGGCCGGAGCGCCCCCACTCACCCAGCGACGCCGAGACACCGACTGCGCAGGGAAGGCGGCGCTGCTGCGGCGCGCGGCGGCAGAGGCGGCCGGAGGGGCGGGCGGGACTGCGAGGGAGACGCCCCGCAGCGCTAGCCCGGAGCCCCTCCCCTGGGGGGTCCCCTCCAGCCCCCCGGGGGGGGGGAGGTGCGCTAGGCTCCGCCCCCGCCCCGAGGGAGGAGGACGCCCCCACCGCCCTGCTCCCGCTCTCAGGGGAGCACCCCGCCGGGGGAGAAGAACCGGGGCCCTCATCTCAGCATTTCGACTCAGGGAGCCTGAATGGAGGGTAGGGTCAGTGCCGAGAGCCCTCTTTCCTAAGCAGGGGACAATCCTCGGCCGCGCCACTACCTTCTTCCCGCATCCCTACCTGGGCGCGGGGCCGCACGTCGCACCGAGGGCGGAATCCGGATCCTGGGCGGTTCGATAGGCACCCTCCCTGCCTCCTCGCCTCAACTCCAGAACCGACCGAACTAGGGGCTCTTCGGGAAGCGGGGAGCGCTCATTCCTTCAGTCCCGAGGTCTTAGGGGGGTTAGACACGCCCCCTGCCCACCTCCACCTTATAGAGCCCGCCCCCACTCCTGCCTACTACTCTCGATCTCCTCCCCCACCCCCTCTCAGAATTAATCCCACCTCCCAACAGCGGTGCAGCCTGCGTACACTCCAGCCTGTCTGTCGGTGCAGGCTTGTGACCTGTGAAGGCAGAACTGTCTCCAGCTCACTGGTTCTGAGATGCATAGGCCTCTGACCGCACATTGAACAGTTCCTCTCCAGAGTTGTTGACCACCTTACAGCTCCTCCTGCCGGTATGGGGGCTGCATCCTCCTTCCTCTGGTCTTAGCAACAATTCCCACATCCTGTGCTTAAAAATTTTGTCCTTTTCCACTTCTAGAATATGATCCTTGTTCTCCACTTTACAGATGAGGAAACTGAGGTTCTGCGGGGGATAAATGGGTTAAATTTTCCAATGTCTCACCGCTAATGAGCAGAGGGCTTGGGCTTGAATTCACATGCTCATTCATTCTTTTTTTCTTTTTTTTTTTTTTTTTTTTTGGTTTTTGTTTGGTTCTGAGGATTGAATTCACTTGACCACTGAACCACATTCTCAGCCCTATTTTGTGTTTTATGTAGAGACAGGGTCTCACTGAGTTGCTTAGTGCCTCGCCCTTGCTTTGAACTTGCAGTTCTCCTGTCTCAGCCTCCCTAAGTGCTGGGGTGACAGGCGTGCACCACCACGCCCGGCTCTCATTCATTCATTCATTTATTCATTCCATACATATTAATCAAGCCCTAGTTCTGCATCCAGAACTGTTCTAGGCAGTGAGGTTACAGGTGTGGACAAGAAATGATGGGTATAACATACAAGTCAAGTCTATAGTGTGTTAGGTAAGTGATTTAGGGCAAGGCTGGGAGGGTGGCAGATCAGGAGCTGTGGGGTCCATGTTGAAGCCTTTAGATTGCATTACAGATGAGGTAGGAAGTCCCTGGGACTTTGGGCAGTGTGAGAGTCTGACTTTCATTCCACAGCTCACTTGGGTCATTATGTCAAGAATGGACATTAAGGAGTGGGAGGCAAGGGTGGGAGCAGAGGGCCTTTAAAGATTGACAGATGACCAGGGTGCCAGAGGTGAGTCTGGTTTCTGGACCTCCTCAGGAGGTGGAGCTAATAGCCCTTACCACCTACCTAGACAGCTCCTCCTAGTCATATTCTCTCAGTGCCTGCAGCTCAGACCCTCCTAGCTCCCCAGGGCTCACACCAAAGTTCACCATCTAGGCTTCCAGACCAAGCCTCCCAGGCCATCAGAGTGTAGCTTTAGTCCCTCCCGCTTGGGGATGAGTAAGGAGGCCTCCATCAAAAGAGCTAGGGAGTCTGACTGGAATGGGGGGACAGCTGGGTCCTCCGGAACACTGGCTCCACTGCGTGCCTTGGCTCTGGTGTTGGGACCCCCCAGTGGAGGCGTGAGAGACGCCAGACGCACGTGGGTGGTTCCCAGCTGCCTCCTGTATGAGGACCTGGGGGTGGGGAGCAAAGGGCTGCTCAGTCCCCAACGCAAGCCACTCCAGTGACAACCTCCCTCACCTGTCCTCAGTGGGCTAGAAGGGTCTGTCATGCCTGGGACAGGGAGGCCTACTCTGCAGACACCCTCTCAACCTTTCCTTCCCCCGTCTCCCTCCTTTCTTTCCTGTCTGAAGCTGGAATCTTCCCAGCGTGGTCTGAATCCTCCTCTCCATCCTGGTGGGGGGGTGTCTCCGTTTACCCCCATTTCCTGCCTCCTCCAGGCTAACTCCTTGTCTCTGCTGGCACCACTGCTTTTCTTCTGTGTGAGTGATTGGAGCCTGCCCTCAGATCTTCAGTCTGCATCCTGTCTCCCCAGTAGATGGGGGCTTCTGAAGGTGGGATCATGTCTTCTCTCCACCCTGGGCACCCTACTTCCTTTGTCTGTTCCTGCATCTAGAATGAGTAGGGTCCCTGCAGAGGCAGAGCTCAGGCTCTAGTGGGCTCTGCTGGCTCTATCTGCCAGCCACCTCTACCCCTCTCCCCAGGGACCTAGGAAGCACTGGGAGGCCCCCTTGAGCCAAAGGAGAAGCTGGGGTTTCCCCACATTGCGCATTTTCCCTTGGACCAAGACTAGTGCCTTCAGGTAGAGCTCAGAAAAGCAGGGCAGAGGGCTGCAAGTCAGGAGGTCTGGGTCTCTCACTTCTGGATGGCCTGGAGCAAGTTTTTTCTTCCTTCTGAGCAGAAAGCCTAGGCAGGTGACATGAACAGAGATGGCCCAGACAACAGTGACACTGGAGCCTACACGTTTGCTTATTTGAAGGCCAGCTTGGTGGGGGAAGTGTCCATGTTCATGATGCCCAGTCCACTCCCACCTAAGACTGAGATACCAAGGAGGGAGGGAGAGGCCCAGCTTAGAGCAGAAGTGCAGGTGGGTGACTGAGAGGACAGAGCAGCAGGCAGGGTCCCCTGGAGAGCAAGCAAGTCCCAGGTTCTGAGACGTGAGAAAAGTAGTTGAGAAAGCAGGGAGACAGGCCAGCTTCCGGGATGCCGCTGAGAAGCATGTGGGGGCGGAGGGAGAGGGGATCACATAGCTCCACAGTTTGCAGAGTGCTGGACATGGGCCACCTCATTTCATCCTCAGTGATTCTGACAGTTTACAGATGTGGAGACTGAGGCCCAGAGAACTGAAGTCCCCATGTGAGGTGCTACAGCAAGAAAGTGGCAGTGTCCAATTCAAACCCAGCTCGGTGTGACTCAGAAGCCCAGACCCTTCCTGGAAGCCTCTCAGTGAAGTGGGTGGAGCTGGCCTCTCCCCACTCCCCTTAGAGGCCCAGCCCACCCCCACTCGGGTGCCTCTTGGGTCCCAAATGGTTTGGAAAATCCTGATGGGAGCAGATGGTGGGGACAGATGGAGGGAAAAGCATCTCGAGGCTGAATTACACAAACAAACATTGATAAAGTGATTAAAACCTCAAGCCACCCCTTTCCAAAAAGCCCTGCCCACCCAGCTTGGAGCACAAGGAGCTGAGAAATGAGGCCCTGGGGGTCTCCGGATGCCCTGCCTCTTGCTGCACCGATCCCAGCTTCTGCTTGCCTCCCTCTCCGCCAGGGACCACCCCCGGACCAGAGCCCAGGGTGGCAGAGCTGCCAGGAGCACAGCCCGGGAGGGGGCGGGGCAGGCCTGGCTGTTCCCAAGGGAGGTGGCCCTGAGGAGCAGAATGGCTGGGAAGGGAAGAAAATGTCCTGAGAGCTAGAATTGCAGACCTGAAGCCAGGGCAGTGGGGTAGGGAAGATTCTGGAAGATTTCTGGAGGAAATTGAGGCCTCAATTTCCATGTGGGGCTCAGACAGCTATCATGCCTGTCCAGTTCGCACAGCTCTGCTACTGTCCCACAGAGCAGGGCTGAACCTGCAGTGGAGGGGGCAGGCCCCGCACCTCCATTCTCCCATGTGTAAGTGGGAGCAGTAGCGCTGCCCTGGGGGGGATGCTGTGAGGACTGGGTAGAGGGTACCCATAAAGAGTCTGGCATGAGTTACATAGTCAGCACCAGGCAGTGTTGGCTGGCAGGACACCCGCAGCTCTGGGTGGCTGATGGGGAAGCCCTGGTGTTAGGAGACCAGGGATGGTTGAAGAGCACCTTATAGGGAGCAGAGATGTGGGCTTGAAGAACCTGCTGGCCGTGCCTCTGTGACTGCTGGGCTCTGTACCAGGCAGGTGGGGAACTTGGCTGCAATACCCCTACTTCTGGGTAAAGGCAGCTGAGCCCAGAGTCGAAGACTCCAACCAATAAAATGCTACTTCTTGTAGCTCCTCAGACTTGGGTTCAAATCCTCACTTGGCCTTTTTCCAGCTTTGGCAAATTTGGCAAAAACAACTTCTCTGACCTTCTGGTTCCTTCTCTGTAAAACCCCTATTTCCAGCTGCTTCCTGGACATGCTCCCAGAAGCCCACATACACCCACAATTCAAGCCAGCCAACAGCCAGCTCATCGCCTTCCACCCCCAGCCTGCCTTGCCCCTAGGTCCTCCTTCAACCATGGACCCAGCTGGAGGAGCCACCCTATCCAGGACCCGCTCCTCCTCCTCACCTCTGCACCTGCCCCTTCCCAGTCCATGCCACCAGAGGGGGTCTCAGCCTGCCCTCACCTCCCCACCCCCCCAGAACTCGTGGTCAGATCTGCCTTCTCACAGGTCCCCTGCTGGGATCAGTTTCTCTAAATCTGATTATCTTCCTCTCTGCTTAATAATCTTCCATGACTCCCCACTGCCTACCAGAGTAAATAGAAATCCGAGGCTCTCTAATAACATCCCCACCTCCCCTCACTGCGGCATTCACCCTTCCACCTTCTGCACCCTGTAACTCCCCACCAGTCCAGCACCTCCTAGACCAGATGACCATGGTCCCAGCCCTGACCACTCCACATGGGACTGGATCTAGACGGGGTGAGAGAAATGACTGTCAGCTAGGGTCACATCCCAGCCAACACTTGCCCCACACAATAACTGCTCTTTCCTCTACCGGGGGAAGCAACATTTAGCTAGAAGGGTCCCAGGGGTGGGCCAGAGAGGGATAGTCACTTGCCTGAGGTAACCCAGCTAGGCCCACCTTTTTGCCTCATACATATGAACATTCCCACCTTCCATACACAGTTCATGGCTGAGGAGTTCCATCTCTCAGCTCCTCTTGGTTTATCTCACCTACCTCAAACTTTGGGGTCCCTGCAAAGGCAAGGGTCGCCTCTGAGAAGTGCAGAGGCTGAATTAGCACTTGTAACTTGATACACAGTTCTATCCGAGTGCATCACCATCTGCACAAAGGACATTTGAGACTTGAGTCAAAGTCTAAAGTGCCAATATGTTAAAGAGAAAATTCTTCCTAGACGGGGTCTGCCTGGGTGGCCCAGGCTGACTCTCCTCTTGACCTGTTCTTCACAATCCCAAAATGTACTTGTAATCCCCAACTTCTCTGAGGCATGTTCATGGGCTGAGGGACCACACATGTAGGACACGGCTGAGCCCAGAGTTTGGGGGTGTCAGACATGGCCCCACAACTGGCCAGCTGTGCCTCAGAGTCTGAGTTCCTTACGAAGTGCCTCCTTTCCAGAGCTGTGAGGAGCCCACAGACACTGTAGAAGGTGGTGCTCTAGAAAGAGGCTGCTGGGTGACACTTCAGGGCTAAGGGATACATACTCAGATAGCCCTTGAGGACAGTGCCCCCAGAGAGAGGAATGTCACACTCCATCCAGTTCGAAGCGTCTGAAGTCAGCTGCTATTTCCTCCATGACATAGAAGAGGAAACTGAGGCCCAAAAGGACCTCATCTCCTGTCAGGGAATGTGCTTGGAATTAGACCAGAGCTGAGGTGCAATGCAACTCCATCTCTGAGCTCTTTGCAGTGTGCCAGGCTGCCTTGAAGAAGCAAGGGCTTCCCAGAGGGTCCACAGTATCCAGGGCTCTGGAACCCACTCCCAGAGGTCGAGGTTACCGGATCCCAGGGGACTCCCAATCTGTCTCTCTTCCTGGGAAGACCGGGCCAGCTCTCATTCCTAGCACCTCAGGTTCTCTCGAGACTGGGGATTGCCTCAGTGTTTCCATAGTAACAGTGAACAGAGGGGCCTCCTGAATCAGTGCAGGAATACTGCAGTAATACCTGCAAGTATGCATGTGCCCTGGGAACCCTTGGGTACATGCACACACACACGTACACCCTTGCACACACATGCACACCCAATGCTTGCGTGTGCACATCCTTGCCACTTGTGAACACATGTGCATACCATTGCACGTGCAGGCACACGCACAATGCTCCAGGCCCTGGCCCACTAATCAGCAAGTGTGTTGGGACAACTCCTTGCCTGACTTGACCCACTCCCAGAGCCACCCTGACCCATTCAGGTACAGAGAAGGTCTTGGGGAAAGGAGGAACTTCAACTTTATAATAACACCCACTGCAACATTTACAGATGCTTCCCATGTACCAGGGACTGCATTTTCCTACTCACATGCAGCACCTCCTGCACTCCTTGCAATGCCACTCTGCGATAGGTGCCAGATGAGGAAACAGGCTCAGAGAAGTGGAGTGATTTGCCTGAGGTCACACAGTAAAGATGGGCCACATCAAGGTTTGAGGCCAGACTATTTGGCTCCAAGCCTTAAGCTCTTGCCCTTCTCACTGGACCCTTGATGCCAGACCCATGGGCACTCACCTGGCACACATCGGTGGACGTGTCTTGCAGAAGTGGGAGCAGAGCTGAAGTCTCACAACCAGAATAGCAGGGTTTCTGGGCTTTTCACTTTGGGTCATCATATTCCCTATCAGGGACCCAGCCATTCCCAGGATGGAGGAGTAAGGGGAGGATCACGGGGACTTCCCTTCCACTGATTTCTTCATGGTAGGCTGTAAAGGAATTTTGGGGGTTTGGGGAGGGTACCTGGGATTGAACTCAGGGGTACTCGGCCACGGAGCCACATCCCCGGCCCTATTTTGTGTTTTATGTAGAGACAGGGTCTCACTGAGTTGCTTAGGGCCTCACCCTTGCTGAGGCTGGCTTTGAACTCGCGATTCTCCTGTCTCAGCCTCCCTAAGTGCTGGGATGACAGGCTTGCACCACCGCGCCCCGCTCTGAAAAGGAATTTTAAACGGCAAAAGCAAGACCCACTGACAATCTGTGAGAGAATCACTGGGTTCACATATCAGCTCTCTTCTTCAGAAAAGGCAGGAATCCAGCTGCCAGGGTCTAACTTGTGTACAGTGCCATGGCAGCAAGATTCAGGCTCTGCCTGGCTGCTGAGTCTGTGGTCCACCCCCTTGGGAGCTGGCGCGTGGGAGCAGAGCAGGAGGCAGGGCAGTTCTCCCAGCTGGGGCTCCACCTCCCTGGGGTCTTCCTGCTCAGGCCAACCCTGGCTTCCTACAGCCAAAGTGGACGCCCTCTGCTGGCAGCATCTTGTCTCTGCAAAGCCATGTTCGGTCAGGGGGAGGGGCTCCGAGTGTCTACCTGACAGGAAGTGAGGGATCCTGGAGCCTCAGATATTCACTTGAGACCACCCCCGGTTTGCCAATGAAAATAAAGTTTGAGGTCAACCAGCCGGTAGGGGACTGAGCCAGGAAGTGAGGCTAAGGGCCTTTGTCCTCTCCCTGTAAGGAACAGGGTTTTATCCCAGGGCCCCCCACTTTCTGTCATTACCTCCAACTCAAGGTCCCAGAAAATGGACTCCACCACTTTTGAGAGATCTGGCTGACTATGGTGTGTAGCTGATAACCTGTTTTCAAAGGCAAAGCCAGGGTCAGGAATTTAAGGTATGGAGCTGCCACAGGCTGGCTTTGTGATGTTAGGCAAGATTCTCAACCTCTCTGAGTGTTGCCAGATGGGAACCTTCCTTTGTAGACCAAAGAACTGAAGAGGTTGAGGAGGTCTCCTTTCCCTAATTAGAAGGCCCCAACCCTCCACCCCCTCCTTCTTTCTTTCCTATTCCTCTCCCACCCACCATCACCTCCACCACTCTGTGGTGTGGATACACTATGATTATCTTTTCAAAAAAGGAGGTATTGGAGGATCAGTGAGGTGGAGTTACTGGCCCAGCATCACCCACTTAGGTGCTTCTGGCCTCAGAATCCAGACTTTGGAAAGCCGACCCTGCCCTGATTCTCCCACTCCTCTCTTCTCACTCCTACAAGTCTCATCCTACAAAAAAAGTGTCCCAGATCTTCCATTAACTTCTCTCCCTGTCTCTTGTGACCACCTAGGCCAAGAGCCCATCATTTCTGACCCTGGAACAGCAACCATCTCCTTGCCTCCTCACAGGTCCCCCCACCTCCCGCCGATTTTCTGCAGTCTGGTTGGCACATGGGCAGGCAAAGTGAGCCTTTTTTAAAAAATATTTTTTAGTTGTTGATGGATTTATTTTTATTCATTTATTATTTATATGTGGTGCTGAGGCTCGAACCCAGTTCCTCACGCATGCTAGACAAGTGCTCTACCACTGAGCTACAGCCCCAGCCCACAAAGTGAGCTTTTTAAAACATAAATGCATCACACCAAAGTTCTGCTTCTGGAAGCTTCCCTTGCCTGTGGAATCACTCTACACTCTCTCCCACAGCCCCGCAGCCCTGTGCTGCCCAGCTCCAGCTGCTCTCCCTTCTGGTCCTACTCACCAAACTCCAGCCTCTGTGGCTTCTCTCAGTTTCCCAAACACAACAGCTTGCTGCTGCCTTGGCTTGCTTTGCACTTGGCTGCCCCTGCCTCTTGGGAAGCTCTACCTGCTTCTTCTTCCTTCTTCAGGCCTCAGTTCAGACAGCCTTCCCTCACACCACACCACTGACCATTCTCTCACCCAGCCATCTCTACCACATTACTCCATTTTTCTCACAGCCTCTCAGTCAGCAGATACACTGTCATGTCATGAATTTACCTGTTTAGAGCTTGTCTCTCCACTGGACTGGGAGGCCCACGGAGAACTCATCTGATTCACCTCTGTGTCCCCAGGACCCAACATAGGGCCTGGCACTTAGGAGATGCTCATATTTGTTAAATAAGAAAAGATCTTCCGGGCGCTGGGGTCATGGCTCAGTGGTAGCGTGCTTGCCTAGCACATGTGAGGTACTGGGTTCGATCCTCAACACCACATAAAAATAAAATATATTCTGTCCACCTACAACTAAAAAATAAATGAAAAGAAAAGATCTTCCTAGCCCCAAATTCTCTTGTAAACTCAGAACAGTCTTTTAATTATTATATTCCAAAGCAATCTCCTGACATTTCTCCTGATTTTTCCTGTAATTTGGGGCAGGGTTTATATCTAGGGGGCACCTTGGACATAGATCATGACCATTCTATGTTTTTAAGAGGAGCCTTTTGCCAGGATGGTGGACATACCTACAATCCTAGCTGCTTGGGAGCCTCAGCAACTAGGTGAGACCGTATATTAAAATAAAATGTGAAGGGACTCGGCTGTAGTTCAGTAGCAGAGCACTTGCCTAGCATGCGTAAGGCACTGGGTTCAATCCTTAGCACTGCATAAAAATAAATGAATGAATAAATAAATACATAAATAAATAAATAATCAAGCCATTCTGTCCATCTATAACTACAAAAAAATTTAAAATAAATAAATAAAATGTGAAAAAGACTAGGGATGTAGCTCAGTGACAGAGTGCCTGTGTTCAATTCCCAGAGCTGCAAAACATAATACAAAGCAAAAAGGAGGGGCCGGCCTATTCTAGATAGTTACCTGGTATGTGGCTTGGGCACCTGCATTCTGAGTTAGGTGCTAATACTCCAGACAGCTCTTAACACCTAGAAAGTTCCAAATGCTAGTGGCCCCATTAAGTGCCAATGTATAAGTGACCAGCCAGCCCCCTAGGAGATATCTGTGAAGCCCTCCAAATGAAGGTCAGTGAGTGTAGCTTAGGAGGACAGAGGCCCCCCATGAGGTCCACCCAGATCCTCATTCATGTGTTCATTCATTCTTTCACTGCTGTATTTACAGACTATTGCCCAGAACCTGGCACATAATAGTTGCTCAGTAGATGTATGTTAGAAGAATTAATTTATTCTCCACAAGCAACAAACATTTACTGAGCACCTACCGCATGTTAGGTCCTGTGTTAAGAGATGGAGGACAGATGGTGTACATAGAGCAACTGGTGCTGAAAGCCCCTTCCAGAATCACCAGGACGCCTCCAAATCCTCCCAATGCGGCTCCCATTGGCTGCCAGGCTCCAGGCCCAGGGCTTCTCTCAGAATTGAGGTGTTGCCCAAGAACCCCACGCCCCATAAGACCTTGGATGGCTGCACCCTACAGCTACAACTCCCCAAATTCTCTCCGTCCTCCACACCCCTCCTCCAACCTCCTTTCCTCCTCCCTCTCAAACCCTCAGACACTGCCATCTCCCCCCTCCCAATGCCCTACATCTGCTTGGGGTTTTACCAGGAGAAGCCAGCAGATGGCGCTGAGGCAGCCCTTTCCCTAGTGCTGGACCAGAGGCCAGACCCCACCAGGACCCTCTCCTTCCCTCCTTTCTCCCTCAGCAGGGACAGAAGTGGATTCTGTGACCTCTAAATAACCCCTTTCCTTCCTGCTGGCTCCTATGATGGAGAAATGAAGAGGCTCCAGTTGCTCCTGCAGGCCCTCTGGCTGTCTGAGGGGGAGGAAAGGGGGGTCCCTAGGGGCCAAGCTGCAGCTGGTGGGGCGGGGCAGGCAGGGCAGGGCAGGCAGCAACTGCCACAACAGAAAGAGAGAGAAAGAGAGAAAGGAGAGAGAAGGTGCTCTGGCTCCCAGCTTCTTTACCAAACAGGTCAAGTTCCCAGCTGAGGCTTGTCCCCAGGACAGGAGGTATGTGTGAAGAAGCAGATGGGACTGGGAGGAGGCCTGGGGTCCAGAGGGGCTGGGTAGTGAGATTCTGCAGCGCAGTGAGAATCCCTGAGCCCCCTCCCATCTCACCCCTTCCAAAGTGACCAAGTAGAAACTTGGGGGACAAGGGAAGAAGTCCTGGGGTGGGCATTAGGAGGGGAGGGTTGTTTCATTGCTGCTCTTGATTCACTGTGTGAATTTTTGGGGGGAGGATAGTGGGGATTGAACTCAGGGGCACTCAACCACTGAGCCACATCCCCAGCCCTATTTTGTGTTTTATGTAGAGACAGGGTCTCACTGAGTTGCTTAGCGCCTTGCCTTTGCTGAGGCTGGCTTTGAACTTGTGATCCTCCTGTCTCAGCCTCCCAAGTGTTGGGATTACAGGCTTGTGCCACTGCACCCACCTTCACTGTGTGAATTTTCACCAAAGTCTTCCATCTCTGTGTTTCAGTTTCTTAATCTAAAACCAGGAAGGGGGCTGGAGTTGTGGCTCAGTGGTAGAGTGCTTGCCTAGCATGTGTAAGGCACTGGGTTCAATTCTCAGCACCACATATAAATAAATGAGGGGCTGGGATTGTAGCTCAGCGGTAGAGCGCTTGCCGCCCATGCGTGAGGCCCTGGGTTTGATCCTCAGCACCACATACAGAGCAATAAAATAAAGACATGGTGTCCATTTACAAAATTTTTTTTTTAAAAAAGGGCTTTAAAAAAATAAATAAATGAATAAAATAAAGGTCCATCAACAACTAAAAAATATTAAAAAATAAAAATAAAAAATAAAACCAGGAGGGTAGGGGGAAGACCCTGAAGTCCTTCTGTGGGATAACTGTATGAAGCGTCACCTTTCCAAAGAGGGTAGCTCTTCCAGGACCTCTGGAAAACTCCTAAGAGGAATGCTCTCCCAATAGTAGAAATTTGATAGTAGGGGCAAGGAGCTTGTTTGGACAGATGAGTGGCCCCTCCATATCTAGGGCCCTGGGACACTGGTCCATACCTTGTTTCTCTGACTGGGATTTGAGATGGAGAATGTCACAGGGTTGAGGTGGGGGGCATCTCTAGCTGCCTGGGACCCCAGAGGTCCCCTTATTAGGGAGAGGGTCATGAGTGCAGGACAGGGACACCTTTTTGTGCCTAAGATCAGAAAAGGAGTGGGTTGGCCAGGAGGGTGTGTGATGGCAAAAGTAGGCATATTGCTGCTCACAGGGTCATCTAAGCCCTTTCATTAGCTGTGGCTGCCCGCTATGTCTCCAAAGCCCTGTGCACTTTAAAGCCATTAGCTCAATCACTGCTCATACATTCCGTCAGGCCAAAATGGGTGCGGAGGGTGGGAGGGCTGGCCTAGACTTGCCCCCACCCCCACCCACACACACTGCTCTTGAAGAGAGATTGTTCCAGACTGTTTTCTGGCAGCAAAGGTCCTGCCACAGGAAGCTTCTAGAATCCCAGAGATCCTGGGGTATTATTCTGAAGTCAGTCTGGGGGTGCGGGGACAGTTGAGTAAAGCCCAGCCTTAGGAATCAGAGTGGCCTGGGTTCAAATTCTGACTGCTGTGGATCCTTGCAGGGGTCAAGCAGCCTGTCCAAGCTGCAGTCTCCACCTGTGCAAAAGGCACAGAATAGAGAAGGACCTTATGAAGCTACAGTGAGAATTAAACCCCTAAATGCAAGTAAAGCCCAGCACAGTGTCTGGCACCTAGCAAATGCTCATTATTGCTCATTTTGGGAGATTGCAAAGGAAAAGGAGTTGTCTGGGGTCCCCCAGCTGGACTAGACGTTCAGTGAGCCAGAGTATTGCCTTCTGGGCCCCAGGGTAAACACTTCGCACTTGCTGTGTGCACCCCAGTACCTACTTAGCACTCTCTGGTCACCCCTGTCCCTACTGAGTACTCCCCTCTGCTTACCCCGCACCAGCTAGCAAGACCGCAGGTATAGGGGGCAGCTAAGAGTGGAAACCCCCAGGCCACTTTCCGGTCGTGGAGGCACAAAGGGGCATTTCAGTGGTACTGTCTTCCCTCTCCCCTGGGAAAGGGCAGGGATGGAGGGCCAGGTCAGGTCAGGTCTGGGCCAGGGTGACCACCGTGGGGACACCTGGAACCCTGCTGCTCCAGCACCGGCGAGAGAGAGTGAGCCACCGGGCCGCCAGTCCGCTAAGTCCCTGGGGCGCCGACAGAGGAGGGCGCGGGGACAGCAGTCGGGGCGCCCTGGGCCCCTCACCCCGCCCCCGCGCCTCTCCCCGCAGCGGGGGCGCCCCGCCCCCCGGGCGCCCGACGTGGACGCGGCCGCCGCCGCCGCCGCCGCCGCCGCCGCGCGGGAGTCGCTGTCCGCGGAGCCGACATGCAAGCGGCGCGGGGCGGCGCGGGGCGGCCGGGCCGGGCGGGCCGCGGGCCAGAGCGCGAGAGCGAGCGGCCGCCGGGCACCCGAGCCGCGTCCCCCTGCGCCGCCCCGGGCCAGCCGGCTGGAGGAGCCGCTATGCACCCAGGGCCGCCGTGCGCCTGGCCGCCCCGCGCCGTGCTCCGCTTGTGGCTGGGCTGCGTCTGCTTCGCGCTGGTGCAGGCGGGTAAGGGGGCCCCGGGCGGGGGCGGCGGGCACCGTGGCGGGCAGCCTCCTACCTAGGTCTTGCCACCTGGGAGCCCACAGCTCCCTTCCTGCTCCCGCGGGACCTCCTGACTCACCTGCTCACTGCTCCCTAACCCGACCCCGACGCTTCCCTACCTTCGTGACCCCCAGACTCGTCCTTGAGCCTCCAAACCCTGCCCATCACCTCAGCTCTGGGGTTTTAGAGTCTTGTGACCCCTAATACCTTAATCCCTCCTCTGACCCCAGGTCTTTGCCTCAGGTTCCCCTTTTCTGGCCCAGGGAGCAGCTGAGGACACCAGTCCTCCCAGTTTGGGCCTCCTTCCCTGTCCTCAAAGACCTTTCAAAGCCCCACAGGACAATTCCATACATTCCTTGTGCAGGAGAATATGCGAAGGGATGAGGACTGGCACCTGGGGGTGCAGGGTGGGTGGGGGTGGCCCCCAAGCCTGGTGCAGTGTCTGGCTCAGCCCCTGGGGCCCAGCCTCTCCTGACAGGTCTCTGTCCCTTCTGATTGCGGGTGCCTCTGCTCATCCATCTCTCCATGGCTCAGCGCTCTTGCTCTGCGGTCTCTGTCTGTCTCTAACCTTCCACTTGTCTGCTCTCTGTTGTTCTGTGTCTGCCGCCACCTGTCTGTGTCCTTCTGTCCCTCTCCATCTCCATGTCTGGCCTAGCCCCTGGGTCTCAAGTCCATTTGTCTGTTGGGTGAGGGGTTACTGCTCAGCCCATGTCTTCCCCTTGCAGCAGCTACCTCTTGGGAGACAAACTTGTGTGACTCCACTCCCCTCTTCTGGAAGGTTCTTCCTCACCTGACCCCCAATCCCCAACATTCTATCTCTTGCTCTTTTAACTGATAACCCATTCATCTTCTGCCCCACCCAGAAGGCCTTGCCCGGTCCTGTTGACTCTTCACTGAGAAGCTCTGCTCTGAGTGCCCCATATTCTCCAGGTCCCTCCTGCCAGCCCCTTGGGGTTGGTGGAATGTAGAGAAAAGAGACACATGAAGACCCCTTTCCAAGTTGCATCTGCACAGCTCATCACAATTCTGGGGGTTTCCTCTGTTGCCCCTCCCTCCCATCCCAGCGTACACACACATACACACACACACACACACACACACACACACACACATACACTCTTCTCAATCTCTGGGTCTTTCTCCTTCCCTCAAGGTCACTCCCTTGACAGTGCAGGACTATAGAAAGAGCACTGGACTGGGAGTCCTTTTGACTGCTTTTCATCAAACTAATCTTCAGCTTCTGCAACCCTAGTCATTTATGTCCCCTCCATGCCTGTCCCCCAGACTTTAACCATCCATGCATTAAATCTAACCCTGGCCCAGGCTCATTAACTTTATGCATAGGCCAGCAGGGGCTTTCATCCTGTACACAAAGAGCCTGGGACCTCTTCCTTTCTCTATGGCATGGCCTTCCCCAGGATTCCTCTTCTCACTTATTAAACAGTGGGGCTAGGCAACACAAGCAGGGGACACTTGGGCTTAAGTGCCTCCCTGCCCTGCAGACAGCCCCTCAGCCCCAGTGAACGTCACCGTCAGGCACCTCAAAGCCAACTCTGCCGTTGTCAGCTGGGATGTCCTGGAAGATGAAGTAGTCATCGGGTTTGCCATCTCTCAGCAGGTAACTCTTGAGGGTCCTTGGGAGGGAAGGACACATCAAGATAATGACTACTAGAAATGGAGGATGGTGGGGTAAAAAAATAGAAAGGAAAAAGGAATACAGGGCAAGAGAGACTGTCAGGAAGTTGTACATCTGACTTAAATTGGGGCCCTGAAGGGAATTTGTTAGTGGAGAAGGGTTCAGGAGCTTTCAGCTGGGACGTGGGATTCAGAGCATGGATCTAATCTCAGAACCACCAGTGTTTAGGACCTGGCTACAATTTTCAATAGATATGTAGCCTTGGGCAACTTCCCTAATCTCTCTAAACCTGTTTCCTTAAATATACAATGGAGATAATGTTACCTGAGGCGACAAGAAGAGTGTGTTAGGTATAGGATTTGTCACTACTGGGAGGTAGACAGAAACGATGTTGGTGTCTGGGCATTGACAGATGTCTGGTGCTCACTTTTGCAGAAGAAGGATGTACGGATGCTGCGCTTCATCCAGGAAGTGAACACTACCACCCGTTCCTGTGCCCTGTGGGACCTGGAAGAAGATACCGAGTACATCGTGCATGTGCAGGCCATCTCCATTCAGGGCCAGAGCCCGGCTAGTGAGCCTGTGCTCTTCAAGACCCCACGAGAGGCTGAGAAGATGGCCTCCAAGAACAAAGGCAGGCCTGGGGCGTGTTGGAGGAGCAGGGTGGGGGCAGCTGGGGCCAGAACAGCAGGTGGCATGAGGCAAGCACCCTCTCCCCAGTCGTCTCCTTGTCCCTGCCACCAAGTAAAGCAGCAGCCAAGAGAGGGAAGGTTCACTCTAGTTCTCTAGGACACTAGGTATATAAACTCTCACCCTTGGATAAAGCCTTATTGCTGCCAACCTAAGCAGACTTCATCGTGTCTCCAGATCTCTTTATGTTAGGTGTTATGCTATACACATAAGCCCTTATTGTCAAAGTGTTGGCCCTAGAGAAGTGACTGAGGGAGGAAGGAGCCTCAGACTAGTGTCTCTTTCTCCACAGATGAGGTGACCATGAAAGAGATGGGGAGGAACCAACAGCTGAGGACAGGCGAGGTGCTGATCATTGTTGTGGTCCTGTTCATGTGGGCAGGTGAGTCAGGCCTCCAAGCCTTTCTTATCTTTGGGAAATCTGAGGACTTTGACCAAACTCCTTCTCTCACAAAATCAAGGGCAAGAGGCTTGGAGATATCTAAGAGAAGAGGTGAAAAGTTTCTTGCATCCTGCCTAGGATAGCTCTGGAGGCCAAATCTGACCCCTTCTCTAATCCACTCACCAAAAACAGCATAATACTAGCTGCCTTCTAGGATTATATGGGGTACTTGCCTTTCCCCTCCCTCAGAATTGATTTTGCCTCCTGGGGTAGACACATCCACAGCTCCTGTACCTTTTGGCCATGGCTGTAGCCTCTCCCTCTTCTGGGTTGCTGGGCCTCCAGGGGCTTCAGGCCTGGGCAGCCCAGGGGAAGCACTGCCAAGCCTCAGGCTTGAGACCCTCTCCTCACCTGCCCATCCTTCTAGACCCAGCTCTGAGCCTGCCACTATGGAAACTCCTTCACCTACCCACTGGGATGGCCTCCTGCCCTCGTGCTATGGCAGCACACTGTTCTCCCTCTCACCCTCCTTATGTTGGGCGAATGGCTATCTCTTCCCCATCCCATGCTGGTCTGTGAGCTCCCTAAGGGTAAAGTCCAAGTGTCATTCATCTTTGAAATCAACTCAACTGGCATTTAACTGACCAGCCACTCCATTCCACAGAGTAGTGTTACAGTCATAATCAAGAAGAGCCCTGTGCTTGCAAGGAACTCAGTGTGGGAGAAGCCAGGGCCAAGCTTAACTATAATTCAATGTGTGATGAGTGCTACAATAATACCACCTATGGCAGCAGAGGAGAGGGAATTAATTCTAGAGCTAAGAGTAGAAATCAGGAAAAACAGAACAGAGATAACGTGGAAGTTGAACTTTGAAGAAAGAATAAGTGCTCACCAGGCAGCCAACAGAGGAAGGGAGTTCTGGGCATGGTGTAGTTAAAAAACAAATTAAGCTCAGTCTGGCCCGCTGTGGCTGTGACCTAGGAGAAAAGGCAGAGTGTCAGGGAGTAAAGCTCAGTGAGTCTGTGGAGTCTTCTGAGAAATTTGAACTCCGTGCTAAAGCCATAATTAATATGGTAGTTGAGAGGGCATGCTCTGCTGAGAAAGCATTCCAGGGGGGGAAAAAATGTTCCTCAGGGACTGGGGCTATAGTTCACTTGGTAGAGGGCTTGTCTCCTGGGTTCAAGCCCCAGCACCACCAAAAAAAAAAAAAAGGTTCCTCAGGCACTTGGGGAAAAAAAGGAAAAACAAAGGGTTGTATAAAAGAGGAGGTTTGCTTATAGCACATTATTAGACTTGGCACCAACAGCATTTACATAATCATAACACCATAAGCATAGTGAATTAACCCAGAATTGTGGTGTAATTCTGTTAGGAGATGGAGAAAGAAGTAGAGGGAATTATTAGACTTTCTCCACTACAATGGGAAGTCAACATTTATGTAAAATAGATCAAGACATAACACTATAAATACAGAGGTAAAAATGGGGAAAACATCTAGAATTGGAGTTCGTTGTCTTAATACTATCATTCAAAAACTAGTGTTCACATATTATTGACGTGATAAAACTGGACACTTAACAGGCCCTGGAGTTCATCTCCCAGCTGCACCCTGGTATGATAATAATAGGTATCCTTGAGTTGCAAGGACCAAGTGAAGTGGCACACGTCCATATACAGCACAGGGCCAGGCATGTGCTCAACAAATGCTGTTATTGTTTTGTTTTCCCGTAAAGAAAAAAGGAGCTGTCAGAGGTTTATAGGAAGGGAGGGGAGGAGACAGATCAGGTATATGCTGTAGGAAGATCTGCCCAACAGCAGTGAAAAGGACGGCTGGCGAGAGGACAGGTGGAAACAGGAGCCGGAGGCTGGAAAGGAGGCTACAGCAGCGGAGCAGGGGAGGCCATCTGGAAAGATGTCGGCAAGCCCTGGTGAGAATGGAGCAGGCAGGGCAAGTCCTCAGGCCATGGCCTCTGACTACTCCCACTTGTCCTCCCCAGGTGTCATTGCCCTCTTCTGCCGCCAGTATGATATCATTAAGGACAACGAACCCAATAACAACAAAGAGAAAACCAAGAGTGCGTCAGAAACCAGCACACCAGAGCACCAGAGCGGGGGTCTCCTCCGCAGCAAGGTGAGGGCAAGACCTGGGCTGGGAGGGTGGCTCCGTGCCTTGTGCACTGGTAGTCCCTGGACTGCAGAAGGGGTCAGCTCAAGGCCTGGCATGACTACAGCTGGGCAGAGCCAAGCTTGGCCACTGCCTGTGTGACACGGGACACTGCAAATTGATTTTGGATCCTCTCCTTTTGCTGGGTGCCAGGGGCCAGTGATGATTTTAAAAAGAAAGAAAGAAAGAAAAGGCAGTGGGCGGGGGGCGGTGGGGGTGGATTCCTGGTTGGTGTCGGGTAGTGAGGGTAGGAGTGCTGGACTCATTTCTGTTCCTGCCATGCTGTGTGCCTTGGGCAGGCGCTTCACCTCTGTACTTTCATTTCCTCTTCTGTAAAACAGATATGAAACCTTTTCAGTGCTTGCTCTGAGCAGCTCAGAAGAAAGACATTAGAGAATGAGAGAGGATCTCATGGTTCTGACGATGATTATCCAACAAACATCTGGCCCTCTCTGCATCTCCTCCTTCCTCAATCTCCTTGTATCCTCGGGCTTACTGTCCTCTCTCTTGGCTTCTCTCTTTCTGGCGCCTTTTCCTGAAGCCTCTTATTAACTCCCACCTCCAGAAGCACCTCAACAATGTCCGTGGCTGAGGCTATGCCCAGAGGCAGATCTGCAGGATGTGAGAGAACCAGCCAGAGGGATGACTGCTGGGATAGACTGGGTACCAGGGCAAGAGGCCCAGGACTCAGTCTTGGCCATTCAGCTGAGTGAGTTTGAAAAGGCAGGGAAACAAGACTACAGGCAGGGCTACTCTTTTCTTTCCACAAGGGACAAGAGCCTGACTTTTAGGCTGCAATCCTGCTACTCCATTCCTCCTTTTGTCCTCTCTTTGTTTCCCACCTTTCAAGAAGTCTATTCAATCAGTTGTGGCCGCTTCTCTCATTTTTCCCCTCTCAGTTTCCAAACAAGTCTTCAGTGAACATCATTGAAGCCTGACTGCCTGTCTGCAGGGAGAAGGATTTCATTTTTCTTCTCTGCTGGTCCCTGGGTCCTGGGCACAGGGAGAGAGCTGACTGCGGCAAGGGAGGAGGCACAGCTAGCTGCAGTTCTCCCTCTTCCCCATCTTATTCTGATGACAGATGCTGAACTACAAACCCAAATTCTGCAAAAAATAAATAAATAAATAAAATAATAAATAAATAAATAACAAGCCACAAAACTAAAAGGCCTGGCCTCATCCTGGAAAAGGAAAAACTGCATGAGACACAGCCTTCTGCCTCCTCTCCTCTTCTGGACTGGCTTCCTCTTTGAGAAAATGCACAGAACTCTGGGAGATGACAAGTACCAAGGCTGACTCAAGCTGTGTCTTTCAGACCAAGGCGCATCAGGGAAGCCATAGGGCTGCCATCAAGCCTTTTCTGGATCCAGCCATCAAGGACTTGTTTGTAGTGTGATGCACACCCTTGTGAGTGTATAAGAGGTCACCTCTTAGGTCTCTTTTGGAAAACAAAATTGGAGGGTACCACTCCAGAGGGCAGAGGTTTCTCCCAAGGCCTGAGCTGGTTGCCTGCATCTTGTTTTCTTTGATCCTTCCTTTGTTGATAAGAGCATCAGCTGGGGTCTGAAGAAGACCTGGAAGGTACTTACTGGCTCTGTTTTTATAGCAAGCATCTCTTGCAAGTTTCAGCAGTGCTGGCTTGGACAAGTGAAAAAGCACATCCACATCCTACATCTTGGGGGCTGCTGAACCACCCACCCTAGAGTGGTAGCTGTTGGAAGACAGGCATGAGCTATTCACTGCAGACAGGAAGAGCAGCCTGGCTGTCACTACTGGCCTCTGGGGTCTTCATATCTTGCCATCTCATCCAGGGTTCTGTGAAAGTTACCCAGGGTCCTCATGTCCTTCCCTAGAGCCTGAGTGGTGTAAGGTGACAGGTCTCTCCACTGCCCCTTACTGGTTTAAAAAAAAAATGGTGCTTGATGAGGGAACGCAGACTTCCCTGGGACTGACACATTATGGCTGCCAAATGCCTGCACAGGAAGAGGTGAAGTGTGCTTCTTCTACTGGTGGCCAAGGCGGGGAGTGTGGAAGGTTGTACCGAACACAAGCCTGACACACAGTAAATGCTCAGTAAATATATATTGCACTGAATGGTAAGAGCACTGGCCCCCGCAAGCCAGAGAGCTGAAAGCCATCACCCAGTGACTACCCCTTCCTTCCAGTCTACAAGAGCTCTCAAGGCTGGGTCAGCCAGCACTCTGCTTTGGAGTGTGGTAGCACAGGAGTGGAGAAGCAGGAGAAAGGGCAGATATCAGCAATACTAAGGGCTTCCTCCTGGGAGGGCATGGGGCTCCACTCATCGTCTTGTGACTTCCATCCCTGCTGAGTAGGGAGCAAAGGCTCCTTAAGGGAGAGGTCCTTACCTCTGATCCAATTAGAGCAATAACCACTTTTTAAATGTAAAATAAAAAGACAAATGAAAAGGCACATCCTTGTCTTCTGGTAAATGCCCAAATGTTGCCCTCTTTTTCTGGCAATTGGCAGCAAGTCAGGATGTGTGGAGGAGGAAATCAGTTCTCTCTTCCATTTTGGCCTGCAGCTTCTTAGGGACATGCCTACCAGCCAAGCTGGAGTTGGAAGGGAATTCTTGAACAGATGGGGGTGCACGTGTAGGAGAAGAAAATAGCTGCTCTATCATCCTCTTTCTGAGGCTCCCCCAAGCCCAGCTTGGGCTGCCTCACTGCATAGGTATGCAGGCTGGTGCTCTGTTTTAAAAACAAAGGACTTTCCTCACTGGACCAGGCTGTGTGCTTTCCTTGGCTAAAGGAATGTAATTCTTCTCTCCCCAGGGTAGGGAAGGAGGAAAGAGGATTTGTGAAGACTGCTTTCTGAGGTTCAGTATTCACAGCTGCTGTTCTGGGCTGTTAAAGGAACATCACTGTGATCCCAACAGCAAGCTGAAAGGCAGAGAGTAATGATGCCATTAGCCAATGAGCAAACCACTAAGTGGGGCACCTCAAAAATTCCTGCCCAGAGCCAGGGAAAGCTTGGATAGAAAATGTCAGATGAGCAGGGCTTGGAGTAGGCTATTCAGGAAATTCTAAAAGTAGAGGGAAGACAGGTCTCAGAGACTGGTGGGGGAGGGGGAGCAGGAAACAAAGAGCACACAGGATTCTAACCCAGCCTCAGAGAGGTACTAAGATTCTTAGGCCCTCTGTACCCATCTAGTGTCAACTGATGAAGAAGCCTCAAGTCAGTATTAGGTACAGTGGGGCTCAGGGAGCTCTACTAATGGAGGCTGCCTGTTTTCAACTTCATCTGTGCCTGTGATACATAAAAAGGGTATAAAGGAAGAACAAGCAAGCTCCCAGTTTAGGTAAAATCCCATCCCTTTCCATTGCCTCCCCAAACAAGTAACTACTGGTGCTTTTCCTGAATCAACTGCATTTGCATAGTCAAACCCTGCAGGTAGGACTTGGGATGTGGTCCTTTCACCACCTCTCACAAAGGCTCAGACAGTCCTTTGGAGACCAGAGACCTTACTTGCAGATCACAGTAGTCTGTTGGAGGAATGCTGGTCTCAGAGGCAGGGGACACTGCCTGGTAACCAACCAACACTTCAGGCTATCACTTCTCTGAGGGTTTATTTAGTTTCCTTTTTACCAAAAATGGGTAGGAAGAGAGGATTCTCTGAGACTCCTAAGGTAGGGACCAAGGGGGCAGTCTCTTAGAAACAAGAGGGGAACTCAGGGCCTCAGCAGAGGGAGACAGACTAGTGGATATTTCTGTGGGGTGAGAATCCTCTCCTCCAACTCCTTTCCTCTTAACTCCTAACTAGTTAGTATAGATCTCCTCTAGAATCTTTTTAAAAAATTTCTAATTCAGCTCTTTACAGAAATATGTAGCATCTTGTCAATCCATTTTGGGAGGGAGGGTACTGGAGATTGAACTCGGGCACTTGACCATTGAGCCACACCTGCAGCCTTATTTTCTATTTTACTTAGAGACAGGGTCTCACTGAGTTGCACAGCACCTCACTTTTGTTGAGACTGGCTTTGAACTCATCTTCCTGCCTCAGCCTCCCCAGTTGTTGGATTACAGGCATGTGTCACTGTGCCTGGCAGTTGCCAATACATTTATGTGATGTTTCAGATTTCTACTTTATTTCTCGCCCTCTTTAAACTTATTTGGCAATTTTTGAATTCTGCTTTTAAGTGGTCCCCAAGAAAAAAATTACTTCTATAAATGAGACACTGCCTCCTCCAGCTCCAGCCCTGCCAATAAAAAAAATTCTATTCCTAAGCGTGCAAATGTGGCTTGAAGCTAAATTGAAGGACATCTTTGTATACAAATGGTTCCTTAGTGATAACAACATTCCAAGATTATCACTTGTATTGCATTCAAAATTACCCAAAGATCACATTCCACCTCCTTCTCAATGAGTACTGGGGAAGGCCAGATTTTCTGTCTATGGCATGTTCCCGTTGTTATAAGGAGAGAGCAGGTGGGAAGGAATGACAAAAACAGGAGCTTGTTCATTAAGGAATTCCAAAAGTGACCAGCTGACACTTCCTGGTGACAAGTGTAAATTTTTCCTGACAGGTGCTTTGGCATACAAAGCAAGCATACCCTGGACTCAGCTTAGGAATAATTGTTTCTCTTAGAAAAGCAGACAAAAAGGAAGAGAACACTAAGAAAAACAGGGAATTCTGCTTTCTAGTTTTAGGTGGTTAGAGAATGAGCCCATTCCTCTTAAAGAAGGTCCATTTCTCCTTTTTCCATAACAAATAAACTGAGGGTAAGGAGCACATTTCAGAAGATTCATTCTGTTCTCTGAAACCTTTGAGGCCTACAGAGTAATACACTGCTAAAAAGGAAATAATCACCAAAGGATGTCAACACTTGACAAGAACACAACGGATGTGTGTAGATCCAGTACCTCAGACTGAGACAAAGAGTATCCAGTAGCTAAATACTTAACACATTTACATTAAGCCTTTTGCCTGGACTCTTTGGTCTAGAATATATGCACTTGCATAACTTACAAAACAGCAGACAAGTAAACCTGTCCAGATATATTGCTCTTTATTTTCTAAGCATGAATTGAGATTTTAAAAGCATTGGTTAATATAGGTGATAAACTATTATTCCTTGATCTTTTATCTTTGCTCCTGGGAGTAGATCTAAGATCAGGGATCTAAGGGAAACTCTCTCTCCCACATCTATCCACATTCATCCAACCTTTACCGCAGGTTCTTGGATCAGCAGTTTCTAGAAAAGTTGGGTTAAGAACAATCATCAATTTTGTACTATCGATTCTGGTTTCTCATATTGTCAAAGGGAGACTGTCATGGAGTAGTATGGCTTCTTCCTTAACCAGTGTCAGCTCTGGAGAAGCAGAGATATACCAGCTAGCCACACAGCCATGGGAAAGAAGCTAGGCACCCCACTTGCCCGATGAGGGCTGAGCCATCTTCCCCCTCTGCAAAAACAGCAGCACAGTGATATTTCAGGCTCTCTCTATGTCAGGCTCCTGACATGCATCACACGTAGCTGCAAATCCCAATCAATCTCAACATTTCTTAACTGCTGGGACACCTTTCTCAACACTGTAATTTACCCTCAAAAGAATAAGGAGCAAAGCACCTTCGCCTTCCCAGAACCATATTCTATTAAATGCCACCCCCTTCCCATATCCCACTAATCTACCTACGCAAAAGAGGAAAGCAAATAACCCTCCTCCAAAGCCCGCAACAGACGGCCACAGTACATATGCCACTGACAAGAACTTTTATTTCTTTTTAATGACATTAAACACAACTGCTACAGGGAAAAAACATGATACAGAGGAGGCACCAAAACTTCAGTTTCATAATTGATCCTGACAACAATGCAAGTAAATCAGGGCCTGTATTAGATGCAGAACTACAGGTTATTTCAGGCTCCTTACTTATAAATAAACTATTTAAACAGCACATTTTTACTCTGCTTTGTCAAGACCCCCTGTGGTTGAGAATGTCATCATGGACCAAGAAAGTTAAGTAGGCAGTTAAATGCACATAGATTACTCAAACTTAAAAATACAGCAGGAATTCCACCTGAAATACTAGACTTAGAGGGTAACGCCAAATACAAGAGATTTGCAGCTTTGAAAAGATTAAAACTCCAAATTCTACCCACTACCATCTTTAAGGCAAACATGCCAGATGAGTTTTCTTTGGCTTTTTTATATCTTTAAGAATACCATGTTAACCACTAGAGAACAGCTCTCTCCTCCCCCAGTCCAACAGATTTAATTAAGCTGCTAAAGCTTTGGAAAAACAGAATTATTTGAGCTAAGAGGAAATGTGATTGTCACATTGTCTAGTTAACCTGTCACTCATTTAATTTGGCAAAGGCAATGCTCCTATTACACAGTCGTAAACCTTCCTGTACCAGGATAGGAACATAAATCTGAAAGAATTTTGCCGAAGCAAAAATGCTGTCCTTTCACTCCTGGCTTATCTGTGGGAACTAGACAGCTGTCATGCTCGCTATTCCAGCTACATTTAATTTTAACTACACTTTGGTTTCAAAGGTGGATGTTTGGCATGTCTCACTCTATCAGGCTAATTTAGGACATCCTGGAGAAGTGACCAGTTAAGTAAATGCCAATTATGCCAACTTAAATATAGATTTAGATTACTGCCTTTGAATGGAATTTCTTCATTGCATTCCACTTCCAGAATCTAAACCAAATGTCCAAGGAAAAGAGAATCTTTGATTGGATAAAAACAGTAAACACTTAGGGACATCTATCCAAATTTATTGGAAGCTTGAATGACCAGTCTTTTCTCAAGTCCATTTCTAAAGTGGGTAGAATGTTTAAGATGGGTTACTCACGTACAAAGATGGGGCTGATAAAACAACACAATCAGAGAGAGGCTACAGCAACTATGAACAACTTTCACAGAGTGAACAGCGGCAGCATGAATGCCAGACTGCAAAACTTCCTAAAATAATGTCTAGAGCTGTCTGTAAAGAGAGAATAACAAACTTCTCTAAGATGTCCATTAAGACAGATATACAAAGTCTGTCAGCTTTGGTTAGAACACCAAACCTTACAATCGGGTAATGCTTTTGTGCACATGCTCAATCATAATACCATTAGACCCACTTGAGTAGTTATATAAAACTATACATCTGGGCCTGAGCAAAAGAGGAGATGGTAACATTCAGGGTCTAAAGGCACCTGTTAACCAAAAATGGAAACGAGTACCATTCCAAAGTATCTCCCACAGGAGGAAGACTCCTTGGCTAACACCCATGAAGTTAGGATTCAGCAGATGAAACTAAATACCAACTGACGCCTCAATGACAATGGGCAGCTCTTCAATAAAGACAGCAAGGAGGCTGTTCAAAAGAGGCATATCCATGTTAAACAGGATATATGAACACTACCTGAAGAACCCTAGAGAGCAGAGTGGTCACTGGGGGTGGGAAAAAAAAAAAAGGGAAATCCTTGAAGGAGGACAGAAGATAGTCACAAGATCACAAGGTATTCAGACAGAGGTTAGTCAGCAGTGTTCTGTCAGAGTTAAGATGTATAAGATTTGTAAACGCTATGTGCAAAGTAAGTTTAACAGAATGAAAAGTCAAAAAATAATAATAATTGGGCTGGGGCTGTAGCTCAGTGGTAGAGTGCTTGCCTAGCATGCGCAAAGCCCTGGGTTCTATATCCAACACCTCAACACAGGAAGGAGAAGAGTAGCTAATAAGTACAGAAAGGACAGGATTTATATTTTCAATTTATCCTTTCAACAGGATTTTTCTCCTATTCCATCTATACTTAAAATGTCCTGGATTGCCAACTTTAAAATACTGACAGGTATTCAGAGATTCAAATTTAAAAAGATGGATTGTAAAAAGTGACATATATCCATTCACAAGTCATCAACAATAATTAACACTGGGGCACATAGCCTGGTAAAGAACCTGTTCCTTACAGTAGATTAAAAGATTGACTTCTTTTGGGCACTAGAAGTAGACTTCACCTCTGCCTGTATACAGGTGGGTGTTTTCTTGAGCCTGGGTATTTTAGCTTCATGTTGGCTTTCAGGAAGCAGCCACCTTCAACTTAAATAAAAAATTTTTAAAAATATATCACCTTAACACTGCTTAGATACAATACACAGACAGGCACACAAAATCAGGAGTGTCTTCATACACAAAAAAAAAAAAAATTCAAGTCAGCAATAGGTATTTCCAAAAGGTGACAAGTTCTTTAAATAAAAATCTTGTGAAAAATAAATTCAAAATATATGAAGCATAAAACAGCAGAAGAAAATGAAATGCTGCTCTGGACAGGACCCTGGATAGGGACTTTCATTGCTGATGGGATGAGACAAATGGACTGTATAAGTCAGGGAGACGCTGGAACCGATGGTGGCTTCGTTTGTTTCTGTCAACCCACTGATTCAGGCTGTATCTTTGCAGAGGTTTCTGTCGAAACCGGGCATAATTTCTACCGAGAAAGAATAAAAACAGGAAGAATATTTTAACTTCATCAGAAATTAATATTATATTTTGATTCTTACAATTTTAGAAATTCTACACTATTTTAATTATAAAATCACATCATAAGTACTATTTCTTCCAACTGTCAAAGCTACCTAATTCCCACATAGGTATTATGGTAGGATGTGCCACAAACACAATGTTCCAAGGAAAACTAATGTATAATAGTGTTTAAAAAAAATTTACTTCCTCCAGAAGCATTTAGAACAGGATCTGTATTTCATTGCTTGCATCAGACCTGTACCTTCAACAGGATCTCACTGTCACATAGCTGAAGGTTCCAAGGTTGCTCAGGACACAGCAGTTAAAATTAGAATAAAATTCCCAGAGAACGTAAGTCATCACGTGAGTATTACATTGTAAGTTTAGAGATTGAATAACTAAAAGCACAGACTCAAAGGAAAGTTTCTTTCTTTTTCTAGTACTGGGGATTGACCCCAGGGACACTTTAACACAGCCATATCTTCAGCCCTTTTAATTTTTGTTTTGAGACAGGGACTTGTTAAATTGTTGAGGCTGGTCTCAAACTTGCAATCCTTCTGTCTCAGCCTCCAAAGTAGCTGGGATTACAGGCATGTGCCTCTATACCCAGTTCACACTAAAGTTTCTTGACAGTCTCCTTCAGTCAAGTGCTGGGTGAGAGGTCTAAACCTGAGATAATCTGACCTCAATCTCAACTCCAAAAATGTTCTAATAACGACCTAGCAAATGATTTAAAAAGATGTAAATTCTTAACCCTTCTTTCCCTAACTTAATGACTTGTAATCCTTGGAGTCATGGCCTAGACATCTGCACTTGATGTTTATCTGTTACTATATACAAGTACTTGCTGAATTCTTTAAACACTATTTCACTTAATGCTAGTGAAATCCTATTGGAAAAGTGTACTCTCATTAATTCCTGCAAAAGTAAGGAAACTCAGCCTCATGTTAAGTTGCACAAGGTCATATAGTAAAGAAAGAAGAGCCTGGACCTGAATTCACATCTGACTCCAAAATTTATTTAGTAACAACTACACTGCATGTTTTATTTGTTTGTTTTCTGCAGTGCCACAGACTGAACTCAGGTCCTACACACGCTAACCAAGCACTCTATCACTTGTGCTACACCTGGAGCCCTACACTGCCTTTCTTTTTGAGAAAGGCTATGAAATTGACAACTATAGGGGAAACATGAGTATAAAGGCTCTGAAGGGAAAACAAGTCTATCATGTTTAAAAACAGAAAGGGGGCTAGGGATATAGCTCAGATGCTAGAGTGCTTATCTCGCATGCACAAGGCAATGGGTTCTATCCCCAGTGCCACAAAAAAAAGAAAGAAAAAAAAGAAGCAATGTAACTAGACAAAGTGAGCAATAGCAAGAGTAGTAGGTGGTGAGGTTGGAGAGCCTAGGTCAAAGCACACAAGCCAGGCGCGGTGGCTCAAGCCTGTAATCCCAGCACTTAGGGAGGCTGAGACAGGAGAATCACGAGTTCAAAGCCAGCCTCAGCAATGGCGAGGC
>CM053400.1:21426801-21474013 GCA_028644305.1 Xerus rutilus | reverse complement strand
GGCGCACTCCTGTAATCCCAGCACTTTGTGAAGCTGAGACAGGAGAATCGCGAGTTCAAAGCCAGCCTCAGCAATGGCGAGGCACTAAGCAACTCAGTGAGATCCTGTATCTACATAAAATACAAAATAGGGCTGGGGACATGGCTCAGCGGTTGAGTGCCCCTGAGTTCAATCTCCGGTACCAAACAAAAACAAAAAGGGAAATATTTATGACTCTTGCAATAATCCAGGTGAAATGATCAGGTTTTGGATATGTACATAAGCCAATAGGATTTGTTAATGGATTTAATATGGGATGACAGAGAGAGGAGTCAAAAAGATGACTCTAAGGAGAAAAATGAACAAAGATGACTCCAAGGTTTTTGAGTAACTGAATCAATTTGTAAAGATGCACTGCATCAAAAATCCAGATTTTGGAACTAGAAAGATCTTTTGACTTCAATTTTAGTCCAACATCTATGTGATGACTAAAAAAGTGAAGTGACTTATCAAAATCATACAGCTAGTTAAACAATGCTAAGCTAGTATTAGAACCCAGGTTTCCTGAAATTCGGTATAGTTCTTATTCCATTCTACTGCAAAGTTTCATTTTCCACCTCTGAAATTACAACCCCAACTCCCCACCACATTCCCCTTGCAGCCAAATTTTACCCTTTTCTTCCCTCTAATCACCCACTCACCGCATGGTGAGATCCGAAGGATGCTGCCGATTCACAAAGGCATACAACTCCCCCGAGGTACCTGTGATAGAGGGATCAGTGGTTAGAAAGCAGCTGAGTGAACTACTATGTCAGCCTAGGTCAAAGTAATTGTTTTTAGGGAGAGGAAACAGGCACTAGTCCCAGTATCTCCTTGTGATTATCACAAGCAGTTGGCACAAAAGCTACAAGCCAGAGTAGGGAGCTTGCTCTAAGATGATGATGGTGATGCAGTGATGCAGTGATGGCAGCCACTATTCATTCATTCAATACTTATTAGCTCTACAATATGTGAGGAATTGGTCCATAGGAATATGGACCAACAAGTCAAGTTGGCATGAACAAGACACTCTACCTGCCTTCAGTGAATTTTATACAGGAGACAGGTGATTCTAAAACAGTGTGATAAATTAAGAAGTACAGGCTGCTACTGAGACTGGGAAGTGAGGATAAGGGAAAGCCTGTCCAAGGGAGGAAAACCATAGCAGGGATGTATAGAAGTTAATGAGGTAAAGAGGAATAGGACGGTATTCAAGAAAAAAAGCTAATACAAAAGTCCAGAGACAAAAAAGACAGCAAAATACATTTAAGAAACAAGAGGAGTTTAGAACATATGGAGATGGGTGCTCCTTGCTAACAAAATTACTAGAGACAATTTCTCAAACACCTGGGAGTCTGGCAATATACTAGGCACTTTACATGTTATCTTAATTATAAAAAAAAATTTTACACAGAGATGTTACTAACATCATTTCAGAGATGGGAAGTTGTGGTTCAGGGAGGTGCACTGGCCATAAATGCTTAATCATTCAACTAGCTCCCATGTGATATCATGTTCTTGCCAATATGTGATAATGCTAATTTTGTACTAAAGGGCTAAGACTTAGGCTAAAGTCCCACTGAAGCAGAAATAAAATACTAGTTAGGAAATAATTTCTCTAGACCAATGATTTTCAAATTTTAATTTGCCTTATACCAGTTGGATGGATTTTAAGACAAATTGAGACAAACCAGAGTTTCTGATTATGTAGGTCTGGGGTGTGGTCTGAGGACATACATTTCTGAAATATTTGCAGAGTTGCTGATGTTACTGGTCTGAGAACTCCACTTTGAAAACAATTATCCTAGACAATGAAGACCTTTCTTTCAAGTAGCTCACATGTTTCTCATTATCTTCGCTACTACTGTTTCAGTCACCAAGAGCAGTTTAACTAGGTTATGGACCATCTTCTCAAATTCTAGTAAAGATAAAACTTAACTTTCTCTCTCTCTCTCTCTCTCTCTCTACATATATATATATATATATATTTATTTATTTATTTTGGTACTGGGGATTGAACTCAGGAGTACTCGACCACTGAGCCACATCTTCAGCACTATTTTGTGTTTTATGTAGAGACAGGGTCTCACTGAGTTGTTTAGTGTCTCACCATTGCTGAGGCTGGCTTTGAACTCGTGATTCTCCTGTCTCAGCCTCCCAAAGTGCTGGGATTACAGGTGTGTGCCACTGCACCTGGCTGGATCAACATACTGGAAACCTCAAGAAGCAAAGCTTTGTAGAAAAAGTATATACTTTGGATTTAGGCAGACTAGCTCTGTGACCCTGAGCAAAACATTACTCAGGGTTACATTACTTCTTTGAGCCTCACTTTACTCATCTACCCAAAGCAGATAATACTACTATTTAGCTTGAAGCTGAGTACTGAGAATACTGTATATAAAAGACTTAGCACAGCTGGGGATGTAGCTTAGTGGTAAAGCACTTGCCTGGCATGTCTGAGGTGAGGCCTTGGGTTTGATAACCAGCACCTAGGGAAAAAAAAAAGGCGGCCTATCTAGCACATTGCCTGACACACAGGGAGTGCAATAAATGCCAACTACTGTTATGTTAGAGCTTGAGGCTATGTTAACTTGCAAAGATTCTGCAAACCCTTTGATAATCTTCTTCCATTTATATGGAAAAATGTTTATTAAATGGACCCATCTGCACATAAACTATGATGTGCTTTATAACATCAGATAATTTTTTCTAATCATGAGATAGTATTTTTCAGGAAAAAATTTATATTAAAATTAAACGCTTCTGTGTAACAATGTAGTAAAACATTATTACATGGTACCCCACCATTAAGTACAATTTATTTTTTTCAGTTGCCAATGGACTTTTATTTATTTAAATGCGGTGCTGTGCTCCCTTTGGCAGCACATATACTAAAATTGGAACAATACAGAGAAGATTAGCATGGCCCCTGCGCAAGGATGACACGCAAATTCGTGAAGCGTTCCATATGTTTGTGGATGCTGATGAATAAGGGAGGTGGGAATGGGAAACATAAGAGAAATAGAGGAACACTGGAGGCGGCATGGGGGAGGTGGGGGGC
Organism: Xerus rutilus; assembly: GCA_028644305.1. Classification (NCBI taxonomy): domain Eukaryota; kingdom Metazoa; phylum Chordata; class Mammalia; order Rodentia; family Sciuridae; genus Xerus; species Xerus rutilus. Next base: position 21,470,934 of record CM053400.1, on the reverse strand, counting down.
AGGAAAAGGGAATGGGTATAGTAAAGATGGTTGAATGAGATCGTCATCACTACCCTTGGTGCATGTATGAAAACACAATTGGTGTAACTTTATCTGGTTTGCAACCAGAGAAATGGAAAAACTGAGCTCTATATATGTGCTATGACTTGAAATGCAATTAAATAAACTAAAAATAAAAAATAAAAAAAAATAAATGCGGTGCTGAGAATCAAACCCAGTGCCTCACACATGCTAGGCAAGCACTCCACTACTGAGGTACAACCCCAGCCCTACAATTTTTCTTTTTATGTATCAGTTGGGCCTGATGCCATCACCTGTAATCCCCATGACTGGGGAGGCTGAAGTAGGAGGATCTCATGTTGGAAGCTACCTAATGCAACTTAGTGAAACCCTCTCTCAAAATTAAAAGGAAAAAAAAAAAGCAAAATCAATGGTGAAAAATAACTGACAAAATGAAAAATACTGGGGAAACATTTGGCAAAAGTTCAGTATCCTTTTTATACAAAGATTAAGTCTTAATTAAAGAAAAAAGATTTAGAGCCGGGCGCGGTGGCTCAAGCCTGTAATCCCAGCACTTAGGGAGGCTGAGACAGGAGAATCGCGAGTTCAAAGCCAGCCTCAGCAATGGCGAGGCGCTAAGCAAGCAACTCAGTGAGACCCTGTCTCTACATAAAACACAAAATGGGGCTGGGGATGTGGCTCAGTGGTTGAGTGCCCCTGAGTTCAATCCCTGGTACCAAAAAAAAAAAAAAAAGAAAAAGAAAAAAAGAAAAAAGATTTAGGACATGAATGGACAATTCACAAGTAATGCAAACAATCAATAAACACACTGAAAAGAATATTTAACCTCAATAATATAGAAATAAAACATATTACTCTTACTCCCTAAAGGAATATAAACCCAAAATGAGTTTTCCCTTTAAAGGAAGTGAGATAGTATTTTTCAGGAAAAAATTTATATTAAAATTTTTAAAGGAAGTGACGGATTAGGAAATGCCTTGCCAGAGCTGAGGGCAGTGGGGCCTGCCTATAAATTTACTAGGAAAGCAGAGGCAAGATCACTTGAGTCCAGGAGTTCCAGGCCAGCCTCAACAAACAGCAAGACCCTGTCTCTCAAAAATTCTTAAATTTCCTTGCCTGCTGGATTTGTTGAACTAAAACCAAAAGTCTCAATTCAAATTGCCTTTCTTATACCCTACTCTCTAAATGCTAGCACCCCACTCTCTCTAATATTTGAAAAAGGACATTTCAGTGGGAATGGAGAAAAATCAGTTTTATAAAAATTTCAAGACATTTTTTCCTGTCAAAGCACCACTAAATTAGAGCTGGCAACAGAAATTCTGTGTCCATGAAAATGAAACCACAGATTATTTGTAGACCATGTCCTTCAGCTCACTTATATCTGGATTCTACAAAACTGCCCAGGCAGGTGAGACTCAAGATATATTATCAACTTCCTACAAAAAAACAAATTCACATTCAACAATGAAAAGACTAGCCAATTTGGCTAAATGAGTCTGGTATTTAAATATTCAACTGCTAGGAGTCAACATCAAACAATAACAATTTATACCCATTTATCATATATCAGGCATTCTCGTAAGTCCTTTACATAATTTTTCATTAACATTTTTTTGACCAATCTTGTTTCTCCATTTCACTGACAAAACTGTTAAAAATTATAAATAAACTGAGGCACAGAAAAAGTTAAGCAATATTTCCTAGATCACACAGCTAAAGGCATAGTCAGAATTCTAATACTATATTAACATGGAGTTGAGTTTCCTTAAAATGTTTCCTGGGACTAACATTTCGCAGTAGAGATTAGAAAGCAAGAATCATCTGGTGGTGCACGCAGGCCTATAATCCTAACACTTTGGAAGGCTGAGACAGGAGAATCCCGAGTTCAAAGGCAGCCTCAGCAACGGGGAGGCACTAAGCAACTCAGTGACACTCTGTCTCTAAATAAAACACAAAATAGGGCTGGGGGTATGGCTCAGTGGTCGAGTACCCTTGAGTTCAATCCCCAGTACCAAAAAAAAAAAAAAAAAAAAAAAAACAAGCAAGAATCATATTGTGGGGCTGGGGGTTGTGGCTCAGTGGTAGAGCACTTGCCCGGCATGTGTGAGGCACTGGGTTTGAGTCTCAGTACCACATATAAATAAATACATTGAATAAAGGTCCATTGACAACTAAAAAAAATTTTTTAAAATCATGTTGTAATATGTCTCTTCTACACCTCATTGGTATCTAGCTGAGTGCTGAGTAAACAAGGTTCAACAATTACATCTCAAGACATAATTAATTAGCATAATGCTGTTAATGCAACAAGAAATGTTAGTTTTGCCAGATGTGGTGACACACACCTGTAATCCCAGTGACCAGGGAGGCTGAGGCAGGAGGATTGCAAGTTCAAGGCCAGCCTCAGAAATTTAGCAAGGCCCTAAGCAACTTAGAAGAACTTATCTCAAAATAAAAAGAGCTGGGGATGTGGCTCAGGGGCTAAGCATCCCTGGTACCAAAAAAAAAAAACAACCCAAAAACGTGGGGATATAACTCAATGGTTAGTAAGGTACCCCTGAGTTCAATTCCCAATTTAAAAACAAAAGAAATGTTAGTTTTTTTATTAGCACTAAGAGCTTACTGTTAGACTAGGGTAACCCTTATATTAGTAAGATGTAATAATCTAGAGATGATGGGCTAATATTTATTAAGGACTTCTTTTATGTCAGGCACTGCTAAATGCTTTACAGGTATTTGGTAGAATGTGATAGTGACACTGAATTCTAAATACCGTAACATTGTTTTTGTTTGTCTGTGTTTTAAATTTAAAATTTTTTTCAATATTATTTTAGATGTTGATAGACCTTTATTTTATTCATTTATTTATATGCGGTGCTGAGAATTGAACCCAGTGCTTCACACATGCTAGGCACATGCTCTACCACTGAGCCACAACTCCAGCCCCTTAATTTTTTTTAATTCATGAGTAAACCAAAGTTTAGAAAACATACTCATCTATAATCTAGGAAATTATAAAGCCAGAATTCAAACCTAGGTGGGGCTGAAAATCCAAAAGCCTCATTTAAGTTCATAGCTTCAACATCTTCCTCCAAATTTAGAGATGTTAACAAAAATGGGAACATTTAAATTTTCTCTTCACAATCTCTTAACAGATGGGCTTTCTTGGACCCTCAATCAGTATCATGGCTTTATTTTAAGTTATGGCTAAAAGGTACTAAAGACTTGTCCTTTGTTTTGTGCCTAAGAATGAAAATTAAAATTACTACCCCGCAACATTTCAGGAATGAGATCAGTAATTCATATAAATCTTAATCTATAATAAAGTTGACTGGTTTGAGGGAAAATTTAGTTTAATAATTGTTCTTAATAAAAGTGAATTACTGTGGGCTAAGGCTGTAGCCCAGTGGCAGAGTGCTCACCTGTTACATGTGAGGCACTGGGTTTGATCCTTAGCACCACATAAAGATAAAAACAAAATAAAAATAAAAGACAAGCTGTTCACCTACAACTACAAAAAAAATTTTTTAAAAAAGTGAATTACTGTATCATAGAGGAGGGGAATGGATAATCCTGAGCGTCTGCTATGACAACTGTGACAGATTTTATAGGCTGGCATACTTTGTACCATGACTCCAGTCAGTCAAGTGTGGCACATGACCAAAGAACAGAGTATCTTTCAGCTGGCTAATGACTAGAAGGTGGCCTGGCACAACAGGTCATTAAATGAATCAATCAGATACTCTTCTTTGGAAGGTCAGCTTTAGTAAGGAGGATGAGAGAGAGCAGAATAGCATCCAGGGTTCTAGGAGAGCAGTTCCTACAGGCAGCTAATAGAGCAGCAGATGCTCTGGTAAGAGACAAATTAGGGAAAGTATGAATAGGAAAAAAGGCGCCCATTTCTGAGGGAAAAGGGGTTTGGCTGATTCCCTTCACTATGAGGCCTGGCTATGCTGTTGAGAGTCTAATCTTTTTTTTTTTTTTTTGTAAATCCTTCAAACTCAGTTACTTAAAAGCAATGATAATGTTTCTAATCCATGTAATCTAAAATACCTAATACAGAGGAGGGAACAAAAGGGAATGAAGATGGAAAGGGAAAAAATGTGATCTGGGGAATGGGCTACTTCTTCTTCTTCTTTTTTTTTCATTTTTTAAGTTGTTGATTGACCTTTATTTATTCATTTATTTATATGCGATGCTGAGGATCGAACCCAGTGCTTCCCACATGCAAGGTAAGTGCTCTACCACTGAGCCACAATCCAAGCCCTAACTTCTTTTATAAATAGAAAACAAGACAGGAAAACAAAAAAAGTAGTAGAAAGCAGAAACGCAAATGTGTCAACTCTGTCAGTAAAACCGATGATACAAATCTTGACAGATTCCCTTTGCACACAAAGCAAAAAGTAAAAAACAAACAAAAAAACCTATTACACAGCTCATTTCTTTTTTTTTTTTTTTGGTACTGGGGATTGAACTCAGGGGCACTCGACCACTGAGCCACATCCCCAGCCCTATTTTGTGTTTTATGTAGAGACAGGGTCTCACTGAGTTGTTTAGCGCCTCGCCATTGCTGAGGCTGGCTTTGAACTCGCGATTCTCCTGTCTCAGCCTCCCTAAGTGCTGGGATTACAAGCGTGAGCCACCGTGCCCGGCTTACACAGCTCATTTCTGAAGTGCTATATTATAGAGGGGATACTGAATGATATACAATGTCCTCAGAAATCCTGGCAAATGGGCTGGGGCTATAGCTCAGTGGTAGAGCGCTTGCCTAGCATGCGTGAAGCACTGGGTTCGATCCTCAGCACCACATATGAATAATAAATGAACAAAATAAAGATCCATCAACAACTAAAAAAATGCTTAAAAAAAAAAAAAAAGAAATCCTGGCAAATGCAGAATCAGAATTTATATAACCACTGCTGCTTATGATATCCAATAAAAGTCAAAACAGAGACTTCCACTTCTAGTCAAGATGGGAGATTTAACCACCCATTGTAAGAAACTAGAAACTGGGCAAAATGTGTAAAACAACTTTGTTAAGTCTATTCAGAGCTGGGTGTGATGGCACACACCTATAATCCCTGCTACTTGGGAGGCTGAGGAGGGGATCAAAAATTAGAGGTTGGCTTGGGTAACTTATCAAGACCCTTGTCTCATAATAAAATAAAAAGGGCAGGAGACTCAGCTTAGTGGTAGAGCACTTAATAGCATGCACAAAGCCCTGGGTTCAATCCCACCAAAAACAAACACAAAATAACAATAAAAAACCCTATTCAGGGAGCTGAGGTTGTGGCTCAGTGGCAGAGTGTTTGCCTTGCATGTGTGAGGCACTGGGTTCCACCCTCAGCACCACATAAAAATAAGTAAACAAAATAAAGACACTGTGTCCATGTATAACTAAAAAATATTAAAAAACAAACAAACAAACCCTATTCAGGGGGCTAGAGTCATGGCTCAGTGGTCAAGCACTTGCCTAGCACGTGTGAGGCACTGGGTTTGATCATCAGCATCACATAAAAATAAATAAAGATACTGTGTCCATCTACAACTAAAAAAAGTAAAAAAAATAATAAAAGAATACACAGAAAAAAAAGTAGCAAGATGGTAGATTTTGTTGTTGTTGTTTTGTTGTTTTTGGTATCGGGGATTGAACTCAGGGGCACTCTCGACCACTGAGCCACATCCTCAGCCCTATTTTGTGTTTTATGTAGAGACAGGGCCTCACTGAGTTGCTTAGTGCCTTGCCATTGCTGAGGCTGGCTTTTTTTTTTTTTGGTACTGGAGATTGAACTCAGGGGCACTTGACCACTGAGCCATATCCCCAGCCCTAGTTTGTGTTTTTTATGTAAAGACAGGGTCTCACTGAGTTGCTTAGCGTCTCTCAGTTGCTGAGGCTGGCTTTGAACTCGCGATTCTCCTGTCTCAGCCTCCCTAGGTTCTGGGATTACAGGCTTGCGCCACCGTGCTCGACTCTGAGGCTGGCTCTGAACTCGCTAATCTCCTGTCTCAACCTCTCAAAGTGCTGGGACTATAGGTGTGCATCACTGCGCCTGGCTAAGATGGTACCTTTAATACCAATCATGTTAGATAACCTTTAAATGTGGATGACTAACATTCCAGTTAAAAGAATGAGATTGTGATATTTTAACAGATACCAGACACAATTAAAGAAATAGTTCATCATAATAAAAGGATCAATTTATCAAGACCATATAAAAGTTCTAAATGCGTATGCATCCAATAGCAGAGTTTCAAATACATGAGGACAGACTGGGGGTGTAGCTCAGAGGTAGAATGCTTGCCTGGCATGCACAAGGCCCTGGTTGCATCCCCAGCACTGGGGGTTGGGGGGCACTGGCAGAACTAAAAGAAGATACAAAGCCACAATTAGTATTGAAGATATGAACACCCCTCTTTCATTAAAAACTGTAAGGGTTGGGTAGTGACACACACCCCTGTAATGCCAGCAGCTTAGGAGGCTGAGGTAGGAGGATCACAAGTTCAAAGGCAGCCTCAGCAACTTTGCAAGGCCCTAAGCAACTTAGTGAGACCCTGTCTCTAAATAAAAAAGAAAAAGGGCTGGGGATGTGACTCAGTGGTTAAACGCCTCTGGGTTTAATCCCTGGTACCAAAAAATAAAGCCAGAATTACCATAACACAAACAAGACAAAAACATTACAAGAAAACTAAAGACCAATACTCCTCAAGATTAATGAACAAAACTCCTTTTATAAAAACTATTAGCAAGCCAGGTACAGTAGTGCATGCCTATAATCCCAACCAACAGGAGACTGAGGCAATAGGATTAGAAGTTGAAGGTTAGCTTGGACAATTTACCCAAGTCACTGTCTCAAAACAAAAATAAAAAGGATGAGGATATAGCTCAGTGGTAGAGCATCCCTGGGTTTAATTCCTAGTACTGAAAATCAATCAGCCAGTCAGTCAGTCAATCAATCAATCAATCAATGAAAAGTATTAGCAAACTGAATACAGGACAATTCATTAAAACCAAGTGAAGCCAGTGTGGTGGCACATGCCAGCAAGGCCAGTGGCTTGGAGGCTGAGACAGGAGAATTGCAAATTCAAAGCCTGCCTCAGCTTTGAATGAGGAACTAAACAACCTCAGCTTTGGTGAGGAACTGAACAACCCAGTTTGACCCTGTCTCTAAATAAAATACAAATGGCACTGGGGATGTGGCTCAGTGGTCAAGTGCCTCAGTTCAATCTCTGGTACCCTCCCCTCAAAACAAACACAAAACCACGTGAGTTTATACCATGAATGCAAGTTAGCCTAACAGTTAAAACTCAACCATAAGGTACACAGAATAAAGGAAAAACACTATTATGATCCTCTAAATAAATGCACAAAAAATGTACCTGACAAAATTAACCACTCATTCATGATAAAAAATCACTAATCTACAAATAAAGGGTAGAAGGGGATTTTCCTCAATCCAATAAAGAGTATCTATGATAAACTTATAGCTAATATCATGCTTAATGTACTAGAGATTTCAGCCAGTACAAAAAGGCAAGAAAAAGAAAAAAGGCTTATAAGCTGGAAAGAGAGAAACTGCCTTTATTTACAGATAATATACCAATGTTATAGGTAACATATCAAACGCTAAATAGTCTCTTAAAAAATCAGCAAAAGCAGCCGAGTGTGGTGTTGAACACCTGTAATCCCAGCACTTTGGGAGGCTGAGACAGGAGGATTGTGAGTTCAAAGCCAGTCTCAGCAATGGCGAGGTGCTAATAAGCAATTCAGTGAGACCCTGTCTTTATATAAAACACAAAATAGGGCTGGGAATGTGGCTCAGTGGTCAAGTACTCCTGAGTTCAATCCCTGGTACCAAACAAACAAACAAACAAATCAGCAAAAGTAGAAGGAAAACTTAGTATGGTTTGTATAATATAAAAATCAAGGGGCTGAGGTTATGGCGCAGTGGTAGCGTGCTCGCCTAGCATGCGGGAGGCACTGGGTTTGATCCTCAGCACCACACAAAAAATAAAAAAAATTAAGATATTGTGTCCACCTACAACTAAAAATAAATATTAAAAAAAATCAATTACATTTCTGTGTACTAGCAATAACCAACTGGAAATAGAAATTTAAAAATCTATCATTTATAATAACGTAAGACAGCATAAAATACTCATGAATAAATTTAGCAAGATACATGTTAAGATGTTTAATAAAAACTACAAAAAAAAAAAGAAAGGAAATCCAATGGATTAAACAATTTCAAGACTTACTATGAAATTCTAGTAATCAAGACAGTAACCTAGCAAAAGAACAGGCATATGTATCAATGGAAGAGAACAGATAATTCAGATACAAACCTTGGGAAAAGTTTTGTTTTGGGGATTTGTTTTTTTGGTACCAGGAATTAAACTCAGGGACACTCGGCTCTTTTTTATATTTATTTAGAGACAAGGTCTTACTGAATTGTTTAGGGCCAGGCAAAGTTGCTGAGGCTGGCTTTCAACTTGCAATCCTCCTGTCCTCAGCCTCCCAAGCTGCTGGGATTACATGTGTGCACCAACACACACAGCTGTATTGGGGATTTAACCAAAGGGCACTTTACCACTGAGCTACATGCCTAGTTTATTTTTTGAGACAGGGTCTTACTAAGTTGCTGAAGGCCTTGCTAATTTGCTGAGGCTAGCCTCAAATTTGTGATCTTCCTGTCTCAGCCTCCCAAATCACTGTGATTACAGGCATTTGCTAATGTGCCCAGCTCAGAAAAGGATAATTCTTTTTTTTTGTACCAGAGATTGAACTTGGGTATTTGACCACTTAGCCACGTCCCCAGACCTATTTTGTGTTTTATGTAGAGACAAGGTCTCACTGAGTTGCTTAGTGCCTCACCGTTGCTGAGGCTGGCTTTGAACTTGTGATCCTCCTGTCTCAGCCTCCCAAAAGGCTGGAATTACAGGTGTGCACCACCGTGCCCAGCTCAAAGAGTAATTCTTCTTTTTTTTGGTACCAGGTACTGAACCTAGGGGTGCATAACCATTGATCCATAGCCTAAACCCCCTTTTTTTTAAAAATATTTTTTTAGTTGTGGATGGACACAATGTCTTTATTTTATTGCTTTGTATGTGGTGCTGAGGATCGAACCCAGGGCCTCACGCATGCGAGGCAAGTGCTCTACCGCTGAGCCACAGCCCCAGCCCCTCCTAAACCTTTTTATTTTTAAATAGAGTCTCACTAAATTGCTGGGGCTGGGTCTGAACTTGCAATCCTCCTGCCTCAGCCTCCCAAGCCACTGGGATTATAGGTGTGTGCCACAATGTCTGGAAGATAATTCTTTTAATAAATGGTGCTAGAACAACTGGATATTCATATGCCAAAAAAAAAAAAAAGCCCCTAAGTCTTTATAAAAAGTCACAAAAAGTTGTATAAAACTTTGAGAAATAGTTTAGCAGTTTCTTGTAAATTAAACACTATATATATGAATCAGTAATTCTATTAATTTCTTAACTTAAAGAAATGAAAACACATGTAGACACGAAAACTCATGTTGGAATGTTCATAGATTCTTTATTAATAATAACCAAAAACTACTAATACAAATATCATCAACAAGTAAACAGATTAAACCGTGTGGCACAGTAAAACAGGAAAATGGAAAATTCAGCAGTAAAAGTAAAAAAAACTACTAAACTGGGGTTATAGTTCAGTGATAGAGTACTTGCTTCACATGCTTGAGGGGCTCTGGGTTCCATCCCCAGCAATGGGAAAAACAAACATGGAAAAATCTCAAAAACATTGTCCCAAGTAAAATAAACCAGACACAAAAGAAAACTTACTGTATGATCCTATTTATATAAAATTCTAGAAAAGACAAATCTAATTTATAGGGGACAAAGACAAAAAAATCAATGCTTTGCCAGTGCTAGGGGGAGACAGGGACCAGAGTGATAGAGTCAGGGGGGGCAACATTCTTATCACTCTTTTTTTTTTAATATTTATTTATTTTTTAGTTGTAGGTGGACAGAATATCTTTATTTTATTTTTATGTGGTGCTGAGGATCGAACCCAGTGTCTCACGCGTGCTAGGCGAGCACGCTACCACTGCGCCATAACCTCAGCCCCTCTTATCACTCTTGATTAGTGTGGTTAACTTCACAGGTGCATACATTTGTCAAAACTTACCAAAATGTACACTTAAATGGGTGCATTTATTTCATGTAAAGTGTACCTTAGTAAAGGTGATTTTTTTAAATAAAGGCAAACTTTCAAATACACATAGCAGGTGGGCTTTTTGATTTTATCTCCTCTTGCTCCTAATATCCCTCACTAAATCAGATGTCTCAAATCAATAATCTCAGCAACCATCTAAAGAAATTAGAAAAAGAAGAGCAAATGAAAATCAAAGCAAGCAGAAAAAAGGAAATAATAAACATCAGAACAGTGGGCTAGGGATGAAGCAAGCACTTGCCCAGAATGCATGAGACCCTGGGTTCAAACCCCAGCACCACAAATAAATAAAAAACAAAAATAAAAAAATCAGAATAGAAATCAATGAAATAGAACTGGCAGCAGTGCCACAGACCTGTAATCCCAATTATTAAGGAAGCTGAAGCAGGAGGATCTCCAGTTTGAGGCCAGCCTGGGTACCTTAGCAAGATCCTGTGCCAAAATATAATTTTAAAAAATGGCTGGAGATGTAGCTCCATGGTAGAGCACTTATCTAATATATCCAAGGGTGCAAGGTCCTAGGTAGGATTGCCAATACTACCAAAAAAAAAAAAGAAAAGAAAGAAAGAAAAGAGAAATGAAAAATCCAAGATAAAATTATAGAACCTATAGGTCATAACAGTTAATAGACTCAATATTTTTCTTCTGAGGTCAAAAACAAGGTAACAGGGGCTGAGGATATAGCTCAATTGATAGAGTGCTTGCCTTGCATGCACAAGGCCCTGGGTTCGATCCCCAGCACCACCAAAACAAACAAAAAAAACAAGGTAACATGGGGCTGGGACTGTAGCTCAGTGGTAGAGTGCTTGCCTAGCATTCATGAGGCACTGGATTCAATCCTCAGCACCACATATAAATAATAAATGAATGAAAGATCTACCAACAACTAAAAAAAAAACAAGGTAACAATCTCATTATTTGTATTCAGCATTGTAGTGAGTGCAAGAAGACAAGAAAAGCATATCCAAGTTCGATAAATGATATCCAAATTAAATGATATCCAAGTTCGATAGAGACAAGTAAAAATGTATTTGCTGAAAACAAATCATCTATGTAGAAAATCTGATGGAATCTATAAAACTAATAGGTGAATTTAGGAAAGCTTGCAGAATATAAGATCAATAGTCAAAAATCAATTAAATTTCTTTTTTCTTTTCTTTTTGGTAATGGGGATTAAACCCAGAGGCACTCTATCACTGAGCCACATCCCCAGCCCTTTTTAATTTTTATTTTGAGAGAGGTATCATTAAAATGCTGAGGCTGGCCTCAAATTTAAGAATCTCCTGCCACAGATTTCCAAGTCATTAAGATTACAGGCATGCACCACAACACTGGCTAAAAATATATTTATTTATTTATTTCTATGGTACTGGGGATAGAACCCAGGAGTGCTCTAACACTGAGCTACATTCCGAGGCCATTTATTTTTTAATATTCAGACAAGGTCTCACTAGGTCGCTAATGCTGGCCTCAAACTTACAATTCTCCTTATTCAGCCTCCCAAGTTGCTGGTAATACAGATGTGTGCCACTGTGCTCAACTAAAACTTCTGCTCTTTAAAAGACACTGTTAAGAGAAGAAAGGAGCTGCGCGCAATGACACATGCCTATAATCCCAGAGGCTAGGGAGGCAGAGGCAGGAAAATTGCAAGTTCAAAGGCAGCCTCAGCAAAAGTGAGGTGCTAAGCAACTCAGTGAGACCTTGTCTCAAAAAATAAAAAGGGCTGAGGATGTGGCTCAGTGGTGAAGTGCCATGGATTCAATCACTAGTACCAAAAAGAAAAGGAAAAAAAGACGAGCCACAGACTGGGAGGAAATGGGCAAAAGATCCCTCACCAAGGAAGATATATAAATGGCAAATAAGTACATGAAAAGGTACCTAACATTGTCATCATTAGGGAAATGCTAATTAAAACCATAATGCAGTGGGACACTAAGGCAGGAGGAATGCAAGTTCAAGGCCAACCTCCACAAGTTAGTGAGGCCCTAAGAAACTTAATGAGACTTTGCTCAAAATAAAAAAATAAAAGGGCTAGGAATGTAGCTCATTGGTAAAGCACTCTTTGGTTCAATCCTCAGTACCAAATAAAACTAACAAATGTTGGCAAGGATGTGGAAAAACTGGAACCCTTGTGCATTGGCGGAAATATAAAATGGTGCAGCTGCTGTGGATAAACAATTTGGCAGTTCCTCAAAAAATTAAAAATAGGGCTGGGATGTAGCTCAGGTTTAGAGTACTTGCCTAGCATGCAAGAGGCTCTCGGTTTGATCCCCAGCACCACACATACACAGCACAAAAATTAAAAATAGAATTACCATGTGATACAGCAAATCTACTTCTGTATACATAAGAATTGAAAGCAAGGTCTCAAAGAGATATCTGTAGACCCATATATGTAGCAGCAATAATAGCTAAAAGTTGAAAGCAATCCAAGTGTCCAACTGATAGATGAATGGATCTAAAAAATGTGATATAGCTGGGCGTGGTGGCACATGCCTGTAGTCTCACTTTGGGAGGCTGAGACAGGAGAATTGCAAGTTCAAAGCCAGCCTCAGCAATGGAGAGGCACTAAGCAACTCAGTGAGACCCTGTCTCTAAATAAAACACAAAAAAAGGGCTGGGGATGTGGCTCAATGGTTGGGTACTCCTAAGTTCAATCCCAGGTATCCAAAAAAAAAAAAGTGATATATACATACCATGAAATACTATTCGGTCTAAAAAAAGAAGGAAATTTTATTATGTGCTACAACATGGATGAACCTTGAGGTCATTATACTAAGATAAATAAGCCAGTCATAAAATTAAAAATACTGTATCATTAGACTTATGTGAGGTACCTAGGATAGTCAAATTCATAGACAAAAAAGGGTGCTTGCAAGGGCCTGAGGGAAGCAAAGATGAAGAGCTTTTGTTTAATGAGTATAGACAGAGCCTAACATTTATAAGACAAAAAAGTTCTTGAGATGTTTTGTGATGACAGGTGTACAATACCGTGAATGTACTTAATACTATTGGATGATATACCTTCAAGTGGCAAAGGCGGGGGGGGGGGGGGCAGTAAAAAAAAAAAAAAGGTCAATGTGTATGCTATGCCTATTTTTCTATAACATAAAATTAGGAAGAAAATACTGACTGATCCAAGTGTTTCTAAGGATGAGAGCAACTGGAATGCATACAATGCTGGTAGGAATATAAAATGGTACATTCACTCTGGATAAGAGTTTGGCAGTATCTTGAAAAGCTGAACATACACTTACTATATGATCCACTGATATTTTTAAATTTAAAACTCAATACATATGAATTTTAAAATAATTATACTGGGATGGGAATAGAGCTCAGTGGTACAGCACTTGTCTAGCATGCTGAAGGACATGGGTCTGATCCTCAACACAATGAAAAAAAAAATGCTGAGAGAAGGAAGCCAGGCTCAGAAAAGGGGTATACATTGTATGATTCCATTCTTACAAAACTCTAGAAAATATAAACCACAGTGACAGAAGATCAATGGTTGCCTAGGAATGGGTGGGTAGGGTAGAAGGGAGGAATTATAAGCATGCACTAAGGAACTCTGGGGTCTGATATATTTATTATCTTAATTTTAATGGTAATTTCATGGGTATACACATATACCAAAACTCGAAAAACTATATACTGAAAGTATGTAGTGTATGGGATGTCAGTTGTAACTCAGCGGTAGAGCACCTGCCTAGCATGCGTGAGGCCCCTGGGTTCAATCCCTAGTACCACAAAAAGAGAAAAAGAAATCATTAATGTAAATGTAGAAATGAATAGAATGAAAAGGTTGAGAAAATAATCTATCAAGTCTAATGGAGATGGAGGGAGAACAAGGAAAGGAAAAAAACAGAGACTTAGAAGGTCAATCCTTGAAAGTTCCACATTTAACAGAAAGAAGAAAACAGATATAGAGAGGAAACAATCACCAAAAACATGCAAGTAGACAGGCATGGTGGTGCATGCCTGTAATTCCAGCTACTCCAAAAGCTGAGGCAGGAGAATTGCAAGTTCAAAGCTAGCTTCAGCGACTTAGCAAGAGACTCTGTTTCAAAATAAAATGAAAAAGGGCTTGGGATGTAGCTCAGTGGTAGAACACTTGCCTAGTATGTTTCTAGGCCTTGGGTTCTATCCCCAGTACCACAAAAAACAACTCAGAATTGAATGATATATATCCCAGATTAAAAGACCAAATGAGTAGTATAAGGAATGGAAGGGGAAAATAAGAACCAAAAACACTCCACAGCACCAAGATATCTCAATAGTCAGTACAAAATTTTAGAATACAATGGATAAAAAGAAGATCCTAAGAACTTCTAGAGGAAAAAAACAGTAGGTCACATACAAGGGAATAATTAACAACAGACTTTATTTTTAAATGAGGTAACGTTTTTTGTAGCTTTATTTTATTCATTTTTTAAAAAATATTTTTTTTAGTTGTTGATGGACCTTTATTTATATGTGGTGCTGATGATCAAACCGGCGCTTCACACATGGTAGGCAAGTGCTCTACCACTGAGCTACAACTCCAGCCCAACAACAGACTTTTTAACAGTAATGAGTGCATGTACATCTTTAAATTTCTGAAGAAAAATGACTTGCAATCTAGTGTTCTATACCAAACTATCAATCAAGTACTAAAACCAAAGATGAAGAAAGAAAAACAAAGGATCCAGGAAACAGAATTCAATCTAGGAGGGCAGCAAAGGAAAATCCTAGCTCTTGTAGCAGGGCTACAAAACAAGCAATGCAGATTTGAATAACAGAGGATACTAGGAAGGAGAACTCCAGAAAAAAAATTAGGAGTTGATAGATTACTGGTATGTTTGAGCATTTATGGTGGGGAAGGGACACTGATTAAAATATAAGTTCATATTTTTTTAAAAATTAAAGATAAATTCATTTGTAGTCTTAAAAAAAGTGAGGCAATTAACAACTCCAGAAAAAGGAATGATTTAAGAAAATGAAACCACAAGACACTACTTGGCTCTGTAGTGATCAATATTTACTTATTTGTAACACAAACAATAAATACTAACAACATCCATTAGGATAACTGCTATTAAAAAAAAAAACAAGTGTTCCAAAGATAGAAAAACTGAACTTTAGTACAATAGTAGTGGGACTATAAAATGGTACAACTGCTATGAAACATAGTATGGAGGTTACTAAAAAATAAAGGGGCTGGGACCGTAGCTCAGTGACAGAGTGCTTGCCTAGCATGTGTGAGGCACTGGGTCCAATCCTCAGCATCACAAAAATAAACAAATAAAATAAAGGAATTCTGTCCATCTACAACTACAAATAAATAAATAAATAAAAATAAAAATAACATATGATCCAGTAATCCCACTTCTGGATATATATCCAAAAAGAATTTAAAGCAAAGTCTCAGAGATATTTGTAGACCCATGTTCATAGCAGCTCTATTCGTAACAGCCAAGAGGTGGAAGTAACAGAATGTCTTTCATCCGATCAATGGATAAACAAGATGTGGTATACATAAACAATGGAATAGCCTTAAAAGGGAAGGAAATCCTGTCATATGCCACAATACAAATGAATCTTGCAGACATTAAGTGATATAAAGTAGTCACAGACACACAAATCCAAATACTGTATCATTCCACTTATATGAATGAGGGATAAGGGAGAAGTGCAGTTTTTGTTTAATGGATAAGGAATTTCAGATTTGCAAGATGAAAAAGTTCTAGAGATCTGTTTCATAATAATATGCACATATGTAACACTACTGAACTGTAGTGTTCAGTAACACTTTAAGCTGGTTAAGATGGAACAGGGTGTGGTGATGCACACCTGTGATCCCAACGACTTAAGAGACTGAGGCAAGAGGATCTGAAGTTTTTGAGGCCAACCTGGGAAACTCAGCAAGAACCTGTCTCAAAAATAAAAAATGGGTTGGGGATATATCTCAGAGGTAGAAGGCTTACATAGCATGTGCAACAGCCTGGGCTCAAACCCCAGTACCACAAAAAAAGCAACAAAAACTCAAGATGGAAAATTTTACCGGGTATGGTGGCACATGCCTATAATCCTAGCAGCTAGGGAGGCTGAAGCAGAAGGTTCCTAAGTTCAAATCCAGTCTCAGCAACTTAGTGATGCCCTAAGCAATTCAGTGAGACCCTGTCTCTAAATAAAATATAAAAAAGGGCTGAGGATGCGGCTCACTGATTGAGCACCCCTGGGTTCAATCCCTGGTACCAAAAAGAAAAAAAATTAATGGCATTATGAGAACAGAGCCAGTTTGAGATAAACTGAATCTCAAAAAGAAAAGTAACTATAATTGATTATAATAATTTTTTTAAAATCCATAAGCACTGGAGATATAGTTCAGTGCTAGAATACATAATTAGCATGTACAAGTCCCTGGGTTTAGTCCATGACCCAAATAAGTTATTTAAAAAAAAAAAAAAAATCCATGAGCTCACAGTGATATTTTAAAAAAGTAGAGTTGGGCCTGGTGGAGCACACCTGTAATCCCAGTGGCTTAGGAGGCTAAAGCAGGAAGATCACAAGTTCAAAGCCAGCCCGAAGCAACTTAGTGAGATCATGTGTCAAAATAAAAAAAGGGCTGGGGATGTGGCTCAGTGGTTGACAGGTCCTAGGTTCAATCCCTAGTACTAAAAAAAAAAAAGTAGAAAATCTTTAACCTGGCATAGTACAGCATAGCTACCTGGGAGGCTGAGTCAGGAAGATGGCTAAGCACAGGAGTTTGAGGCCAGTCTGGGCAACACAGCAAGACTTTATATCGAAAAAAGGAAAGAGGGGCTGAGGTTACGGCTCAGTGGTAGAGTGCTCACCTAGCATGTGGTGGCACTGGGTTCGATCCTCAGCACCACATAAAAATAAAATAAAGATATTGTGTCCACCTACAACTAAAAAAAAACGAAAAACGAAAGAAGGGAGGGAGAGAAGGATGGAAGCAAGCAGGCAGGCAAGCAGGCTAATAACTATAGAAGAAATGATGTATTTAGAAAATAAGCATTTTCTATGTAATACTCAGTATAATAGCTCATTCAGGCAAAGATCATCAATGAATGCTCAAATCATTAGGTGAATAGTTTGCTGGAAACAGGATATTCATATGGTACCAAAGTATCACCCCACAGATGACTTACTAATTACACAGAGGAAAAACATAATTTACATTGGAAAGATATGGCAGTTAACATCTGAATATTATTACTAATATTAGTAGAACAACCTGTCATTAGTGCCTCCTAATCTGATATAGGATGAATACATAACAGCAGTTCTGAACTATTCCTACCCAACACCTTAATCTGAATCTAATCTCTGTTCCTAGACCCAACTTCTAGTTTACAGAAATACAGGGAATGGAAGAACAAATTAAACACCACCAAGGGAATGATCAGACAAAATTTAGAATGTGGGACAATCTACAAAACAAGTGACCTAAATTAAAAGAGATTAAGCAGACAAAAACTAAACATGTGAACCTTGATTAGATACTATTTGAACAAAGTTACAAAAAGACATTTTGGAACAAATGTGGAAATTGGAATACGGACTAGATATTAGATGATTTTAAGAAATAATGATTAAAAATAAATTGTCAATTAACATAAAAATGTTTAACCTTACTAATTATTAAAACAAAATTGTTAAAATTTGCCTATCAATATCGGTGACAATAAAATTAATACAAATTTTTTGGGGCAGGACAATCTGGTAACATGTAACAAAAGTTTTTAAAATGTTTATATACTTTACCCAGCAATTCCACTTCTAGGCATTCATCCTATAGAAATAAGAGTTGTACATAAACATTTATTGACCAGAATATTTACTACAGAATTACTAATGAAAAAATGTTGATACAACCTAATTATCCAAGATGGAATAAATTATGTAACAGAACATTTAGTAATAATTAAAAATCTATGTGGAATATTTAACATGTAATGGTCCTTAAAATACATTAAGTACAAAGAAAGCAGATTACAAAATAAGTAATTTATTTCCCTGTATATATTCTACCTTATAGGAAACATAATTATCAAAATATTAATTTTGTAGAATGGATTGATAAGTGATTTTAATTTTTTTCTTTGTAGGAGGACCAGTTTCTAATAACTGAAAAGAATAAAAATGGAAGAGCAAAATTATTTTTTTATAATCCTAGACAGCAGAACTAAGAACTACCACCTAAAATAACAAGGAAGCCAAATTCGATCCACTGTAAGGAATAACTTTCCCACAATTATGAATTTTCAAAGCAATTGAAATGGCCGACCTCATGGTAATGAGTTATGCATATAAGAACTTTGAGCAAAGGCTGAATGGTCATTTGGAAAAGATATACAGAACAGATTTATGTGTTAGGAGATTAAAGAGAAGATCTTAACGGTGCTTTTCAACTAGAACTGATAATTCCATATAAAGTTTTTCACTAGTCGCCGGGTTGCTAGGAAGGAACTAACATTTTTATTTTGTAAATGGGTTATTAAAAACCTATATGGCACTAAATTACACAAAAGAAAGTATGCCTACATTAAAATAATGGAGTTAAAGGATGATTTGTTACATCTGTATCAATAATATACACATTAGTGATAAAGTAAAAGGAGATGACTAACACAATGGAAAGAATTCAGACTGAATTAACAAGAACTACCTTTCAATCTGACCCCTACCAATTTCTCTGTGTCTAATAAGAATCTGAAGAATTAAACTTTTCCAGGCTGGGATTGTAGCTAAGTGGTAGAGCGCTTGCCTCGCATGTGTGAGGCACTGGGTTCGATCCTCAGCACCACATAAAAATAAACAAAATAAAGATATTAAAAAAAAATTAAAAAAAAAAAAACTTTTCCAAGGTAAACTAGCACTAAATATCTCAAAAGAAAGACAAGTGGCACTGTACCATCTTTTTTGATTCTGGATGGCCTTAATCATATATAAACAGAGGAAAGATGAAGAATAAAGCTGTCCTCCCTTTTTAATGTGTCTACAAAATGTTAAGACTTTGGATATATCAATACTGGGCAGTAGAAAGTGACACAAAAATTTAGTATCTGGTGGGCATGGTGGTGCACACCTGTAATCTCAGCTACATGGGATGCTGAGTAAGGATGATTGCAAAGTCAAAGCCAGCCTGGGCAACTTAACAATACCCTCAAAATAAAAAGTAAAAAGGGGGCTAGGCTCAGTGATAGACTGCCCTGAGCTCACTCCTCAGTACCAAAAACCAAACAGAACAAAAAACCTTAGCATTGGGTTAAGGATGTAACTCAGTGGTAAGAGTGCTTGCCAGGTGTGGATGAGGCCTAGGGTTCAATCCTCAGCAAAACACACACACATACACACACATACAAAAAAAACTACCACCACCACCAACAAAAAAACCAATATCATGCTAGATTCCTAGAAGGCAGATGGAAATGCTAGAGACCTATGAAAACTTTAGAATATCTGTGATGCTGAAAATCATTAGATGTCAGAATAAAATTCTCTAAAAGATATAATTTTTATTTTTAAAAATTAATTAATTTGTTTTTGTGGTATTGGGGACTGAACCCAGGAGCATTCTTACCAGAGAACTATACTCTCAGCTCTTTTTTTTTTTTTTCCCAATATCTTTATTTATTTTTATGTGGTGCTGAGGATCAAACCCAGTGCCTCACACATGCAAGGCAAGCGCTCTACCACTGAGCTACAATCCCAGCCCTATTCCCAGCTCTTTATTTTTAAATTCAATACAGGTTTTCACTAAGTTGCCCGTGCTAGCCTTGAACTTTCAATCTCCCTGCCTCAGCCTCCTGAGTAGCCAGGATTATAGGTGTGTGCCACCACACCTAGCTGAAAAGTAAAAATATCCTTTCAATATGTAAATGATCTAATATAAACAAAAGTATAGTATAATGAACACACATAAACTCATCACTCAGCTTCATCAGCTACATTTTATCAAAGCTGTTACATCTAATTTTCCAAGTTTGGGTTTTTTTTATTTTCTTTTGAGATTTCAATACCAGATATCACAGTATTTTATCTATAAAAACTTCAGTATGAAAAGATGTTCTTTTTTTTTTTTGGTACTGGAGACTGAACTCAGGGGCACTCGACCACTGAGCCACATCCCCAGCCCTATTTTGTGTTTTATGTAGAGACAGGGTCTCACTGAGTTGTTTAGTGCCTCGCCATTGCTGAGGCTGGCTTTGAACTCGCAATTCTCCTGTCTCAGCCTCCATAAGTGCTGGGATTACAGGCTTGCACTACTGCACCTGGCTGAACTTTCCTGTTAACAATAAGTATTCAATAAATGCTGGTTACCAGGACTCAGTATTGTTCTATGAATTAACTTACATACATAATCTTCACACAAAACCTCATTATCCTCATTTTATAGTTGAGTTTATAATGAGTCAATGTCACCCAACCAATAAGCAGTGGTGCCAAAATATGAACCCAGACTAGACCAGATTTTATTTTCCCAACCACTAAGGTCTGTTGCTTTTTTACGTAGTTATTCTAGCTGCACCTTGGACATATGTATGGGAGAGAGATTGCTAAATGAGAAAGAGAATGGAATGGAAAAGATTCTTTAATGTGAATGGTTGCTCCTTGCTTTTCCTGTTTTCTTTAAATGGGCCAGATAAGAAAGCAAAATGTAACTAGGTATCAATATCAACTGCCTAAGGAGGAGGAAAATCACCTTACAGAGACAAAAGCAGTGACCAGGCCTTTTCCACAGAACTTGAATATAAACAAATCTAATTTGCCCCTCCCAACAACATGGGTGGAAAAGTGTCTTTACTTCTACCAGACCTAAAAAAATAAAAACAGTTCAAGAAAAAAGATCTCACAAGCAGAGGGTTGAGAAATCAGAATATTTTTTTTCTCCATTTGCACTTTTATTTGAATGTAACTTGATTGCTTAGTAAAATCCTGAGTAAAAAATAAAAAAACTTGGAATAAAAACTTTTTCTGATGGATAACTTGGGAGTTTCACTCACAGGCTTATAAAACAAACAAAAGACTAATTCAAAGACTTTACAAAAGAAAGGGGAGTGTCTTCGGCTGAAGCAATGATAACCCCCCCCCCCAACTTAGCAACAATCATGTCTTTTCTCTGGAACTTACCCAGGACTTCCTCCTTCCCCATCTTCCACTCCTCCCAAATGCAAACACAGGAATCGTTCCCATCACCTACTGTATTTTTAAATGCAATTCTTTAGAGAACTAAGCAATATTGCCATGTAATTATCTTCTCCTTCCCTGGACTAAGAATTTCCAGCGGGCCAAGGCCCTCTATAACTTCTCTTTACATTACCAATTTCTAATCTTCAGACCCAGTACCATTGAAAGTACCCAAGAAAGGTTTACTAAATGAATAGGGAAAGAAGCTAAAGATCGCAGAACATAGAGTGATCTATAGGAGAAAGAATTTTTTTTTTTTTTGGTACTGGAGATTGAACTCAGGGGCACTCGACCACTGAGCCATATCCCCAGCCTTATTTTGTGTTTTATGTAGAGACAGGGTCTCACTGAGCTGCTTAGCGCCTCTGTTACTGAGACTGGCTTTGAACTTGCGATTCTCCTGTCTCAGCCTCCCTAAATGCTGGGATTACAGGCTTACGCCACTGCGCCCGGCTAAAAAAATTCTTTTATCAACATAAAACCACCCTAATTTCGCCCGGCTAAAAAAATTCTTTTATCAACATAAAACCACCCTAATTTCTGCACCTTCAGTTCTGCCCACAAGTTTCCCTTTGGAATTTTTCCTAATTTTTCCAACAGTTCAAGCTGAATGGTAACATGGAATATACTCTTTTAAGAGCTGGAGTAAGAAATTAGCCCCTTTGGTTTGCAACAGCCTATAATGAAACAGGAAAAAATTAGCTTAAAGGATCTGGAAGATAGTCAAACCTTTTAGGAACTTTTATTCAGAAGCCAGGATGCAGGATGGTGTTTGAAATGCTTGCTTTTTCACATGTAAATGCTAAAGTCAACAGGGAAAATAAATGATTTCAAATTAACTAGTAAGGTCATCCACTTCTACTACTTTTCAGGCAAAAAAATTCCTAGCAAAAAAAGTAGAGGTCTGAGCTGCAGCCCTCAACCATGAGGGATGCATTCTTCATATACAATACTAATATGAGTCTGCTTAGACTCTTCCCTAATACTGGTTAGACAAACCACTTTGGGTGATTTATCTGGCTAGGCAATCCCTTGAAGTAAAAATCTTTGGGTAAGGAAGTATCTTTGTCATCAATTTAGGAAAAATCAAAACAATCTCCCAATTTAAGATGCACTACACTAGAAAGAAAAAGTCCCATTACATGTTTTATATACCCTTCTTTTGTTACCATGTTACCTTGGTTAGAGTCCCCTGGATCTTCTATATGATCAAAGACACTCCTGAGATAAATTTGCTTCTGCTGTTCTAGATCTGATTGTGAAAACGTCGAAACATTAGTCCTTGAACAAAGCAAACCAGGAGGAAAAACAGTCCATTAGAATCATAAATATACTGCTTTGTAAAGAGAAGTCACATATTGCTGTTAGAACAACCAACTTTCAGAGGCAAAATTCTCTTCAAGATCCAGTGACAGAAGACAGTATTAGTCATATAATATTAAACTGAAACCAAGTATGAAACCGAGAGTAAATGAGAAGAAATAGATACAACCTCCTGCTAACAAGGAATAGGAAGGTAAAGATTACCTAGTCCCTAGAGAAAGAAAGCATTTGTTGAATAATTCAATGTTAGTCAGGAAATATCTAACTTCACAGAGCCACAGAAAAGTTGAATGAGATAAAGACTGAAAAGAATAAGCTAAATCTGGCAACTAGGGCAATGGTGACTATGGCAAGAGCAATTTCTGGCCCTTGCTCATACCAACCTCATTGTATTAAAGTCAGTGGATAAAAATATTGAGATTATAAATTTATTACTGTTTCAAGTAATGTGACTTGTGTTCCTTTGGTATAATTCCCATTGTAAGCAATTGATAAGATCTCCCTCAGTTATGCAAACAAAACAGAAAACTGGGATTGGGGAGCCAAGGGGGACTATATTTATAATATTTAAAAATTTAAAATCAGAATAAATAAAATATATAATCAACGTGTGACAAAAATTCTTTTTTAAAATTTCAATGTAAGAAAGTCAATTGATTTCAACCCCCAAAAAAGAATAATTTTTCTAGTACATTCAGTGAAAAGGCCCATGTACAGACACTGCCATCTCCTGGCAAAAAGAAAATCAACTAAAAAGGTGACCCAAATATCTGCAACCCCTGACTAGAATTTTCCGCCAAGGACCTGTGTACAAATTGGCAGAAATGACTAAAGAATTTTCTACATAGTTGAATGTTAACATTTTTGTTAAAATTACTCCATATGCTCCTATCATACATGTTACTAGGCTTCTACACAAGAAGAAAGTTCTTACATTTATATAGTGCTTTCTCTATATGGTTTTTACCTTAAAAATAACCCTGTGAGGTAGCAGAGAAGGCATCATAAGTTTTATTTTAACTGACATAAAAAAACCAACATGAGAGATTATTTGACTTGCTCAAGATCACACAGTTAATAGTACCAGAATTTCAAGTCTGCTTACTCCCCATGTAGTTTTCTCTCATACAAAGGGGATATTTTGGGGAGGGAAAAAAATAAATAAAAGAGAA
This sequence comes from Xerus rutilus, assembly GCA_028644305.1. NCBI lineage: Eukaryota > Metazoa > Chordata > Mammalia > Rodentia > Sciuridae > Xerus > Xerus rutilus. The sequence continues at coordinate 21,447,015 of CM053400.1, read as the reverse complement.
CCAAAAGAAACCAGAGTATTTATACTGTTACATTACCTGGTTTTGGTTTGTAGAACAGGAATGACTTTGCCTAGTCTTCTCTCACGGACTTTCATATCCCCAGAATCCTTGTCATCCTGGTTTTTTTGTTGTTGTTATTTTTTAAGGCAGAAGGAATGCAAAAGGAAGATGGTTCTTAGTTATAAGTTCTTCTTTTCTTTTAAGTCTCAGCTATAACATATAACTGAAAATAACACTTAGCCGGGCATGGTGGCACACACCTGTAATCCTTGCACTTTGGGAGACTGAGACAGGAGAATCGCGAGTTCAAAGCCAGCCTCAGCAATGGCGAGGCACTAAGCAACTCAGTGAGACGCTGTCTCTACATAAAACACAAAATAGGGCTGCGGATGTGGCTCAGTGGTCTAGTACCCCTGAGTTCAATCCCGAGTACCAAAAAAAGAAGGAAAAAAAAAAGAAAATAACACTTTATGGAAATATTTTTTAATTAAAGGTTAGAAATGAATAGCCTTGAACATTACTATCTACCACACACTATAGTAGAGCTTTAAATGAAACAGCAACTATAATCTTAAAAATAAATAAATAAATAGGTAGGGATTATTATACAGAATCCATTTGGCAGAAAGGAAATCAGGCTCAAAGAAGTTACGTAAATTGTCCAAAAAAAAATTTTTTTTTCACTTCTTCAGTGGTTGACTCAAGTACTATACTGGATAAAATATAGCAACCGAAGATAGAGACTTAGGATAAAATCCAAAGAAAGAAGAATTAATAATAAAATAATCATCATAGTAATAACAAACAATAATATGATATGATGTACCAGGTACTGTAAATACATATTTCACTAATCCTCACTCTACCTACAAATATTATTTATGCTGGGCATGGTGGTACACTCCTGTAATCCCAATGGCTTCGGAGGCTGAGGCAGGATGATTACAGATTCAAAGCTAGCCTCAGCAATTTAGCAAGGTCCTAAGCACTTTAGCAAGATCCTGTCTCAAAATGAAAAAAATTAAAAGGGCTGGGGATGTGGTTCAGTGATTAAGCACCCCTAAGTTTAATTCTTGGTATCAGAAAAATAAATATTATTTATTCCAATCTACAGATAAAAGTGGAGGAGGGGTTGGTGGTGTAGCTCAGTGGTAGAGCATGTGCACAAGGCCCCGGATTCTACTTCTAGCACCAAAATTAAAAGAGAGAGAAAAAAAAAAAAAAGGAAGAAAAATAAATTTAGGGAAAATAGAGGCTAAATAATTAACCTCAAGTCACAGTGCTAGTCAGGATTCAAATTCCCATTTGGCTAAATACAAAGCTGGGCTAGAGTACAACAAATGCACCACTGTGATACATAATGTCCATTATAAGGGAGGCTGTTCATGTATGTGGACAGGAGTATAAGGGAACTCTTCTATACAGCTTCTGAATGAAAATAATTTCTTTTTTTACCTTGAAAAATGTACTTACTCTGTTTGATGAACTGGAAACAACAGGAAACCTCATTTCACAACTTGGTTTATGTGACCCACCATTCTTCCAGGACGACCCCATATTTGGAGTCTCTGAATGGTCTGAGATCTGAGAGAACACAGGTGTAGATTTCTTACTGTCAGGTGTATTTTTATCAGAGACAGTTTGCTGAAAGTTATTGTTCAAAGGAGAAGAGAACAGGGACCCATCCCAGGCAGAATTATTGGGGCTGATCTCTTCAGATTCAGTGCAAAGTTCACTCTCATTAGGGCTAAGACCATCTTCTCTCATCCCTTCCTCAAGGGAAGAGGGTTTTTCAGTATCTTTGGATGAATCAATCTTGTCCTTATCAAGCACAGGATCACAAACTGCTGGATTAAATGGTGCAACAACAGTTACTTTTATAAGATTCTTTTCTAGTACAAATCGTCTGTTTAATGGTTTAGTAGGAATTGGTCCATGACCAACTGATGTACTTAGTTGAGGTAGTTTGAAGAGGCTAGGAGTCTCAGCTACTGGTCTCAAGTTGTACAATGAATTTTTTTCTTGGGGAGTTTCAAATAGAACTTGACTCCCTTTCCCTCCATTCTCAACATGCCCGCCATCATCTTTACACAACCTTTCTTCCAAAGAAAAGTGCTCATCTGATGGGTCATCATCCTTCAAAAGTTCATCAATCTCTTCCTCCGTGTAATTGAAATTGTCATCATCTTCTTCTCCATCAGACAGCTCCAGTAAGGAATCATCCAATTCATCCTCATCCAAGGAACCCCAAGAAAATGGGGCAGTGTCTTTAGGCAAGAAAGAGGTACCAGAAGACTGTTCTGAGGGTACTAGTGAGCACGTCATATCTGGAAAAATAAAAGTAAGTTTCACTAAGGAATAGGAAATACTTTAAACCAACTTCAACATCAGAGTGGCATCCTAATATTTCAAATTCTTTGCACTGAGACTTGTAATATAAGAACTAATTTAAGATATTTAACCTTACCAGAATTGTGGAAATATATATTACAATATTTTTTCTTATCAAATGGTAAAATTAAAGAACAGGATAATCTGGGTTGATGAAGATGTGAAGAAATAAGCACTTACATGTTATCACTAAGAGTAAAAATCAGCACAATACTTTGTGAAGAGTAATTTGGCAATACCATTTGACCAAGCAACTTCACTTCTGGATATTCTACAGAAGCACCTATTATGAATGCACATGAAAACATATACAAGGCTGTTCAAAGTAGTGTTTTTCAAAGTAGCCAGGTTTGGAGGTAACTTTAATATCCATCATCAACAGAAATGTTCAGTAAAATCATGGGGCATTCACAATAAAGAGTATTTCTCAACTATTTAAAGACACAATGACCATTATGTACTATCATGGAATGATATCTACAACAAACAATACATATACATATATATAGTAAAATGTTTAGACATTCAGTTTACACTTTACAGTATTAAATTAAGGGGGGGGGGGCATAATTAGATAAATAACTGTCTTCCATACTGTGTGGAGCTGCTGGAGCGATCTCTGCCTTTGCCACGAGACCAAATGGAAAAAGGTTTCAGCTCCTGCTAGCTGTTCCTTTCAGGAGACTTGTCAAAATGATTGACTCCCACCTTCCTGCAGGCACAAAGAAAATTAAAGGATCTTCTCATCACTTTCAACTCTGCTAATTACAAAGTCAACTGTATTATGCTTCAAGGTGCTCCATCTATTAATTTTGATCTTGATTTTTTTTTAAATACCACAAAGTTAAATTTTTTTTTGAGTCAAGAACACCAAAGAAAAACCTTTAGAGGAAAAAAATTATGCAACTAAGAACTAGTTTTGTTCCTCCCAACAATTTGCACTTTCTTAAGACTATGATTTGATTTAGTAGGATGAATACTGACTTGGGAATCCAAAGACCTGTATTATAGTACTGGTTCTGTCATTAACCAGATCTAACCAATTAGCCATTTAACTATTTGGATTATAAAATGGGAAGGGATGAAGAACGGGGACTAGGCAATGTCTAAGAGTCCACCAAAATCTAAAAATTATAATCACACTTAAAAAAAAATCTCATATTCAACATATAAAAAATACAAAGAATGGGCTGGGGTTGTGGCTCAGTGGTAGAGCACTTGCCTAGCATGTGTGAGGCACTGGGTTCGATTCTCAGCACCACATATAAATAAATGAATAAAATAAAGGTCCATCAACATCTAAAAAAATATATTAAAAAAATACAAAGAAAAGATCTGTAAAAATACAAATACAAAATCAATGACCATTATAACCTGCAAGGAGACAGAGGTAGGTAAAGGAAATTCTTCTGTCAGCATCATTTTACATTTCTACTTGAATATTTACTTGTATAATTAAAACTTAGTTTATAAACAGTTTATAGACAATCTGTAATTGTCCAGGTGAGAAAAGTGACTAAAACACTGGTAAGAAGTTTAAAGAAATGTTTAACACTGAACTCAATAATTAGAAAATTCTTTATAGCTTTTTTTTTTTTTTTTTGGTACCAGGAATTGAACTCAGGAGCACCCAACCACTGAGCCATATCCCCAGCCCTATTTTGCATCTTACTTAGAGACAGGGTCTCACTGAGTTGCTTAGCATCTTGCTTTTGCTGAGGCTAGCTTTGAACTCACAGTCCTTCTGCCTCACCCTCCCACTGGGATTACAAGTGTGAGCCACCATGCCCAGCCCTTATTGCTTTTCAACTGTAAAATTTCTATTCCACTACACTGCATAACCACACCTTGAGTTTAGCTTTAGTTCATGCATTCTTTCAGAAAACATTGTCTGAGCTACAATTATCACATAGCACTGAGGTACATGATATATCTCTAAATGACTTCCAAGAAATAAAGTTATGGCTCCCATCTTCCAGGAACATATAATTTAGGCTACAGAGACAGCACTGAAAATTAAGCACCATTATGAAACAACATAAAATGGTGTGAACAAAGTACTAGAAAAAGAGGTAGAAAAGGGGAAACAGTACAGAAACTGTTTTCTGATGTATTTAAACTTAGAGCCACCAATACTTTTTATTTTACCAATATCCCAGCAATTGGGGATAGGTGGGGTGTAGTTCAGTGGTACAGTACATGTTTGCCAGATCCTGGGTTCAATCCCTAGCACCAAAACAAAAGCAAAAACAAAACCCAACAATTATTGTCACAAGAGTTCCAGGCATTAATCCCCTAAAAACCTAAGGCCAAATGTTCTCTCTCGTATACAGATGCTAACACACTAAATAAGGTGGGGCTGATAGAAATTCATTGGATTAGATAAAGGGGAATGAAGAGAAGGGATGGGGGGATAGAAACAGGAAAGACAGAATGAATCAGACATACTTTTTCTATGTTCATATATGAATACATTACCAGTGTAATTCCAACATTATGTACAACTATAAGAATGTACAGTTATACTCCATGTACATATAATGTCAAAATACATTCTATTATCATGTATAACTAAAAAGAACGAAAAATAAATAAAATAAAAAGGGCTGGGGCTATAGCTCAGTTGGTAGAGTACTTGCCTGGCATGCACAAGGTCCTGGGTTCAATTGCCAGCACCACAAAAATAAATAAATAAAATAAAATAAACAAGTTCCAGGCATTGAAACTGGTACCTCTATGAAGAACAAGTTAATTCTCGACCTAGTAACTAAGTTATTTTATAGAGTAAAATTATTTAGGCAGCAATATGGAAAAGTTTATTTTTAGAAACTTTTTAAAGAAACTTCCTGATTAGCAACAAAAAGCATACTACACACTAGAATAACCAAGGCAATTGTATTTTATTTGTCATTAAGTTTTGTTGAAAACTTTCTAAATTGAAAAACTGAATAAACTTTTTAATTGTAATACAAAGATGCCTATTGTAAAAGAAACAATCAGAACATGAAGGCATTGAGTTAAGAGGTTTTTTGTTTTATTTTAGCACTGGAGATCAAACCCAGGAGCACTTTACCAAACAGCTACATCCCCAATCCTTTTCATTTTATTTAATTTTTATTTTTTGAGGCATTGTCTCAATACGTTGCTGAGGGTCTTGCTAAACTGATGAGACTAGCCTGAAACTTGCCATCCTCCAGCCTCAGCCTCCCAAACTGCTGGGATTATAGACATGTGCCACTGCACCCAGCTATTAAGTCATTTTAAAGCAAGTTTCCTGGGGAAATTTGTATAGGGAGTAAGGAAACAAGCTTTAATAAACAACTCTTAAGTAATATGACCAAAAAACAAAGAACCCCCAAACAAAAAAAGCCCTTTCTGATTGTCAAGCACAAATATCACAGGCACTGGGATTAAGTAGCTACATTTCTTAGAAGCCTTTTCTGGGCTACTGCCTCATCTCAATCCCTCCAAAAGGTCTACTCCAAGTGCCTGCTTGGACAGATGGAGTATTCCACAGATTTTCACTCTTAGGAAATTAAAGTTCAGAGTATTAAGTAATTTAACCAAGTATGCATTGTCAATAAAGCTAGAACATGAGCTGGGTGCAATGGGGCATGCCTGTATTCTCAGCACTTTGGGAGGCTAAGACAGAATTGCGAGTTCAAAGCCAGCCTCAGCAATGGCGAGGTGCTAAGCAACTCAGAGAGATCCTGTCTCTACATAAAACACAAAATAGAGCTGGGGATGTGGCTCAGTGGTCAAGTACTCCTGAGTTTAATCCCTGGTACCAAAAAAAAAAAAAAAAAAGCCAGAACACAGATCCAACCAAGGTCTAATTCCAAAGGCAATGTTTTTTTTTAACCACTTTGTGATAAGACTTGCCAAGGGGGCTGGGGTTGTGGCTCAGTGGTACAGCGCTTGCCTTGCATGCGTGAGACACTGGGTTCGATCCTTAGCACCACATAAAAATAAATAAAATAAAGATATTGTGTCCATCTACAACTAAAACAAATATTAAAAAAAAAAAAAGACTTGCCAAGGGTCCATCAGCAAATAGCAGAGCTAGAATCCAAACTCAGATCTTCTAAATTCAGCATACTTTTTTTTTTTTTGTACCAGTGATTGAACACAAGGGCACTTAACCACTGGGCCACATCCCCCAGCCTTTTTAAAATATATTTTATTTAAAGACAGGTTCTCACTGAGTTGCTGAGGCTGGCTTCGAACTTGCAATCAATCCTCCTTCTTTGGTCTCCCAAGCCACTGAGATTACAGGTATATGCCACCATGCCCAGTTAAATTCAGTATACTCTCTAATAAACTATGGAATATATGAATACTGAAGAGGGCTTTTTGTTTTTTTTTCACAAAAAATAAACCGCCTTATCAGATGAAATGGAAGAACATGACAAATACTCCTGAACATGGACAAACATCACTGGAAGAAAAGTATTTGCCAAATAGGACCAGTATCCTGTACTGTAATTATCAATTCCTATGTCACGTAACATCCACAGGCAGAGGGGTGGCTCTTCAGAACTTCTCACAGAATGTCACCAACAGTAAAAGCATGCAAAACAGTGCCATAAATACACATGAATAAGAGTTTTTTCTTTGCAGAACTAGGGTGCTGTACCACCGAGCTACATCCCTATCAGCCCCCCCCTTTTTTTAATGTTTTAGGTTTTTAATAGTTACCTTCATAGCAGTGCCCATCCTTTTTGTTTTTGAGACAGGGTCTCCATAAGTTGCTGAGTCTGGCCTCAAAATTGCAATCCTCCTGCCTCAGCCTCCAGAGTAGCTGGGATTATAGGTGTGATCAACCACGATAGATAATTTTTAACTTGCACAAATCATTCCCTTCGAAACTTTCTTTCCTCACTTACCAGAATTATTTTATTACATAAAATTTAAAACATATACAAAAGTAAGATAATGAAGCTCCACATACTCATCACAGCCCCAGTTAACTATTAACCCATAGCTAATCCTGTCCTATCTACTTTCCCCCTTTACCAGATTATTCTGAAGTAAATCCCAAGCATCACATCATTTCATTTATAAATAAGAAGTCCTTATCATAAAATATCTGGTTGAAATTTCCAATTATCTTAGTCATATTTTTCCAAGATTGGGGGGGATCAGCGGGGCATGGTGGAACACACTTATAATCCCAGCGGCACCAGAGGCAGGAGGATCTCAAGTTCAAAGCCAGTCTCAGAGCCAGGCACAGTGGTATACACCTGTAACCCCAGCACTTTGGGAAGCTGAGACAGGAGAATCACAAGTTCAAAGCCAGCCTCAGCAATGGCAAGGCGCTAAGCAACTCAATGAAACCCTGTGTCTACACAAAACACAAAATTGGGCTGGGGAAGCAGTGATCGAGTAACCCTGAGTTTAATCCTCGGTACCTAAACAAACAAACAAACAAAAAAACAAAGCCAGTTTCAGCAACTTTGTGAGGTCCTGTCTCTAAATAAAATATAAAAAAGGGCCGGGCCGGGCGCAGTGGCGCATGCGCATCCCAGCACCTTGGGAGGCTAAGACAGGCGAATCAGGAGTTCAAAGCCAGCCTCAGCAACAGCAAGGCACTAAGCAATTTGGTGAGACCCTGTCTCTACATAAAACACAAAATAGGGCTGGGGATGTAGCTCGGTGGTTGAGTATCCCTGAGTTCAATCCCCAGTACCAAGGGAAAAAAAAGGGCTGGGAATACGGCTCAGTGGCTGAGGGCCCCGGTGCAAATCAAACATCAGCATCCAAATAAGGTCCACACCATGCAACTAACAATGCCTTCTGAGTATTTTAATTTATACATTCCCCTTCAATTTATTTGTTAAAGTAACAACACCACATGTGCATGAATACATACTTGTATCATAAAATTATAAAAATATGCATGGGAATGAGAAACACCAAATTCAGCATAGTGTTTACCTCTGGTGTTGGGGAAGGAGGAGGAAAGGCAAGGAGAGATGAGCAGCTTCAGTTCTATCACTAATGCTTTGGTTTTAAAAAAAGAAAAAGCCAGGCACAGTGACATATACCTATAGTCCCAGCTACTAGAGAGGATAAGACAGGAGGATTGCAAGCTCAAAGCCAATCTGGGCAACTTGGCAAGACCCTATCTCAAATTAAAAATTAAAAAGGAGTGGAGATGTAGCTCAGTGATAGAGCTTCTCTGGGTTCAATCCCCAGTACAAGAAGCAAAACAAAAAACAAAAAACTAATCCCAGTAATAAGGGCTGAGGATGTGGCTTGGTGGTAAAGTGCTTGCCTAACAGAGAGGCCTAGGTTTGATCCCCAGCATCAAAAAACAATAACAAGAGCCGGGTGCGGTGACACAAGCCTGTAATCCCAGCATTTAGGGAGGCTGAGACAGGAGAATCACAAGTTCAAAGCCAGCCTTAGCAATGGCGAGGCGCTAAGCAACTCAGTGAGATCCTGCTGGGGATGTGGCTCAGTGGTAGAGTGCCCCTGAGTTCAATTCCCTGTACCAAAAAAAAAAAAAAAAAAAACCAATAACAAAAGCTAGGCGGTGGTGTACACCTGTAATCCCAGCAGCTCAGGAGGCAAAGGCAGGAGGATCACGAGTTCAAAGCCAGCCTCAGCAATGGCGAGGCACTAAGCAACGCAGTGAGACCCTGTCTCTAAATAAAATACAAAAAAGGGCTGGGGATGTGGCTCAGTGGTCAAATACCCCTGAGTTCAGTCCCCAATCCTACTTCCCTGCCCCCCACCCAAAAATAACAAGAAAAGACCTAAAACAAATATGGCAATGTAAGATAAAACTGGATGGTGAGCATAATGGTATTTATTATGTTACTTCCTGTTTTTATATGCTTAAGTATTTAATTAAAAGCTTTTTAAAATTATGAAGTCTCTGGGCATGATGGGGCAAGCCTGTAATCCCTGTTATCTCAAAGGCTGAGCCAGAAGGATCACAAGTTCAAGGGAAGCCTAGGTAACTTAGCAAAACCTTGTCTCAAAATAAAATTTGGCCAGGAGCAGTGACGCACACCTGTAATCCTGCACTTAGGGAGGCTGAGACAGGAGAATCGCGAGTTCAAAGCCAGCCTCAGCAACGGCGAGGTGCTAAGCAACTGAGTGAGACCCTGTTTCTACATAAAACACAAAATAAGGTTGAGGACGTGGCTCAGTGGTCGAGTACCCCTGAGTTCAATCCCCAGTACCAAAAAATAAAATTCTGAAAAGGGCTGGGGATATAGCTCAGTGGTAGAGCATTTGCCTAGTATGAGAGACCCTGGGTTTGATCCCCATTACCACAAAAATAAACACATATTTCATAGTATGTATAAAACCTACCTCAAAGGATTGTTGCAATAATTAAATGAGATTATAAACATAAAGCAGTTAGCACACTACAGGCACAATCTAAGGGATAAATGATCATTTCATTCCACCACCACCACCTCCCTTGAAAAGTCTAAAGAAAAGCACAGGAATGGAAGGCCCGGAGATATAGCTTAGCTGGTAGAGTGCTTGCCTCACATGCACAAGGCCCTGGGTTCAATCCTCAGGACCACTAAAAATATAAAAAAAAAAATAATAATAAAAGCATGGGGGGGGGGCTGGGATTGTAGTTCAGCGGTTGAGCGCTTGCCTCGCATGTGTGAGGCCCTGGGTTCGATCCTCAGCACCACATACAAAGCAATAAAATAAAGACATTGTGTCCATTAAAAAAAAAAAAAAAAAAAGCATAGGGGACTGAGGTTGTGGCTCAGTGGCAGAGCACTTGCCTTGCATGTGTGAAGCACTGGGTTCGAACCTCAGCACCACATTAAAAAAATAATAAGCAAAATAAAGGTATTGTGTCCATCTATAACTAAAAAATATTAAAAAAAAATAAAAGCATAGGAATGGTAAGAAAAAGAGTACTAGATTGATAATAAACTTCCCCTGGACTCTGCTGATTTAGAGATTATCTAGTATGCTCTACTTAACCCAGCATTCAACCATATTATCACTAAAGACCAGAGAGAATGAAGATCTGAAATATAAGGCAAATTCTGCAAATTAATGGCCACTGAAATATCTCCTATAGGGGCACTGGACTAAATATTCACAGACTTCAGCAACTCGCTTGGTATCTCTGAACCTAAATACAGATGAACACTCGAAAGAAGGGGATGTTCACTGTTAACAAGGATCACCTTCATCCTTGATGATCAATGAAGGGATGTTTACAAAAGCACTTTAAATCTAAAAACTCCTGTTAATGAAAGTTGATTTCAATGAATCTGCAAGGGAGGAAATCCTCAGATAAAACTGAAGCTCTTAAGGTGAAGTTCCACAAGACAGCCTTATACTTCTGTCTGCCATTCTACCATCTGCCTTTCTTACTACCTGCCTGGTAACCTCCTCTTAAAATACAGGGGCTCCTTTATTTTTAAGTAAAGAATATTTTCCCCATTTCCCAAGTCTGTTAATTCTGCTCCCCATCTCTGTGTGACCCTATTCTGTCCTTCCACATCTCTCTCACCTGTCCACCCCCTTCTTCACACTTCAGTGTACCACCCCCTCCCTCTGTTCTGTAACCTCCTGGTAGCAACCTCAGAAACTGGTTCCCTATCTATTTTTATTTTACCTCAGAAAACCTATTGCCTTAGAGCACAAAGCCTTCCTCAGGCCACTAAAACTGCAACCAGCTACAACCCCACATCCTCTTTCTAGGCTCTAAAACCAAAACCATTACCAAACTGTGTCTGGCAGGCATGGCCAAAACTAAGGATTATTTCCAAAGAACAGGACTTCCCATTAATTAGCCTCTGATTTGCAACCTCTACCAAATGCAATACATGTGAAACGCAGAGCACAAAAGGCTTTGTTATCACTCATAAAACAGGCCCAAATTTTTTTTAAAAATCAAAGGGACCTGAAATTATTTGTAAGAATTCTGCAATTCCCTTTGAGGTAACTAGAAATGCTGTAGAGCAGACAAACCACCCAGGGCTGGAAACCTCTGCTTTAGGTAACATTTCACTACATCATGATGCCAAGAATCTCCTCCAAATGGAGCATAAAAAGTAGGGACTAAAACTGTAGCAATAGTTTCTTTTTAAAAAGAAAATGTCTTTTAAAACAACTTTTAAACAGGTGTGCTGAACTTTGGTGCCCCTAACATATCCACAAAATCAATGCAGATCAGGTTAGGGAAGCTAGTGGGCAACTCAATGACTTCTTGGTCCTCTCCAGAACTCACTCTGCAATGCCAGCTGCCTTCCCTCTACCTAATTCACTGAGAACCAGGAGGAAGGATGGTCCAAGTCTACCTTTCCAAGGATACAGCCTGCCTCCCCTCGCCACCCCCAGTTCTTTAGAAATGCATCGGCCGCGAGGCGGCGCCGCGCTACGGGCTGGGCTTTTACGCTTCCCTCTTCCCCCCCGCCCCCAGAGGAGTCGAAGAATTCCCGCCTCCCCGTGGAAGGAGGGAGAAGCGCGGGCTTTCTCCCCGCCCCTCCCCCCGCAGGGGCAAAATCGGCCCCTCCGCCGACCCCGGCGGTACACTCTCCCTGGGGACAGCCGCCCACAGCCACACCTCGGCTAGCCTCAGTCCGCTCTCCCGGAGGGTGGGTCATCCTCTCCGTCCCGCACCCGCCTCGCGACGCCGAAAGTCCGCGATCCTTTCTCCCTAGTAACACCCTCCCGCTGGGAGGGCAGGGGGCAGAGGCATCCCCCACCCACCTCCACTCCCCCTTCCCCCACAGGGCAGGGGCAGCGAACGTCGCTCATGCCTCTCAGATGACCAGACAGCCCTCCCTTTTCCTCAGCAGGGTGAGGGGCGTCGCTCGCCCACCAACGTGGAGGTGGGGGGCAGGGATATTCTCCCGCCACCACCTCAGGAGCGAGGATTAGCCCTTCTCCCAGCAGAGCGAGGGCCTCCCTATCCTTCAAGGGGGCGGACGGTGTGCGCGACCCCCCGGAGAATCAACAGGCGCCCCCAACCCCCGCCCAGCCGACGAACCGCCGACCCTTCGTCCCTCCCGCTCTTCACCTCCGGAAGCCGGGCCAAAGCCTGGGCGAACGACTGCGCCTCACTCCGCCCCCTGCGCCATTTTATCGCCCCCTCCCCGACCTCCCCCACCCCGAGGCTGCCTGGCCAACGCCAGGGGGAGGGCAAATAAGCAGTGATTGGCAGGAAACCGCCCCGCCTCTGAGAGGGTTGCGCCCCGCGCAAACGCCGCAATCCCGCCCTCCGCACCGCCTACTCTTCCTACTAGCTCCGCCCCTTCCCGTTTCATCGACTCGCTCGACTCTCCTTTGCTCCAGACTCTCCCGGATACAGCTCGGCGGAGAAGAGGCCAGGCGGAGAAAGCCGAGCGACGAGCTCAGCTGATGCAACCTGGCGGGACTCTCGTGACAGTTCCCGGCACGCGGCCGCGGAAGCGACGAAGGAAGAGACGTGGGTGCCTGCCGAGCGCGGGAAGCAGGGCTGACGGAGCCATGGGGGACGTTCCAAGTCCTGAAGAAAAGCTGCATCTGATCACCCGGAACCTGCAGGTGAGGCCTCGGGGTTGGAATGCGCAGTTAAGAGCTGGGGGCCCTGCGTCTCGTGAACCTGAGCCCCACTGCCGAGGGCTCCTCAGTGTGTGGGACAGGGAATCTCCGCCACAACTCTGAAAGGCTGCAGCCCTCACTACTGGTCGGTCAGGCAGTCAAGCAGTCATTCTCTGGATGCCACAGAAATCACCGTGGGATCACCTTTTGGATGTTGGAGCTAGGAGTTAAATCTAAGATTCCCACCCCAACCCCGCTATTATGTGCCAGGCGCGGTGCTACGAGCGCGGGATTTGTCAGCGCACTGCCCTCCAGAGCTGGCCTGGAGGGGATCAGACCTTAATGACCCACAACCTAAACCATTACAGTAGGAGTACTGAAAGTACTGGATATTACACTAAGAGGAGAGAAGATTCCCATTGAGGAAGTGACCTCTAAACTGCGCCCTGAAGTATTGGATCACTCTTTCATTCCACAAATGTTCCTACTGTTTTTTTTTTAAATATTTTTTTAGTTGTAGATGGACACAATGTCTTTATTTATTTATTTTTATGTGGTGCTGAGGATCGAACCCAGTGCCTCACGCATGCAAGGCAAGTGCTCTACCACTGAGCTACAATCCCAGCCCCAGATGTTCCTACTGTTACCAGGAACTGTAGGAATGGGACTTACAGAAGAAGAATGGAAAAATGGAGAGAAAAGCATTTCAGATAGAAGAGTATTGTCAGTATCCAGAGGACAGAAAGAACATTGTGGTTCAGAGAGAAAACTAATTTGGCTGAAGTGAACAAAGTGCTGCTGGAACACTTAATATTTGTATTGTTCATTCTCTCACCTTCTTTCAGGCCTCTGACTATTGTCACCTTATTAGAAAAACCTTTCATTTTGCAGAGCAGGGTACTTGGAACTGAACTCAAGGCCTTGGGCTTGCCAGGCAAGTGAACTATCACTGAGCTGCACCCCTAGCTCTTTTTAAATTTTATTTTGAGACAGGGTTTTGCTAAGTTGCCCAGGCTTGTCTTGAACTTGTGATCATACTATCACAGCCTCTAGAGTGTCTGGGCCACCTGCCCCAGCTAGAGTAAGAAAGAAAAGAGTAGGGCCCCAAAGATTGTTAATAATTAATGATTAAGAAGAGGAGGGGCTGGGATTGTGGCCCAGTGGTAGAGTGCTTGCCTCGCAATGCGTGAGGCACTGGGTTCGATCCTCAGCACCACATAAAAATAAATAAATAAAATAAAGATAATGTGTTCATCTACAACTAAAAAAATATTTTAAAAAAAGGAAGAGCATCCAGAGAAGAAGGAAACTAAGAGAATAAGGAAGCCAAAAAACAGCATTAAAGTGTTTCCGCAAGGGAGTGAAGACTAAAAAGTATTCATTGAAGGCTGAGTATAGCTCAGTTGGTAGAGTGCTTGGCTTGCATGCACAAAGTCCTGGGTTCAAACCCCAGCATCACACACACAAAAAAAGCATTCATTGAAGTTAAGAGACCTGGAGGTCCTCTGTGATCTTTACAAGAGTGGGTGTAATGCAGTATGAAACTCGCACTGGAATGGGAGATGAAGAAATGGAGACCAAAAGAGAGAACTACTTCAAGAAGTTGTCTATGAAAGGAAGGAATGCGTTCGAAGTAGCTGGAGTGGGAGATGGTAGAGACATACTCCCACCCCATCATACCAGTGTTATTTCATGGGAAGGGCACTAACAGCAGTACCAGCTTAGGGTGGCTCTCAGCTGGGTCTCCCTTGACACATGTCTTTGCTTTCCCTTTCTCAGGAAAGGATGAGCAAGGCCAAGCACCAGCATTAAATCAGCTCTTTCTGCTTCCACAACAGGAGGTTCTGGGGGAAGAAAAACTAAAGGAAACACTGAAGGAGCGAGAACTTAAAGTTTATTGGGGAACAGCAACAACAGGCAAGCCACATGTGGCTTACTTCGTGCCCATGTCCAAGATTGCTGACTTCTTAAAAGCAGGGTGTGAGGTAAGAATCCTTGGTATCAGCTGGGCAGGGTGGCTCAAGCCTGTAATCCCAGCAGCTCAGGAGGCTGAGACAGGAGGATCGCAAATTCAATGCCAGCCTCAGCAAAAAGTGAGGCACTAAGCAACTCAGTGAGACCCTGTCTCTACATAAAATACAAAATAGGGTTGGGGATGTAGCTCAGTGCTCAAGTGCCCCTGAGTTCAATCCTCAGTACCAGAAAAAGAATTCATGGTATCAGCTAAGCAGCTGCCCTCAGGGAATTATAAAAAGAGATTAACAAGAGTGAGAGAAGGGAGGGGAGGTGGTTTGAAGATAATGGGCAAAATCACATTTTGGTGGTCCTTATCCCTTCCTTATATCTAGGTAACAATTCTGTTTGCGGACCTTCATGCATACCTGGATAACATGAAAGCCCCATGGGAACTTCTAGAACTCCGAACTAGTTACTATGAGAATGTGATCAAGGCAATGCTAGAGAGCATTGGTGTGCCCTTGGAGAAGCTCAAGTTTGTCAAAGGCACTGATTACCAGCTCAGCAAGTAAGTGCTTAATCATCCATACTCGTGGCTCTGGTGCTTCTAGCTAATTACAGACCTGTGGAGTCCAGGCACTCTTTAAGTTTGGGTTAGAAGCTGTTTGGCAGTACCTGTTAAGAACCCATTAAAAAATGTATATTCTCAGCCGGGCGCGGTGGCTCAAGCCTATAATCCCAGCACTTAGGGAGGCTGAGACAGGAGAATCGCGAGGTCAAAGCCAGCCTTAGCAACGGTGAGGCGCTAAGCAACTCAGTGAGACCCTGTCTCTACAAAAAACACAAAATAGGGCTGGGGATGTGGCTCAGTGGTCGAGTGCCCCTGAGTTCAATCCCCAATACAAAAAAAAAAAAGTATATTCTCTTAATTCATCCATCAAAAATGTACCAACTGAGAATTGCGAGTTCAAAGCCAGCCTCAGCAATGGCGAGGTGCTAAGCAACTCAGTGAGACCCTGTCTCTACATAAAACACAAAATAGGGCTGGGGATGTGGCTCAGTGGTGCTAGGCACTTTTGCATTGAAATTCTCAAAAACAACCTTTTAAAGTAAGCAACTATTACTATTATCAATGAAATAAATTCAGATTAAACTTTCCTAAGTTAACACACCTAATAACATGAACCCAGATCTCTTGCTTACTTGTAATTTCTCATTTTACTACTTTTAATATATAATTTTCTTTATTATTTCCCACTATTGGACATTTAGAGTTTTGAATAAAGAATATAAACACCTTTATATAAACAGATCTTTAATCCTCCAGTCTCTGTAGAGTGCCTGAGATTTCATTCTTGTTTTGTTTTTTGCAGTAGTAGGTATTGAACTTGGGTCCTACCACTGAACTACACACACACATAATCAGCAAGAAAAAGATCTCTATGTATATAAATTGTGTGTGTATATCAGATGTTGACAGGTGCTAAAAGCAGACAGCAGGTAGGTAGTTCTTGGACAGTAGGGGTTACTTTCTTTTTAAGTAGAACAGTTAGAGGAAACCTCTCTGAAAGTATTAGGTAGAAACCTGGAGAAGTTAAGGGAGTGAATCATAGAAATATGTATTAAGTTCATACTATATGCAAAACTCTATTCTAGGCCCTGGAGTTACAACTATGAATAACACAGCCAAGGTCTTTATTCTCCTAGTACTTAACAGAATTTGGGGCATGGGAAGGTAGGATAAATAAATAAGCTATCTTGTTTCAAGTCACTGTATCTTTTTTTATGTACAAAAGTGACTTTAAAGAAAGATGGCTTTGTAGTGCATACTTTGATATGCTTCTTCTGTTCCACCCACAGCAGTGATAGATGAAAGGATATATAGCCCAGTTCAAAAACCAACTAAACATTTCTTTGGGAAGAGAAACAAAACTGAAATGTAATTTGGTGAGTTGGATTGAAGTTACAGGTCTGCCTGCATCCCAGTCCAGAAACCAACAGTGGGGGCACACCAAGCTTACTGTGTAAAACCAGATGATAGAGTGGGACTTTCCATCTTTTTCCATTCCCACACCAATCCTTCAAGGAAGGTAGAGCCTGGAATAGGAGCACTACTAGCAACTCACCTGGGTCTTTAGGGATATCCATCAAGTTTCAGGCCTATGGAAACTTGACATACCAAGAATTGAATCAAGCTGCCCACCACTTATGTGTTATGTCCCTAATATTACTAAAATGACAAGCTCTAGCATGTCAAGAAATAGTATCTACTTAAAAAGAAAAGGAAATTATAAGACAGAAAGAGGTAGAAATGAAACATGAATATATAGACATAAAAAGAACCATTTAGAAGCCAGGTGCATACCTGTGATCCCAGTGGCTTGGGAGGCTGAGACAGGAGGATCACAGCTTCAAAGCCAGTCTCAGCAACAGCGAGGCACTAAGCAACTCGGTGAGACCCTGTCTCTAAATAAAACACAAAATAGGGCTGGGAATGTGGCTCAGTGGCTGAGTGCCCCTGAGTTCAATCCCCAGTACCAAAAAAAAAAATAAGAACTATTTATCAACCTTGGAAATCTCAATTTCTCTCATCAGAAAAAAAACAACGAACCTTGAAATATACAGGATCAACTATAGACTCAGTTAATGAGAAAACTTGAGATTTGAACAGTCACGTGAAGTTCACTCAGAATTCATCCCAGAGAGATGGACAGAAAACATACATAAAGTGGTTAAGATGCAGATGGGGACTTTTGTTTCTAGCAGTCTTGCAGAACAGTTACTATGACCTACCTTTCTACCAAAAACAACTAAAAATGCCATTTTTAAAAAACTAAATGTATGTATTGACC
The DNA here is from genome assembly GCA_028644305.1 of Xerus rutilus. Classification (NCBI taxonomy): domain Eukaryota; kingdom Metazoa; phylum Chordata; class Mammalia; order Rodentia; family Sciuridae; genus Xerus; species Xerus rutilus. The sequence continues at coordinate 21,429,298 of CM053400.1, read as the reverse complement.
AGTTAGTGAAGAATACTGAGTGGCCAGAGAACAAGTGAAAGTAAGAATACAAAGAGATACTATATTTCAGTTGACCATACATTCAGCCCTTCAGGTCCACAAATTCAGCTAACCTCAGATCCAAAAGTAACCTTTGTTCTTATCATTATTCCCTGACCGAGTATGACAACTACTTTTGTAGCATTTACATTATACAGTCATCCCTCAGTGTCTGCAGGCAGTTGGTTCTAGAACTTCCCCTGGATACCAAAATCTATAAATGCTTAAGTCCTTTATATAAAATGGTACATGTAACCTAGGCACATCTTTCCATATACTTTAAATCATTTCTAGACTGATTATAATATCTAATACAAGGAAACACCATATAAATACTTGTAATATGATATTGTTTAGGGAGTGATGACAAAAGAATAAAAGTACACGTTCAGTACAAAAGCAATATTTTTTTTTCCCAAATATATTAGATCTGCAGTTTGTTGAATCCACAGATATAAGACCCATGGATATGGAGGGCTGACTGTATTAGATATTGTAAGTAATCTACAGATGGCTTAAACTATATGAGCAGATGTGCAGAGGTTATATGCAGATACTGTGCCATTTTATATCAGGGAAGGACTTGAGCATCTGTGCCTTTGGTATCCACAGGGGTTCAGGGACCAGTCCCCTGCAACAGATACCCAGGAACAAAATAACTATTAACTAATGTATAACATGCTGTTGTTTGTAAGGTAATCTAAGTTGCAAAGATATTAAATGTTAAAAAAAAAATACACCTCTTAGCCAGATGTGGCAGTACACACCTGTAATCCCAGTGATTCTGGAGGCTGAAACAGGAAGATTGCAAGTATGGGGACAGCCTCAAGTCCATTAGGCCCTAAGCATAGTAAGACCCTGTCTCAAACAAACAAACAAAAAAAAGAGCTGAGGATGCAGCTCAGTGGTTATGCGTTCCTGGGTTCAATCTCTAGTACCAAAAAAAAAGAGTCTCTTAGAATCTACACTGATAGGGGCTGGGGATATAGTTCAGTTGGTAGAGTGCTTGCTTTGCATGCACAAGGTCTTGGGTTACAATCCCAGCACCACAAAAAAAAAAGAATCTACACTGATAAGTACTCACATCTTGAGAGAGCGCTTATGATCTCCAGATAGGAATAATTAAGACACTCAATAATGTCAGGCAGATTTGCCCATACTTTGTAATCTAAGCAACTTGGGAGACTGAGGCAGGAGGATCACAAGTTCAAGGGGAGCCTCAGCAACTCAGCATGACACCTCAAAATAAAAAATAAAAAGGGCCAGGCACTATGACATGTGCCTATAATCCCAGTGGCTTGGGAGGCTAAGGCAGGAGGATCACAAGTTCAAAGCCACTAAGATACTAAGCAACTCAATGAGACCCTATCTCTAAATAAAATACAGAAAAGGGCTGGGGATTTGGCTCAGTGGTTGAGTGCCTCTAAGTTCAATCCCTGGTACCCAAAAATAAATAAATAAAAAGGATTCAGTGGTAAAGTACCCCAGTACCAAAAAGTCGAGCCACAGACTGGGAAGTATAGCTCAGTGGTAGAGTGTGCTTCTAGCATGCTCGAGGCACTGGCTTCACACCCCAGCACCAAAAAAAAAAAAAGAGAGAAAAAGTCAAGCTACAAACTAGGACAAGCTATAACACAGATAATATCCAGTATTATGTTTCAAAAATTACAGTCAATTGTTTTAAAAAATGTATCAATCTAGTAGAAAAAACTTAACTAGACATTTCTCAGAAGTTAATGATCAATAAGCATATGCAAAGAATAATAACTTCCTTGGATATTATTCAAAGAAATGTCAATTAAAACTGTAGTTAGAAATCATTCCAGGGGCTGGAGTCGTGGCTCAGCGGTAGAGCGCTTGCCTAGCATGTGCGAGGCACTGGGTTCGATCCTCAGCACCACATAAAAATAAAGGTATTATGTACACCTATAACTAAAATAAAAATATTTAAAAAAAAAAAAAAAAGAAAGAAATCATTCCATACTTACCAATTAGCAAAGATTTAAAATAATGGTGATACTAAACAATGAAATTGATAAAAACCACTTTGGAAATAGTTTGGCATTATCCATTGAAGTTCAAGATGCAAATCCCCTCTGATTCAGAAATTCTAGGGCATATATATTAAACTTGTACATGTGTATTGGAATCCACATACAAGAATATTTATAGGGGCTGGGATTGTGGCTCAGCGGTAGAGCGCTTGCCTCGCATGTGTGAGGCACTAGTTCGATCCTCAGCACCACATATAAATAAATGAATAAATAAAAGTCAATCAACTAAAAAAAATTTTTAAAAAATTTGCGTCTTTAAAAAAAAAGAATATTTATAACATTGTTTAGAGATAAAAACAGAAAACTAGAAACACCAAGTTCAGGATAATGGTTACTCTGAAGGAGGAGGAAGAGGAGAGAGATTCTAAACGGTGCTCAAGAGCTTCAGAAGTACTTGTTAAGCC
>CM053400.1:21383343-21426301 GCA_028644305.1 Xerus rutilus | reverse complement strand
GTTATCAAACATAACAGAAAAAAACAAATTTTCAGAAGCTGTACACACTGTTCACTGAAAACATTTGTTGAGGCAAATAGAAAAAAAATTGTTACAATCATAATTTTTCTAACTTTGCACAAAATTATAAGGAGATTACATTCTTCATATTAAACACCTTTATATGCACTTTCAATGAACAGTATATATATATATATTTATATATATTTTTATCAACCATCTTTACTATACCCATTCCCCTTTCCTGCCCCCCACCTCCCCCATGTCACGTCCAGTGTTTCTCTAATTCTCTTATGTTTCCCATTCCCACCTCCCTTATTCATCAGCATCCACTAATCAGAGAGACCCCATGATACCTTTTTTATGCAGAAGAACTGAAGTTGAAAAGACCTATTGCAAAAATGGTTGGTATTTTTGAAAGCTTCTCAAAACCTCATATTGGAAAGCATATGGAGAAAACATTGCTAGTGGAAATGTAAATTCTTGAAGGATGATTTGACAACCCTAAAATGTTTTTATCCTTTGACCTAATAATTGTGTTTCTGGAAATTTGTCCTACAGAAATGAGAATAAGTGCAATTTTTGTATAAGAGTAATTAGCACATTATCAATTTAAATCAAAAATTTGGAAATAAACATCTCCAATGACAAGGGATTGGTTAAATCCATGATAAAAATCCTCACAGTGGAGTATTACACAATTTTTAAGTACTAGTTTGGAGTTATATTTAATGAGTGAGGAAATGCTTAAAATCTAAATTCTTTGATTAGTCAATTATTTCTTGTTTTGTCTGCTCTGTTAACATTTTAGTGGAACAATTTATTATCGTCCAAGGATTCAATTCATAGTTTGTTTTTGTATGATTCATACGCTAAGAATGATTTTTACATTTTTAAAGGACAATAAAAAAAAAAGGTGAAGAATATGCAATACAGACCACAGGCAGCCCACAAAGCTAAAAATCCTTATTATCTGGCCATTTACTGAAAAGTTTTGCCTTCCTCTGCCCTGTAGATTACAACACGTATTATATTTTATTACAGTTGAAGTTAGATGTTTTCACAAATTTTCACAAATTCTCAACAATGCAAGAACCTACAAGTTTTCCTTCACTTAACCCATTATATTCCATCATCCTATTTATAGGATACCTATAAAAACCTACAAAATTTTATAGAACACCTATAAAGTTGCTCAATTTAAGTTTCTATAGGTGCCCTACATATAGGATAATGGAACATAATGGGTTAACTCCCTCCTGCCCTTTGTGCCTTTATTGTCATGTATTTTACTTTTTACACATATTTTAAATCTCAAAGACTTTATATTTTAGTGTTTTTATTAGTGCATTGTAGTTACATATAAACCGTTTCTGATACCCTGATTTCCTTCCTACAGTCCTATGCCTCCATGCTTCCGTGTGAGTTCATTTTCCTGCAACCTGGAGAGCCCCCTTAGTATTCTGTGCTTATAGTAAGGTGTTTCAGCAATGAATTCTTTCAGCTTTCTTTTGTCTGAAAAACATCTTTCTTTCTTTATTTTTTTGGTACCAGGGATTGACCTCAGGGTCACTCGACCTCTGAGACCCCAGCCCTATTTTGTATTTTATTTAGAGACAGGGTCTCACTGAGTTGCTTAGCATCTCACTTTTCCTGAGGCTGGCTTTGAACTCACAATCATCCAGTTTCAGCCTCCTGAGTTGCTGGGATTACAGGTGTGTACCACCATGACTAGCCTAGCTCATCTTTCTTTTACTGGGTATAAAATAGATTTGCAATTATTTTTCTCTCTGTCCTTTAATTAAATTTAATTAATTAATTAATTTTGCAGAGCTGGGGATCAAACCCAAAGCCTTACACATACTAGGCAAGTACTTCACCACAGAGCTATGCCCCCAGACCTTCTTGGCTTTTAAAGAATCATTCACCTGTAATCCAAGCAACTCAGGAGACTGAGGCAGGAGGATCACATGTTTGAGGCCAACGTGGATGATTTAGTGAGATTCAAAATAAAAACTAAAAAGGGCTGAAGGTATAAGTCAGTTGTACACATTCTGGGTTCAATACTCAATACTGCAAAAAATAAAAATAAAAACAATTCATTCTGTTGCCTTCTGGCTTCCAAGGTTTCCACTGAAAAGTTACCATAAGAATTGTTACTCCTTTAAAGATAGATGTTTTCTCTGCTGCTTGTAAGATTTTCTCTTTGTTTTTGATTTTTAGCAATTTGACCATGATGTTTTTAACTGTAATTTTCTTTCTATTTCTCCTGCTTGGATTTTGCTGAGCTTCTTGAATCTGTGGATTGATGTTTTCATCAAATTTTGAGAACTGTCAGCCATTATTTCCTCAAATAATGTTTTTGTCTTAATTCTCTTTTTTCTCTCTGTTGGTTTCCTTTTTTTGTTCTTTTGTATACTTCAGTTTGGGTGGGTTTTTTTTTTTTTTTTTTTTAATTGAAATGCTTCGTGAATTTCTTTCATCCTAGCACAGGGGCCATGCTAATCTTCTCTGTATCATTTCAGTTTTGGTATATGAGTTGTTTAGGGCCTCACTAAGTTGCTGAGTCTGGCTCTGAACTCAATCCTCCTGCCTCAGCCTCCTGAGACACTGGGATTACAGGAGTGTGCACCACACCCTGCTAGTTTGGTTGTTTCCTATAAATCCAGTACCGTATTGTGCCATAGGTTCCCACTTTTTTTTTATAATTTGCTGTCATAGCTGTTTTGTCCATCCTTTTCTCTAACAACCCAGTTAGTTATTTTGGCATCCTGGTCTACATACTTCAGCATCTGGGTTTCTGGATTGGCTTCTGTTGATTCTTTTTTTTTTTTTTAGTTGTAGATGGACACAATACCTTTATTTTTATGTGGTGCTGAGGAGCAAACCCAGTGCCTCACATGTGCAAGGCAAGCGCCCTACCACTGAGCTATAGCCCCCGCCCCAACTCTTTTTCACTTTTTCTATTGTTTCAGAGAAACTGTAGATGTGCTGTGGAAGCTCTAAATTATGTTTATGGAGTCTGTGTTTTCTGTAGACTCATGAATTGCTGACTTATCACCTCAGTGGTATTAAAGGCTGGATTTAGGCTTTGTTAGAGCAAGTCCATTTCAGTTTTTCCCTTACTCCTACAGTATGGTTTTTATTTATAGGGAATGGCCTTTGTGGGGTCTCAAGCTAAAATCTCGGGGTATTCACTAAATCCTGTTTATTTTGATTGGACCTAAACTTCAGCCTGTCTTCCCAGTAGTATGCACCATCTAAAATTTCAGCTAGAGTCTCCAGTATCCCAGAGCCTATTATCTGCTAGGCTTCCTGAATCTCACCATGTGCACATACAGCTAGCTGTGAGTCAGCTAAGAAGTCAGTGGGGAATTTTGACATTAAGATTTGCTTTCAGGGCACAGGGGTCCTTCTCTCTAGAATCCATCTCAAATCCTAGCCTCCCTACCACCTGAACTCCAGAACCTGTCTCCTCTGCCAAGACTGTAGCTGCCTCCTTGATCTCTTTTTCTTAGTACCTAGTTTGGAAAATGCCCTCAGTTAGAAAGCTGGGTGAACTACTTCTCTCAAGACTTGTAGCCCCATATTTTTGCTGTCTAGTGCCTGCAACTGAATGTTTTATGTATTTCCAGCTGTGACAGTTGTTTATGGTAGGAGGATAAATTCAGTAGCCTCATAATGTAATATAATAAAAAAGCACTAGGGGGAAAAAACTTTGCTCGCTTTATGATCACCATTGGAAACTCTTATCTATTCAAGAAGAAAAATGATAGAAAAGAATGTAGCAACCTGTTAAATTTCTGGACAAGTAAGATGAAATCAGGGTACTGAGGAGGAATTTATACTAATATCTGCTTTTGTGTGTTTCTTTTTAATCTTTCAGTACCTCCCTGCACTTGGCTACTCAAAACGGGTCCATCTGATGAATCCAATGGTCCCTGGATTAACTGGGAGCAAAATGAGCTCTTCAGAAGAGGTAAATTGCCAACATTTTTTTTTTTTAGTTGTAGATGAACACCTTTATTTAAGATGAATACCTTTATTTTATTTGTTTGTTTGTTTGTTTATTATGTGGTTCTGAGGATCCAACCCAGTGCCTCACATGTGCTAGGCAAGCACTCTACCACTGAACTACAACCCCAGCCCACCACCTATTAGTTGAGTCTAGAAATCTTTAGCAAGAAATGGAGAGATCAGGGACTCAAAAATCAGTGACCTGGCTAACTAGAACATTTATACATTTTGCTCTAAGAGACCTTCTTGTCCAGTTCAGTGATTCTTGAGTATCGAAGGAGAAGCAGTCCTGGTGGGATACAATCATAATTCTAACAGTTCTTACCTCTACTGACAAAACCACAAGCAAGTTATTTCTTCATTTGTACAACTGTGATTTGTAAAACTCAGCCTTACTAATGAAAAGGCCTTGATTATATTTCACCAATGCACATTTTGATTCTCAGAGTTTGATAGAAGTAATGTGATATCTCTTAACATTTATTTATTTATTTATTTAGGTGCCGGGGATTGAACTCAGGGGCACTCGACCACTGAGCCACATCCGTAGCCCTATTTTGTGTTTTATGTAGAGACAGGGTTTCACTGAGTTGCTTAGTGCCTCACCATTGCTTGAGGCTGGCTTTGAACTCGCGATTCTCCTGTCTCAGCCTCCCTAAGTGCTAGGATTACAGGCTTGTACCACCGCTCCCGGCATCTCTTAACCTTTAAAAGCCCTACTTGGATAAAGTATACTTTTGTTCTGATCATTTGGTATACAAAATAGAGGAATTAATGGAATCCAAAGATGTGAAAAGTTGTTCTGGGTTCCCAAATTTGACTGTCCTTTAGAATCCTGATAAGTCATTCTGGGAGGGACTCAGGAATGTTGCTTTTTTTGTTGTTATTTTGGAGTTTTTTGTTTTGTTTTTACTTTGAAATCATTCCAGGTGTTTTATGTTTTGTTTTGTTTTTTGTTTGCAGTACTGGGGACCAAACCCAAGTCTGTACTCCCAGCCAAAGCTTGAGAACTTTTTAAAAATACATATGCCTAACCCATCTTCAAGAGACTTTGATTCAATAGGTTTGGGTGGAGTCTAGTACTTTATATTTTTTATATACTCAGGTGATTCATATACTGTCACATGTAAACTGGGATTGGGTAACCACTGACTCAAATGACTATAACCTCATACTCCTTTTTTATTATTAAAAAAGGAAACTGGCTATAGATAATATAGAACACCCTGTTTCTACCTCTATTTTCTGTTTTTAATAGAATACTTTTGAGACAGGGTCTTGCTAAGTTGCCAATACTAGACTAGAACTAGGGATCCTCCTGCCTCACCTCGCAGTGTCTGGGATTATAGGCATGCACCACCACCACACCTAACTTTCATTAATTTATTAACCTACATGGATTAATCCGCTAATTCACAAAAAGTTAATGCATTCATGAGGGCAAAATCTCCCACGACCAGTTACCTCCCAAAAGTCCTGCCTTTAAATACCATTAATGTAGGACTTTGGGGATTAAGTTTCTAATACATGAATTCTGGGGAACAAATTTTCATACCCTAGCACCTGCTGTTGGTGAGTGCTGTGAAATAGATATCTTCACACATTACTGATATACCTTCAAGAAAACAATCTTTTTTTTTTGTACCAGGGGTTGAACTCAGGGGTACTGGACCACTGAGCCACATCCCCAGGCCTATTTTGTGTTCTATGTACAAACAGGGTCTCACTGAATTGCTTAGTGCCTCATTGTTGCTGAGGCTGGCTTTGAACTTGTGATTCTCCTGTCTCAGCCTCCCATAGTGCTGGGATTACAGGCGTGCACCACCATGCCCAGCTAAAAAAACAATCTTGAACCTAGCAATTTTAGGTAGTTTAAGGCAATAATTCTAGAGAAAGTAATCTCTGTAAAGATGTTTGATATAGCATTACACATAATTTGTAAAAATTAGGACATAATTTGTAAAAATCATAACAAGCTATGATGCCACTGATAACTGGGAATAGAATACAGCATAATAATTATAAATGAAGAGAAGGTAGCTCCTCAGATATACTTAAGGCATTGTCTCACATGAAGAAGCAAGGTAGACATTTATCCTCTAAGTACAAATGTATAACAAATCTGTATGCTAGAGGGGCTGGGGCTATGGCTCAGCGGTTGAGCGCTTGCCTCACATACGTGAGGCACTGGGTTCAATCCTCAGCACCACATAAAATAAATAAAGATATTGTGTTCATCTACAACAAAATATTTTTTTTAAAAAATCTGTATGCTATAGACAAAGTCTGGGAAGAACAGAGAAAAAATTAGTTTATTCTGCCAGATGTCAGAATTTGAGTGGTTCTTCACCTTGATTAATTCTACTTTTGTGGTACTTGTTTAATATTAAAATCTTTATAACAGTTAAATTAAAAAGTTAAGATTGGTTCTCATTTCCAACCACAAGAGGTCCTCTTCTCCTCTATGGTTTCTAGGAATCCAAGATTGATCTCCTTGATCGGAAGGAGGATGTCAAGAAAAAATTGAAGAAGGCCTTCTGTGAGCCAGGCAACGTGGAGAACAATGGTGTTCTGTCCTTCATCAAGCATGTGCTCTTTCCCCTCAAGTCAGGTAAGATGCTGCATGTCCTCTCAGGGGCCAGGCTGGCAGAGCCAAACTTCTACTGTGGTTATACCTGTGACTTATCACAGATTCTTCCTCCAGAGATTGGTTGCCCTAAATTTCTACTCTATAATTTCATATATATTCTCTTATTTGTACCAATAAAAGTAGGATATCATTTAATTATCCAAGTGTTTATTGCTAGCCTAGGTTCTGAGGGAACCTATATATTTCTCATATATATATACTCTTATTTGTACCAATAAGAGTAGGATATCACTTAATTATCCAAGTGTTTATTACTAGACTAGGTTCTGAGGGAGTATCAGGTTAGGCAGGGGTCTTTGAAATGAGAGTGGAGGCAGACATGCTAAATTGGAGAAATACAAAAGAATTTTAATCTATAATCCTTCCCTTTAAGGATCTGGGATGCTAGCTGAGTACACAATATTGCACCTCATCATTCAATTTAATAATAAGGCAGGTGGTATGGCTCAGTGGTAGATCACTTCCTTAATGTGTGGGGCCTTCGGTGTAATCCTACCACCAAAAAAAACAAATTAAATGCCATATGATGAAGTTCAAAATGTATAACTACAAATACCTATGCATTTGGGCTAGGAATGTTTACTACTATTATTAATGAGTTTGTTGATGTAGGTCCTTTTTCTTATAGAGTTTGTGATCCTTCGAGATGAGAAATGGGGTGGAAACAAAACCTATACTGCTTACCTGGATCTGGAAAAGGACTTTGCTGATGAGGTAATACTAGAGGAATACTAATCCCCAACAAACTCTGACAACCCTCTCCTTCTTGGCCTAGCAAGGTTTGTGATTATGTGCCACAGGCCCCCATCTTTATGCTCTCTGGGGCTGTGTAGTTTATTAATGACTTAGATGAGGATTCAGATGGTTCACAGATTAAATGGGCAGATGGCACAAAGCTAATATATTGATATCTTCCTCCTTTCCAGAGAACTCAACAAGCTGGAATAAAGGTCCAACAAGAGGAAGTATTCAGAGACAAATGAAAAATAATGTTCAAAAAAGAGCAACAGGGGCCAGGCACAATGGTGCATGCTTATAATCCCAGTAGCTCAGGAGGCTGAGGCAGGAGGATCACAAGTTCAAAGCCAGCCTTAGCAACTTAGCAAGGCCCTAAGCAACTTAGTGAGACCTTGTCTCTACATAAAATATGAAAAGGGTTGGGGATGTGGCTCAGAACAACTATTGTGACAACTATTTATGTAACATTCATGTTGTATTAGTATTACAGATATGAGGTAAAGTATACAGAAGGATATATATAGGTTATATGCTAATACTATGCCAGTTTATATAAGGGACTGAAGCATCTGCCAATTTTGGTATCCTTGGGGAATTGTACTATCCCCATGGATATCAAGGGACAACTATACACAGTCAAGATGTAAAACAGGAGGAACTAACTAACTGGCTTGTGGAGAGGACAATATGTGAGCACTGTTTTGCTTGAATAGGAATTTATGAGAAAATTTGTGAGGGAATTAATTGTGCAAAGAGTTGGTAAGATGAGGAATTACACATGGTTTGGTCTGCTAGAGGTGAGGTAGGGCATTGTGGGAAGATAAGCATGGCCAGGACACAAAGAGAAGACGTAATAATAGCAAATAGGAAATAAAATGGTGTTTTGATCCACTGTGAACTTAGGTTAAATCAGCAGTTTGATGGGCTATTAGAAATGTGAACATGCCTAGGTGTGGTGACACACACCTGTAATCCCAGCAACTCAAGAGGCTGAGGCAGGAGAATTGCAAGTTGGGGGCCAGACTTGGCAACATACTGGGACTCTGCCTCAAAATAAAAATAAAAAAGGTCTTGGAGTGCAGCTCAGTGGTAGAGTGCCACTGGATTCAATCCTCAGTACCACACAAAAAAGGCAGGGGGGCTGAGGATGTAGCTCAGTGATAGAGCACTTTCCTGGCATGCAGTCCCTGGGTTCAATCCCCCAGTATCCCAAAAATAAAAAAATAAAAAAGAAATTTTAAAAAAAAAGGAAAGAAATGTTTACATTGACTCTTGGGCTAAGTCCTCAGAAATGTTCAATCCAAGCTGGTGTGGTGCACATGCCTTTAATCCCAAAGAGAGATTAAAGATTAAATTTAAAAGAGGAGACCAAGGTAAGAGGATCACAAGTTCAAGGCCAACCTGGGCAACTTAACAAGGCCCTGTCTCAAAATAAAAAATTAAAAAAGACTCTGAATGCAGCTCTGTGCTAAAGCACCTCTAGGTTCTATCTTGAGTACCAAAAATAAAAGAAATGTCGAACCTAGAACCAGGGAAGTGACCCATTCTGTTCAGTGTTCTGAGTGTGGTGTGATTGCCCTGGACTTGAATTTTAAGAGGTTTATTTGACAAGATGGGACATGTTGGTTGAAGAAGGAGGCGTCAGCCGGGCGCCGTGGCGCAAGCCTGTAATCCCAGCACTTAGGGAGGCTGAGACAGGAGAATCGCGAGTTCAAAGCCAGCCTCAGCAAGGGCGAGGCGCTAAGCAACTCAGTGAGACCCTGTCTCTACATAAAACACAAAATAGGGCTGGGGATGTGGCTCAGTGGTCGAGTACCCCTGAATTCAATCCCCAGTACCAAAAAAAAAAAAAAAAAAAAAGAAGGAGGATTGTCATGACAGGGAATGATCTCAAACCATGTCACAAGATGTAGGTAAAAGAACTGGGGGTGTAGCCGGGCACGGTGGCGCAAGCCTGTAATCCCAGCACTTTGGGAGGCTGACACAGGAGAATTGCGAATTCAAAGCCAGCCTCAGCAATGGTGAGGCTCTAAGCAACTCAGTGAGACCCTGTCTCTACATAAAACACAAAATAGGGCTGGGGATGTGGCTCAGTGGTCAAGTGCCCCTGAGTTCAATCTCCAGTACAAAAAAAAAAAAGAACTAGGGGTGTTTAGCTCAGAAGTAAGTGTGTGTTCCGTCACCAAATATGAGAAAGACTGATGATGGGGAAGGGGCAAATTTTCTTATGGCACCCAAGGGCTAAAGCAAGACTGTGGGTGAGGACCACAGTCAGTATGTATTTAGGAAAATTTGGGGGATGGACAGGGCTTCCTCACTTGAGCTTGCCTTCCCCTTCACTGGAGGTGTGCAAAAAGCAGCTAGAGAACCACTTGGAGGCAATGGTGCATGCCTGTTTGAGCATTAAATAGAGGGAAAGACTGACCTGAGGCCTGGAGGCCCATCTGGCCCATTTTGTGATATTATACAGCAATTGCTCTGAAACTCTTGCTTCTGCCATGTGAGGCAGGCCACAGAAGCCACACTCCTCAACCCTGTGGATAGTCCTTTGTGAGAATACTAAGAAGGAATACACGAAATGCCTCTGAGAAAAGATCAGCAGCCAAGTTATCCTATAGCAATTTCTGTGGTGTGGGTATGTTCTTTCTGCACTGCCTGAGACAGAAGCCTCATACTGTGGTGAGCACTTAGAGTGTGGCTAGGGAAATTCAGGAACTGGATTCCAATTTACAAATTTTAAATGTCCACAAAAGTCTTAGTGACTACCATATTGGACAGTGGCTGAGCTAAAGTATTCATTTATTAAAGATTGAAGATTCCCATAGAAATGGAGAAATAATATCAGAAACAAAAGTGTTGGCGTTATTGTATTATTGATATTCATACCCAATGGGTATTACCTTAGAATGCCTAGAAAATCCTTTCCAGCCAGATTTAGGGTATAAAAAGATAGCCATAGGACACAAGAAGAAAAATTGAATTTATAGCCGAGTGCAGTGGTGCATGCCTATAATCCCAGTGGCTCGGGAGGCTGATATAGGAGGATTGCAAGTTCAAAGCCAGCCTCAGCAATGGTGAGGTGCTAAGCAACTCAGTGAGACCCTGTCTCTAAATAAAATGCAAAATAGGGCTGGGGATGTGGCTCAGTGTTTGAGTACACCTGAGTTCAATCCCTGGTACCAAAAAAAAAGAAAAGAAAGAAAAATTGAATTTCTGAACTAGATTGAGTATCCCTTATCAGAAATATTTGTAACCAGATGAATTGTAGATCCAGGGTTTTTTCAGATTTTTGTTTATTTGTTTTGTTACTGGAGATTGAACCAACTCAGGGATGCTTGGCCACTGAGCCACATCCCCAGCCCTATTTATTTTTATTTTGAGATAGGGTCTTTGCTAAGTTGCGTAGGGTCTTTCTAAATTGCCAAGGCTGACCTTGAATTTTCTATACTCTTGCCTCAGCCTCCCAAATTGATGAGATTCAGACATGTGCTACCACACCTGGCTATATATTTAATTTTTTTTGCAGTACTGGGGATTAAAAACAAGTACACTGTACCACTGAGCAACGTCCTCAACCCTTTTTATTTTGAGACAGGGTCTTGCTAAGTTGCCCGGGTTGTCCTCAAATTTGTGATTTTCCTGCCTCAGCCTCCAGAGTAGCTGAGATTATAGGCACATGCCACTGTGCTCAGCCAGATTTTGGAATATTTGCATATACATAATGGGGGATGGGACCCAAATCTAAATAAGAAATTAATTTATGTTTTACCTACATCTATATGCATAGCCCAAAAGTGATTTTATGCAGTATTTTTAGTGTGCCTATGTTTTGACTGGGAATCATCATAGGAGGTCAATGTGGATTTTTCCCCCCTTGTGTCACCCTGCTCAGATTTTAGTGTATTTTGAATCTCAGATTTGCATGTCAGGGATACTCAATCTAGCCAGGTATGGTGGCACATAATGTGTAATCCTAGCTACTTGTGAGGCTGAGGCAGGAGGATCAAAAATTCAAGGCTAGCCTGGGCAACTTTGTGAGGCACTGTCTCTAAAAAATAAAAAGGGCTGGAGGATATAGGTTAGTGGTAGAGGGCTTGCCTTGAATATGTGAGGCCCTAGGTTCAATCCCCAGTCCCACAACCCAAAAAAAAAATTTTTTTAAAGAGGGATGTTTAACCTGTACTAACAGACCAGCACTGCTCTCACTATTTTATCCACATTTTATGATTTAATTCTTCATTCTAAATCTATGAGAAACAGCTATTGTTATCCTCACTTTATAAGTGAAGAAGTTGAAACTTAGGAGATAAGTGCCTAGTTTGATGTCACATAGTAACTGGAAATCTAACTTAGGTCTATCTCCTAAGCCCTTTTTCTTCCTTCTGTCTCACTCATCCTTTTTTTTTTTTTTTTTTAATATTTTTTGAGTTGTAGATGGACGCAATATCTTTATTTACTTACTTATTTATTTATTTATGTGTGGTGCTGAGGATCAAACCCAGTGCCTCACGTGTGGTAGGCAAATGCTCTACCACTGAGCTACGGCCCCAGCCCTCAATCATTCTTCAGTGTTTTGGGTTACCTACGTGAATATTTTACTGCCTATGAATAGCATGTAGTTTATGCCACTACTCTAACCATAAATGAAGAAGCTAGAAGAATTAGACTAATAAATACATTCAGCCTCTAAAAGCCCTCAAATTCATATGGAGCTCAAAATCAAAAGACCTGAATTTCAGACAAATTTGCCTTTCTGAATCTATTTCCCTTTCTCTGCTGGGAAAACACTCCCTTCATCCTGTATGCACATTTTTAATCGATTTTGATGTCCTGTGCCCTATTCCAGTCCTCATCTCACCCGCTCTTGTTCACTTCTGCAGGTCGTACACCCTGGAGACCTAAAGAATTCAGTTGAAGTCGCCCTAAACAAGTTGCTAGATCCCATTCGGGAAAAGTTTAATAACCCTGCCTTGAAGAAGTTGGCCAGCGCTGCCTACCCTGATCCCTCAAAGCAGAGTAAGGCTGACTGGGGACGGGAGAGGCCAGGGAATGAGTCACAGTATCAGGAAAGAGAGCCTGTCAGTGGGCCTCAGAAACACATCTATCTTAAGTGGAGGACCCAAGAATCCAGGGGGTTTCAAATGCTAAAATGTCTTATCTCACTAACTACTGGAATGAGACTTGATTCATTTTGATTGGGTTTGGTAGACTCCATGAAGTGATTATGTCCTACTGCACCAGTATCTTAAAAGAGGCAGATGGGGGGCTGGGGATATAGCTCAGTTGGTAGAGTGCCTGCCTTGCATGCACAAGGCCCTGGGTTCAATCCCCAGCACCACAAAAAAAAAAAAAAAAAAAAAAGGCAGATGGGAGACCTACTTTGGTCCTTCCAGTCTGTGTTCACTAAATCTGCTTCTTCAGTAGGAGAGTGATTGGGTTAGACCTAGTGCACCTACTCAGTATATAAGGTGGTAAGCTGCTATAGAGCCTGCAGAGCCTCTTAGAAGAGCACATTTTTAAGCTGAGTGCAGTGGCACACACTTGTAATACCAGCAACTCAGGAGGTTGAAGTAGGAGGATCACAAGTTTGAGACCAGCCTCAGCAACTGTGAAGTGAAGCTCTAAGCAACTTAGTTATTAGACCCTGGCTAAAAATAAAAAGGGCTAAGGATGTGGCTTAGTGCTAAAGTGCCCCTGGATTAAATCCCTAGTATCCCCCACCAAAAAAAAAAATACTTCATCTTTAGATTCTCCCAATTCCCTTCCAGTTGCTTCTCCTGGCTCTTGGTCCACCATTCACCTATCCCTGCTGCTTGAGATATTGGCACTTGAGATATTGAGATAATTTTGTGTGACCCTCCCAGAAAAGACTGAATAAATCCTATGTGGAATGCATGAACGGAAACACCCAAAGGTGGCAAAGCTCTACAGTCCCCTCACCTCCAGCCTAATAACTGAGGGAGAGAGTAGATGAAAATCTGGCATGTCATTTCTGAAAGACTCCTGACCCTGTTTTAAAGCATTCAGGGGCCAGGTTCTGGGGATTCTCTACTAAATCCTGCCTACTCTCGTATTCTCGTCTGGTGGGATTAACAGCTGCCCTTCATGAGAGCAGGGGATCTTGACCCCATGGTGTTCTCATTCCCAGAGCCCACTGCCAAAGGCCCTGCCAAGAATTCAGAACCAGAGGAGGTTATCCCATCCCGGCTGGATATCCGCGTGGGGAAAATCATCAGTGTAGAGAAGGTACTCATTTTTCACCATATCCCAGAGAGGCAGACAGGGGTCAGGTTTGTCTGTTTCCATCTGGAGGAAACCTGTTCTAGAGAGGGGAAGTAACATCTCTGAGGTCATGTTGCAAGTCAGAACCCCGGTGTCTCCTTCCAGGCATCAGGCTTTCCATAGCTATTTGTTGCCTCTGGACTTTACACAACCAAACACAGCCAGGAACTCAATGCATGAGGCAGATGTTAGAGGGAATCTGTTTATCCATTAAAACGGGCCTGATGATCTTACCTTGTCTGTACCCAGCTCACCTGGACTAGTTGTAGGCCTTATCTTGGACTAGCCACATTGTCTGCCCCTCAGACAGTGGTAGAGGGAGGACGATTAACCTTTTCCCAGAGACAGAAGATCATGCAGTCAGTTGCTGGGTGCTATTGTTCTGGCCTTTCCACCCTCCCCCCTTCCTCCTAGCATTGACTTGGCTTTCACCTACACTACCTTGAAATGGCTGCTGATGCTCCTGCTTCAGATGGCGAAGCCAACACTTGCCCTCCCCCACCTCCTAGTCACCTGGGACACATTGGTGTACCATGTGTGCCATAGGGGTAGCCACTAACAGTCCAGTTCATTTAATCTCTGATAGAGATCTTTCCAAAGTGATTAGATTCATTTTCTCAAATTTGACCTCTTGGTTGGGAGTAGAATGTACCTTCAAGGCCCATTCTATCTGCTGTCTGGGATCTGGAAATAGTTCTAGAGGGTCCCTCCATGGAACTCTGTAAGGAGCAGATGCCCCTTTTTGGAGACAAGAGTTCACCGGGCCCCCGATCTGCTCTACTGGGCTACTCTCCCACCTGACATCTCTTACTGGTAGCACCCAGATGCAGACAGCCTGTATGTGGAGAAGATTGATGTGGGCGAAGCTGAACCACGAACTGTGGTGAGCGGCCTGGTGCAATTCGTGCCCAAGGGGGAACTACAGAACAGGCTTGTGGTGGTGCTGTGCAACCTGAAACCCCAGAAGATGAGAGGAGTTGAGTCCCAAGGCATGCTTCTGTGTGCCTCCATGTGAGTAGGAACTACATGGGGCCCAGGACCTGGGGAGACCAGGAGCGGGGAAGTGGACCATATGGTGCCAGGTGGAAGCCCTGAGAAAACATACCTCATTGATGCCAAAAAATGATGTGTGAATGAGTTCTTGTACAAGTACCATGAATGAGACACTACCCAAGTTAATTTTGTTAAAACAAAAATGGAGGTGTACACATGCCCAAGTCCACTACCAGTAAGAGCTGGAGGCAAGATTCAGACCAGGTTCTGATTGGCTGTAAAGTCCTTGCTGGATTATTTCACAGTTTTTCTAGAGATCCAGATTTGGTTATCTCTTCTGACAGAGGCATTTAGTATAGCCCCATTTAATCTAACCTGGTGATGTCCAAAGATGTGCTAAAGTAATGAGGACCTCCTGGGGCCATGGCTTTGAGGATGTTCTAAACCCATTAGGGCCCTTTGGAAAAGCCCAGATTACTTTGGCCTCCACAGCCCTGGGAAGCTATCTGTAGCCTCACCCTTTCTTTGTTCTGTGTGTCTTCTTAGAGAAGGAGTTAGCCGCCAGGTTGAACCTCTGGACCCTCCTGCAGGCTCTGCTCCTGGTGAGCGAGTGTTTGTCAAGGGCTATGAGAAGGGTCAACCAGATGAAGAACTCAAACCCAAGAAGAAAGTTTTCGAGAAGTTGCAGGTAAATGCTGGGCTTTGCCTGCTGCTGGGCTTTGTTGCTACTCTGCTGTGTTACTGAATCCACAGCTGCCTCAGTCCCAACTGGGACTTCTGCCTTCTTCATTCCAGACCTTCCTGTATGCGAGGTGTCTGAGGGGCCCGGAGGTCTCAGAAGGACCTCTCATGTACTGAGCTTTGACAGACTGTTTGAGGCACTATGTAAGAAACTTCACAAACACTTATTTGATCTCCAGTCTGTGACAGGAGCAGATGGCGATTATCTCCATTTTACCTGCCAGGATACCTTCCAGGATACCTGCCAATGCCAGAAGTGATGGAACCAGAGTCTGGGTGATGCCTCTCAGTGGTAGAGTGTTTGCCTAGCAGCTGCATGAGGCCCTGGGTTCCATCTCCCATTACAAAGAGAACAAGAAAAAATGAAAGATGGAGCCAGAATCAAAACCCTCCTAGGGCCAGGCACGGTGGCTCACACCTATAATCCCAGCAACTGGGGAGGCTGAGGCAGGAGGATCATAAGTTTGAGGACAGCGTCAGCAATTTAGCAAGTCCCTTCCCTGAGCAACTTAGTGAGACCCTGTTTCCAAATAAAACATTGAAAGGGCTTGGGGATGTAGCTCAGTGGTAAAGCACCCCTGAGTTTAGTTCCTAGTACCAATAAAAGAAAAAAATCCTTCTAGGGTCCCTCTCCCCACCTTGAGCCTTGAATACTCATTTTCTCTTTGCCTTCTAGACATTAACTCACATATGGTCTGCCTCAGTGACATATGGTCAGGCACTGTTCTAGGTGCTTGGGTTACATCACTCAACAAAGCAGCAAAAATTGCCTCATGGAACTAACACCTATGTGTGACTTTTTTAATACCTGTTTCTTCAAACTGCTTCTGGAGATGTTTAGAGGGTGTCTGCCTCCTGCACGTAGCAAATGGCTTTGTCTACTCTGTTCTTTCTAGGTTTTTAGTGTCTATGAATCACTTATTTTTTCTGACTAGAAATTAAATTTTCATGGTAGAAAAGGTCTAAAATGTAGGGAGAGTGAAGAAAATAAAATATGCAGCCAGACACCATGGTGCATGCCTGAAATCCCAGTGACATGCAGACTGAGGCAGGAGAGTTCCAAGTTCAAGGCCAGCCTCTGCAACTTAGTGAGACCCTGTTTCAAAATTAAAAATGGCTAGAGAAGTAGCTCAGTGGTAAAGCACCCTGGATTCAATCTCAAGTGTTATAAAATAAATAATCAAAATAAGATATCCATAGTCCTGCCCCGCACGGTAGTGCACACCTGTAATCCCAGCACTTTGGGAGGCTAAAAAAGGAGAATCACGAGTTCAAAGCCAGCCTCAGCAACGGCAAGGCGCTAAGCAACTCAGTGAGACCCTGTCTCTACATAAAACACAAAATAGGACTGGGGATGTGGCTTAGTGGTCAAGTGGCCCTGAGGTCAATCCCTGGTACCAAAAAAAAAATACTCCATACTCCTGCCAAAGAGACACTAAAAAATGAAATAAGTGATTGTTTCCTTTTGGTCCTTTGCTCTTTGCTCTGCATAAAATAGATTTACAGTTTGATTCGCACTAAAAGTTTTCTGCTTTTTAAATCTTATTTTAGTTAGGTGTGCTGGCACACACCTGTAATCCCAGTGACTTAGAAGGCTGAAGCAAAGGATCCCAAGTTCCAGGCCAGCCTTGGCAATTTAGTAATACTGTGTCTCAAAAAAAAAAAAAAGTCTGGGATCCTGGGGATATAGCTGAGTGGTAGAAGTCTCTGGTTAAGTCCACAGTACTGAATTTTTATTCTACTTTATGCTCCCAAATTTTCCCTATCTTAAATACTGAGGTCGCACTGAATAGCAGTTTATCACAATTATCATAATTTAAGACTTTACTAGACATTGAGGTTCTCAATGTTTCACTATTAGAATGTTATGATGGGCTGGGGTGTCAATCAATCAGTGGTAGAACACTTGCCTGGCATGCATGAGGCGCTGGGTTCCATCCCCAACACCACACCATACACACAAAAAGAATGTTATGCTGGATGTCTTCTATAAAGATCTTTGTACTTATGATTATTTTCTTAAACTAAATCTCTTAAAATGAACTTACCTGAGACAAAAGATATGAACATGAAACTTTAACAAATTATTCTTAGAAAAGCTGAGCCAGGTTACACTACTGGTATGAAGTTTCCTTATGATTCCAACCACCACAATTATTTTATTTATTTATTTTTTTCCCTATCTCAACCAGGCTGACTTTAAGATTTCTGATGAGTGCATTGCACAGTGGAAGCAAACCAACTTCATGACCAAGCTGGGATACATTTCCTGTAAAACACTGAAAGGAGGGAACATCAGCTAGCCAGCCCAGCATCTTCCTCCCTTCCACCATCCTGAGTCTTCTGCTGTCACAGTTTGTTCCATCTGTCACCTGTTTGCCCATCTCTCAGGACAATGAAGCAGCAGGTCTAAGACTCTTTCTTAGGTTCAAAACTGGGTAAGGGGCAGCATTCCTCCCCAGAATTTGGAATCATCCTGCTACAGTGAGACTGGAACACCCCCCACCCCCGCCCCCAGGTGGTAAGCAGGCCTAGGCAGCAGTAGGGAACCCAGCTTTACCAGCTTCTCTTGGCAACTGACTCAAGAATTCTGGTTTCAATATAACTCTTAGAAAAAGTTTATGCCACAATCCTTTTAATTGGAAAAACATTGGTTCCCGGGTTTTTTTTGGAGTTATCCCAACAGCTATGCCTCTAGCTGGAATCTAGTGCCTGGACTGGGCTAATTACAGTTTCTTCCCCAACAGGAAATTGTGGGATTTGAAAAAGAAAGAGAAGGGAAAACTGAGAACCTAGTGGTCTATCAAGTGGTCGCAGCTTTCATACTGCCTGCCTACTCTGGGGCTTGGTACTGGGAGGGACAGGGCCTGCCCCAGGGCTCCTGGAATTTCCTTTGATCCAGCCACATTGGGACACTCCCTAAACCAGCTGTGTTGTTAGTTAGCATGGATGGCATAGCACCTGTCTTTCTTCTGAGAGGGTGAGGTCATTTCTCTATAAGGCGTCTCAATCAAATCACTAATCATCACTGTCAAACTCAAATAAAATGTCTGAACAAATGTGTCTGGATGGGGACTGTCTGCAAGTGTGAAGCAGCTGCTGGGTTCCTCTCCCAGCCTGGGGTTGCTTATATCTTGGAAGTTTGGCACTGTAATGGGACAGATGGAGGTACTGGTGGATGGCAGATACCTTTAGTTTCCGTTTGACGCTAAGCAGCAGAGGCCCACCCTTGGATCCAGTGCTTCCAGCAAGCAGAACAGCTTTCCTTCTAAATGTTGGCCCAAACCACTGCCCTGCCCCGCCCCACCCCCAATTCAGCAGCAGCCGCCCAAATCCTTTTGTGGTTCATTAGTGTGATGACAGTTTTCACACTAGTTTGAGCTTTCCTCATACCTTATTACCACTATTAGCCATCGCACATAGTGCCCATTTGATGTGGAGGGTGGGGAAGCAGCAGTCACAGCCAAGTTTCAATCATTTAATTAATTAATTAACACCTTTTAAATGAAACAGCTTTTTCATCCCTCACACTTCAGAGCAGAGGGAATGGATTGTTTGTATAGACATATCAAAGACTTGAAAATTTAAAGAAATATATATATATACTTCTCTCTTCTAACATTTTTATGCAAATTAAAAATCAGGCTTTTGGTCTCTCCATTTGCACGAGGTCAAGCTCATTCACCCCAGAGAACAAAGGAGAGCTGCCTCTTCTACATTCCCCCTTCTCCTTTGTGCTCTGGCCCACCAGGTGGGGAAATAAGCTCAGAAAATCCCAACTGAGGATAAGAGCTCCAGCAACATGGGAATAAAGTCAGGCTCCCTCCCACCTCCAGCAGTTCTGAGGCTTGGTTTCATGGGGCTTTGACCACTCCTGGATTCTGGGTCCTGGGATGGGGATGATCAGAAGCTCCAGGCAAAACGGTACTTACTGATTGTCCTTCCCCTACTCATTGGACAGGTGCAACATATACCAGCCCAGCAGCAGCTCCCTGTTACCCATGGGGCAAGGGAAAGATGTTGGTTTGTAGCTACAGGGAGAAGACAACAGTGGCAAACTAAAACACTGGAGCGGGCCAGAAGAACCCAGGCCCACACACATCCCTGTCCCCAAGGGTAGGTGGCAAAGGACAGTGTGTCACTGTCTGCAGTGGTGGAGAAGCTAAAAGTAAGGTTCCTTGTCAGGCTCAAGGCTGAGAAAAGAGGATCAAAAAGGAGTGGCCCTGGGTGGCAGCCACACTGCTATACAGGGAGGTTCTAGGGCCACCCCTGTGGAGCCAAGGGGATCAGTGAGGTCCCCACCTTACCTAGATAGGTCATATTGGCTGAAAACAAAGGTCATTAAAACTCCTGGAGGAAGGATCAGTAGCAGATGCTGACATGTGGGAAGAACCACCTGGGTGCCCTCTAACTAGGGAAAGTTTTGGAGTAAGACTGCACCTCTGGCCTCCCATCCTTGCCACTCAACATCAGCTCCCCCAGTGGAATCACCCGTGCTGAAAGGCAGCAAGGACATGCACCAAAGAGTAGAGAAAGGTCAGAAAATAAAGTGCAAGGGCCAGATCTGGGCTGATGCCCAAATAAGCTCCCCCTGCCAGTTCTCCCCTCCTGTCTCAGTACTCCCTGTGAAGCTGAAAGGGACACAGCCCATGGCCCTGCCTCTGAAACTGTGCTTGCTGGATCAATAAAACAAGGGGCAGATGCTTGGCATGCCAAGGACCTGCTGAGATGACCTGTGATCTGCTTTTGAGGACAGAGCCTGCAAACCTGCCCTCTTCTTCCTCCCCACACCCATTTAGAGCCGGGGAGTCCCCTACTTCTTGTCCCCTGCATGAAGCACCTGACAGAGCTGGAAGGCAGGAGATCGGTGGTAAACTGAGGCACAGGAAGGCTATCCCCACTGCACCTTTTGTGCTTTGGAATTCCACAGCCCCATTCCTACCCCCAGCCTGGAGGAGCCTGTGGGAATGTGATTTGCCCACCTCCAAGAATTAAGAAAAGGAGCAAACTGGATTGGGGAAGAGGGACAGATTAGTCCCAGTTATGGGCTGGCTCCCAGGGAATGATGCTGCCACCATGTAAACAGGCCCTTGGAACGTGGCTTCACAAGCCCTGAAAGATGGACATGCGGCCACTTTGCAAAAGTGCTTTGATTCTGGACTACAGTATGTGCATGATTTGGATATGGAAAAAACATGTTCTGCTCCCATCTCTGTGGCCTCAGGGCCAGCAGGGGGCGCAGTCACCCACTCCCACCAGCTACCTCCTTCACGATGAGGCTAAGGCCAAGACTGAAGCGGCAGCTGCTGGAGGTGAGTCCTCTGGGGGGAAAGGCATGAGAGCTGGATGATCTGGAGGACGGGCGACAACAGGCTTGCATAAATATCAAAGGCCATGGAGGTTAAGGCTGCAGGCGTCCTCTCTGATAGTGTCTGCTGTCCTCTCGTCCTTGGAGCTGCTCAGGTCCCTGAGATTGTATTCCTGGGATGGGTCAGCAGTGCCAGTGTGTGGTCAGACCAGCTCTTTCTGTGGGTCTGTGGGGAAAGAGGAACACTTAGCAAGGGGCTCCTAGCTTGGTTCAGGCACTGAGCCCAAGCACACTTTCACCCAACCTTTCCCTAAACCCTTCATTTCACTGACACCAGTGGCAGCAGCTGGAAACAACTCACATACTATAAAGTAGGTGTCACTGCCCCACACTTCACAGCTCTAGGATGAGACAAAATGATAACGTTGGAATACACTTGGTAGGTCTGATGCCAAAGCCCCACCCCCGTTCCTTTTCCTATAGTTCAAGGGTAACAATTCACCTGTCCCAGGCATCCTAAAGCCAGTTTTTTGTTTTTCCCTTTTGTTGTAAAAACTAGCCATCTCAAAGATCCAAGACCAAATGCCCAGTGGTGGGACTTCAGATACTCATTTCCTACCATCAGTGATGGGACCCACACCCACCACTGCCTGCTGTACCTGAGTCTGGGGGACCCATCTTCTCTGGGCCCACCAGTTGCACACCTCCATTCTCTGCCAGCTTCCCCTTAGTCCTGTCCTCAGCATGAGGGAGCCCATTGGTAGGAGGAGCAGTTATGGGCTCAGCCCGAGGAAAACTGGGAGAAGCAGGTAGAGAGACTCCCACAGAGGGCTTGCGGGCCACAGGTGGGGGAGCCTTCAGTGGCTTCTTCAGGGCCTGGGGTGGCCGCTGCTCCGAAATGCTCCTAAGTTCAGCCACCAGATTCCGCTGGAGGTCAGCCTGGGCCTCAGGGGACACTGGCCTTTCGAGCTGCAGCTTCTTAGTGCCCTTGGAGAAGATGAAACTGGCTGTTGAGGCAGGAGACTGGGGAGACTGTGGCCGGGCCTCAGGTGGTCCATTGGGCTGGGCACTTCCAAGGCCCTCATTGGCAGCCAAGCTGGAGGCCTTGAGTAGGACGGCAGCATGGAGCCCGGAAGAGGTGGCAGACACAGGACTGGCCCACCCTGACAGGGCTCTTCGCAGTGGCTTCTGGGGGACTGATAGCCCTGATGCTGAGATTGGAGCACCTGTGGGAGCGACCACAGAGCGCAACCGCACCATCTGCAGGAGTGAAGGGGTGACCAGGGGCACACCAGCTTCGTCCCTGGAAGCCCCACTGCTCTTGTTGCAGCCTACTGACTCCTTCTGAGGGATCCTGGCCAGCTCTGGGACAGAACATGTTGGAGGTGGGGATGGTGGGGATGGTGGGGCTGGAGGAGGGTCTGGGGTCCCCTGGGGCTGGCTCTGGGTAGCAGCCAGGGAGCTGACAGGCTCAGGGGGGACTGCAGGCTCAGGGCTAGCCACAGAGAAAAAGGCCTCCTCAGGTGGGGGGAAATCAGCCATGGACAGATCCTGCTCCTCAGGTGTAGGAGGTGGAGGTGGGGGCCAGTTGGGGTCTGGGAGGGGCTCCTCAGCAGTCTCTAGGGCAGATGGGGCCTCCTCAACCACCTCTAGCTTCTTATTAGGTGGCGGGGGTGGATGATAAGATGGGGGTGGGGATGGTGGGGGTGACTGATCT
Source organism: Xerus rutilus (assembly GCA_028644305.1). Lineage (NCBI taxonomy): Eukaryota > Metazoa > Chordata > Mammalia > Rodentia > Sciuridae > Xerus > Xerus rutilus. The sequence continues at coordinate 21,403,855 of CM053400.1, read as the reverse complement.
TTGGAGACAACAGGAGATTCCTGGGGTGGGGCCAGAGATGTCTGGGGAGTGGGAAGGGCCTCAGGACTAGTATCAATGGTAGAGACAGGCCCAGGAACCAGAGCAGGGGTGGCCAAAGTAGGGGCAGCTTGTTTCAGGCTCTTGGGCTTAGATGGAGGAGGAGAGAAGGGGGCAGGCACCTTGGGGTGAGGAGGTATGACAAACCTATCAGTCAGAGGGATGGACATGTGTGGACCAGAGCGGTCTGAGGGGGTAGGATCAGAGGAGGAGGAACACAGAGATGTGAGGGAAGAGGAGACAGAGACCCCAGGAGACTGAAGGGAAGTGACCCTCTCTGGTTTAGGAGGCTGGGCCTTGCCTGGGGAAGCAGGGGCACCTGCCAGACCCTTGGGAGGTAGGGTAGGGGTACCACTTTGGCTCGAGTATCCACTGGAGGGTGAAAGTGTCCGTTCTGGGGAACGTGGGGGGTGCCGGGTGCCACCAGGAGACAAGCCAGGCACCCAGCTACTACTTGCAGAGGTGGGTGGACAAGGTGCTGCCCCCACCCCTTCAGACCCACCTGTGGTGGGTGGCCGGGGCAGCTGTGGCTGCTGCTTCCGCTCAGGCTTAGGTGGCAACCCTAAGGGCCCATTGGGTGCTTCTGAGCCCCGCTGATGGAGGGAGTAGGTCCGGCGAGGAGGCGGAGGAGGCCGTTTCAGCTTCCGCAGGGAAACGCTCCGGCCAGACAACTGCCCGCTGCTCCGAATGCTGACCGTGTCTGAGGCCTCGGCAGTGCTGCCCCCACTAGGGGAGCCCCTCCCGCTGCCCCCCTGGGGAGGTGGTGCCATGCTACTGCTGGCCACAGAGCCCTCTGGCTGACCCTCAGAACCCCCCTTTGATGAGAGGGTGGAACCGTCAGACACAACAGTCTCAGAGGACTGAGAGTGGCTCCAGGTGTCACTGGAAGAGGAAGGATGGCGGCTGCGGGACTGGGGGCTAGAGACTGAGGAAAAGCGACCCAGGGAGCGGACGGAGGCTGGGCTAGCGGAGAGCAGGCTGCAGCGGCTCAGCGTGCGTAGGCTGCAGCGGCCCAGGGCTACCACGTCCACAGTGGGTGGCAGCACAGCGTGTGGGATCAGCTTCGACAAGTAGGTAGCCTGGGGCGAGATGGACATGGCTGGACTCAGAGGCTCTGGAGGCCCTGCCCCTCCTGTTAGTCCAGGAACTGCTAGGGACATGGGCCTGGTCAATGGAGGAGGCCGGGCCCCTGTGGACCGACCAACAAGGGTGTCATCTCGGTAGACGCGGTCGATGTGGCGCTGTACCATAGCCTCTGTATCAGCGTCTCCCTCTGCCTCTGCCTCCAGTGCCTGCAGGGATACCCGGATCCCAGTCCCTAAGGCCATGCCAGCTGGACGACCATCTACCGTGGGGATTCGGATAGCATCCCGTGGACCAGGAGGCCGAGGAGTACCTGGTGCCTCACGCTCATTCCGCAGGCCTAGAATGGATGAGGAGCAGGTGGCGGTCAGCAAGGAGGAGCTGGCTGTGCTTCCTATCCACCACCACTGCCCACCTAAACCCAGGGCTCACCAAGTTCCTTCTGTACATGCTGAGGCAGACCCAGTACAGTGCTCCGACGCTCCCGCCGACGCCTCCCTGACTTTCCAGATGATTTGGGAAATGAGTCATGGGGTCGGAAGGTAGAGCCTGAGGGCCAATCCAGGGGGAGAAAACCCGTTAGAGCAGAAGGACTCCACATGTCCTGCAGAATACTACTTTTGTAGAGTACTAATAATAGTCTTGGGACAAAAGATTTCGGCAAACAGATATAGGTAAAACTAGAGACTTCTTTTCTGTAAGACTTATGGAAAGCTAAATCAACAATGATTATTTCCATTTAGTGAGTGCTTATTTAGTGAACATATTATTATGTCCACACACTAAATGTTTGGCATTCATTCCAATAAGGTAAATGCTATTATTATCTATTGATTTTTATAAAACATCAAACATAAGTTCACGGATGTTAAGGATTTGCTCAAGGTCACATGACTGCTCAGTCAGCAACATCAGGCCAAAAGCCAAGTTTCCAACCCTTTTTATTTGGTATTACAGATTGAACCCAGAGGTACTTAACCACTGAATCACATCCTCAGCCCTTTTTTTATTTTTTATTTTGAGACAGGGTCTCAATAAGTTGCTTAGGGCCTCGCTAAATTGCTGAGGCTGGCTTTGAACTTGCAATCTTCCTGCCTCAGTCTCCTGAGCCGCTGTTATTATACGCATGCGCCACCATGCCCAACCCCAATTCTTAACTTCACAGTTAAGATTCATGTGCTTGGGGCTGGGGATGAGGCTCAGTGGCTCAGTGATACAGCACTTGCCTAGCATACTCAAGTGCCTGGGTTTGATCCCTAGCAACTCTCTCCTAGAGGACACAGGGTACTGTCTCCTGAATTAACTGAATCACAAAGCCTAAGAAGACACTGAATTAGGAGGAAAAAGGGAAGCTGAAGGTACTAAAACAAGATGGTGCCCACCACCCCTCTCCCCTGCCCAGGTATCCCAGGAAAGGTGAGGAGACACCTCTGCGCTGGATCATCTCTGAGCGGATGGAGAGTGCGTCCTCTGCTGTGGAGCTCTCAGCTGTGTAGGATGTGGTCTGGCTGCAGAAGGAGATGCTGTCTTCATCCGGCCCAGTCCGGGAGGACTGTAGGGAGAAGGAGATTAGGCACTGACCTGTGTGGGCTGCCTCCTCAGTACTCCCCAGTGGAATTTTTGATTTATAGACTCCCCCAGTGTCTCCCAGCACTGAGCCAGCATCGCTGGAGCAAGCCTAGACTAGCCCTGAAGGGTCAGTCAGTCTAGCCCTTTGAGATACAGGAAGGAAACAGACCCAAAAGGTCCAAAGCCATGCTTGCCAGAAGTCAAGAAAGGAGGGAAGATCAGTCAAGACTGAGCTGGGGAGCTGGGCGCGGTGGCTCAAGCCTGTAATCCCAGCACTTAGGGAGGCTGAGACAGGAGAATCGCGAGTTCAAAGCCAGCCTCAGCAACGGCGAGGCACTAAGCAACTCAGTGAGACCCTGTCTCTACATAAAACACAAAATAGGGATGGAGATGTGGCTCAGTGGTCAAGTGCCCCTGAGTTCAATCCCCAGTAGGAAGGAAGGAAGGAAGGAAGGAAGGAAGGAAGGAAGGAAGGAAGGAAAGAAAAATAGAAAGAAAGACTGAGCTGGGGGACAGGGCTCACCTGGATGCTTTGGGTGTCTCCATGGTCCCAGCCACCTTTGTTCAGTTTCTGTTTTTCTGGAAGAAACCAGAAAAGAGTGTTGGTCTAAGCTTCTGATCTCAGGAGCTGAGAGAGTAGAGGGAGAGTGAGAAAGGTTACCTTGGTGCTGTAGGGAACGTAGCCCCTCCTGGGCCTGTGTGTGCAGCTCTTCCAGGTGAGGGGGTCGCCCGCTTGGGAAGAAGACATTGTCCTGGTGCTCATCCACTACAGACCCTGGCCCCTGGCCAGGCCCTGCACTCTGACGTTTGTCACTGTCAGCCTTGGCAGAGCCTAGTGGGATGGAGGAGGAAGGGAAGTGAAGCCCAAAGGCGTGTGGGTCCTGAAAATGCACAGGCACCATGACAAAGGCACCCCAGTCCCCAGACTGCACATGGTCCCTACACACACATGCAAATGCCCACTTTCCCCAGTGCAGACATACAACCCACAGTACTGGGGTCAACGCTCAATACACACAACCTCCATGTACATACACAGACTATGCCCAAAGGTACATATCTCTCATGCTCACACCACACAAATGGCCACACACGGCCACACACAGGGCACAGAGGCCCACTGTCTATACATGCAAGTTTCATACAAACAGCACCCAAGTATGAACCCACATAAGTACCCACACCCAACCTCCACCTATCCATACAACGCCCACAGTTCCCATTCTGTATACATGTAAACAGTATCTAAGTATACACACAACTGTGTATACACGTCACTCAGGGCTCCATGCAAAACAACCCTGTATATATATATAGCCCATAGCAAATACAATGCTCACCTCCAGACCCCAAGCCCCACTTTAACGGAAAACCACCATTTTCATACACTGCCTTGGCCCAGGCCCAGGGAGAAGATATCATGGGAAACCAGGAAGGAGAAGGAGCGGGAAGAGGTCATAACCAGAGCCCCAGAAAATCCTGGGAATGGGGAAGGACAGGCCAAGAATATAACCTCCTGGGCTCCCTACTCACCCATATGACTACTCTTTCATAGAAGAATGGACAGGGGAGGGGAGAAACGAGACCCCGGCACAATCCCAGGTATGGAGGCCCTGGCTCAGGCCCCTGAAGCACAAGAGCCAGGGATCCATTACAGAAGATCCTGTTACAGGCTCCACCCACAGAGGGGCTGGTCATCTAATCCTGGGGATGGGGGGGCTGTGTCAGCACTTTGCAGCCCTAGCCCCTCTTTAAATGAAACCCACAACATAAGCAAAAGCAGTGGAGGGTCATGTGACCTTGGCAGTACCTTGTAGAGGGGCAGGAATAAAACAAGCCCTTTAAAAGGGCCACACCCCAGGAAGAAGGTGGCCCATTCAGACACCTGCCATTCACCCTCCCTCAGCCCACCCTTCAACAGCCAGGGCGTCTGCCCCAGGGAAGACATCCAAATCCCACAAGGTCAGAGGTAGGAGGTACCTCAGAAGATAGTGAATGTCTCCCTCCAGTGGAGAAACAGACTCAAAGAGGAAAGGCCTTGCTTAAGGTTACCCAGCAAATGGGAGTCAATTAGCTAGAACTAAATCCAAGTTCCCAGAGGGGATTCCTGGATTACACTCAGACTGCAACCCCTGGTTTCCAGAAGTCCAAGAAGCTGTGGCCCCTACATGCCCCAAAGCCCAGCTTCTAGAAGAAAGAGTGGTTCCAGGGCCCTTCCTCCAAACCCCCAGGCCTCTAAACGGGTTCCACAACTTCCAGTGGCACTACTTTTCTCTGCTGCTCCCCACATCCCATACTCCCCTACCTTTGGGATGACTCTGGAGGGGGCTGTCCCCTCACTCTTAACAGGGATGGAGGCTGCACCCAGTAAAGTATGGGTACCCCTGTAGGTAGGCAGTCTGGCCCGAGGGCGGCAGGCTTCAAGGTCAGAAGATGTGGGTCCATCCTCCCAAGCATAAGCAGGCCCAGACAAAGGCAGCAACAAAGCGGCTGGACAAAGGCACGCTGCGACAGGAGGCTCTGGCCTCCTTACTAGCCCCGGCTCCATCTCCATTGCTCTTCCCAGGCCTAGATCCCCCAGTCTACGTAAGGGTCTGGCAAAAGAAGCCGCGGGGGATGCCTTCCCGCCCCCCACCCAGCCACACCCACTCACCCTTCTTCTTAAAGAGCTCAAGAAGCGCTGGGAGATGGCGGCCAAGGAACACCACCATGGCTGCGGTCCCACTCGGGAATGTCCCCTAGCCTAACCTCCCCCCATGCGCCCAGTAGCGCCTTCACCACAGCCCAGCACTAAGCCCGCTAGCCTGCCGCCGGCCGGCGAGCCACACCACAGCACTCGCTGCAGGCAGAGGAAGGGGAGGGACTGTTCCAGGTCTTCCTCCCACCTTCGCCACTGGTCCCGCCTATTCGCCGCCCCCGCCCCCTATGCAGGGTTGCAGAGACAAGAGGAAACTGAGGCCCGAAGACTGTGGGTGCTGTGCTCTTCTAAAGGGTATGACTAGGGGTACGGAAGATAATTCCTGCGGAGATCACTAACACTGCCACCAAGTCTTGTCTGAATATTCAGGAGTCAGAGCTAAGGGAAGGGCCCAGCTGCCAGATGGTAGGTGTAAGGGCTACCACACCAGACTTGGCATGGTGCGCCCCTCCCCTTTCCCTGGCTGATGGGAAAATTCCTTGGGGAGAGAGCTCAGCTCATGGAGCAACCAGGGAAGAGCCCAGGGTTGCCTTGTAGGAATGGCAAGGCTGTGGGCAGAGGCCCCTAGAGGGGCACAGTTGGCCCAGGACACAGTACATACTTAGAAGCCAGGGAGATGCCAAGTGGCTGGTGGTAACAACCCCTCCTCATATGTGTGTTCAACAATATGTCATCAGAGGCCCAGAGCAGCATAGAGAACTTCCAAGTTCACACAGCAGAGGCAGGTTTTAAACACAGACCTCTAGCTCCCTGGGCCTAGGATTCTTCCGGCTAGCCCCACTTTGTCAGTAATTCTGTGCTGGATCACCAGGCAGGGAGAACACGTATTAGCAAAGAAAGACCCCACAAGCAAGGTCAGTAAAATAGGAGGTAGGAGGGTTGGAGAGAGGAGAGGTACTAGGAATCAAGTCAAGTCCAGATTCAAATCCACCTCCATCACACACAAGTCTAGACTATGTATGAAAACGTGGTTGGGCTGGGCACAGTGGTGTGCACCTATAACCCCAGTGGTATAGGAGGCTGAGGCAAGAAGATCACAAGTTCAAAGCCAGCCTCAGCAAGTTAGGAAGGCCCTAAGCAACTTCGTGAGACCCTGTCTCTAAATAAAATATTTTTTAAAAGGGCTGAGGATGTGGCTCAGTGGTTGAGTACCCCTGGGTTCAATCCCCAGTATCAAAAAAAGAAAATGAAAACACGGCCAATAACACTTCTTTATAAGATTGCTATATCCAGGGGGCTGGGATTGTAGCTCAGCGGTAGAGCGCTTGCCTCGCATGCGTGAGGCCCTGGGTTCGATCCTTGGCACCACATACAAAGCAATGAAATAAAGACATTGTGTCCATCTATAACTAAAAAAAAAAATATTAAAAAAAAAAAAAAAAAGATTGCTATATCCATTCATTTGGTTAGTAAATATTAAGCTGGCACTTGAGGCTACAGCTAAAAGAGAACTTTATCTTGTTCACTAGAACATCCCCAGAGCCTAAATCAGTGCCTGGTACATGCCATGAGTTCAGTAAATACTTAATGAATACATGAATGGGGTAGGCTAATATAATTTTAGGCAGTAAAGACAGAGGAGTGCTGGGTACAGTGACACACACTTGTAATCCCATGATTCAGGAGGCTGAGACCAACTTAGCAAGGCCCTAAGCAACTTAGAGAGACCCTGGCTCAACATAAAAAATAAAAAGGGCTAGAGATGGAGCTCAGTGGTAAAGCACTCCTGGGTTTAAGCCCCAGTACCAAAAAAAAAACCCAACAACAACAACAAACAAAAAAACTGAGGAGCTGTGATAGGAGGTTGTATCCCTCTAAGAAAATGATATTGAAACTAAGACCTGAATAATGAGGAGCTAACCAAGGCAGATATGGAAGGTGCTTCTAGACAAGCAACAGCAATTGAAAAGGCCTTGAGGAGGAGTGGTAGACTTCCAGAAACAGAAAGGAGGCTAGTGTGGAGAAAATGGCAGGAGATGAGACCAGAGGAGGGCAGCAGCCAGGTCAGGTGGGGCCCCTAGACTTCAGCAGACTCCAGATTATATTCCAAAAGCCTCAGAAGTTAGTTGATGAGGGTTTCAACTGGGTAGAAACACTGTTACAGAAAGGATCCTCCTGGAAACTCTAGAGCAGCTGAGACACTGAAAGAGAGGTTCTGTGAACTAGAACATGTTCTACCCCAAGCTCACCAAGGATACCCTCTCTGAATCCTTAGCGATCTAAGACCCCTGTAGAGCTCCTTCCCCATTCGCTGGCCTCTAAGATCATTCAAGCACATGGCTAAGCCCTCACCCTCTGAAGAACAAATATTTGTGGAGCTGGATAGTGTATATGTTACATCACTGAACTCTAAACAATAATCCTAAGAAGTAGGCACCTTTATCCCCATTTTACAGATGAAGACACGGAGGCCAGAAGGGGTAAACATTATAAAACTCCCACTCTGGCTTTCATTTCATGAATGACAGCAGCATTTCCACTCAGAACAACCTGAATCCAAAAGCCATGTTGTCTACTATGCCAGCTACAAACCTGATCTCCCCACCAAAGAAAGGGTCCAGGAACTCCACCATTTCTATTAATTGGAGGTTTCTTGACTACCTGTTTCCCCCACACTCCCCCTCATAAGCCAGACCCAACTCACTAATCAGTCCCACACAAACAAAAAAGAGCAGCAGACCGACACTTGCTGGGTGATTAATCCCTGCCAGGCATGGTGCCAGGTACTGGTGGAAAGCAAAACCCCATCTATGTCCTCATGGATCCTTTTTCCTTTTTTTTTTGGTACTGAGGATTGAACCCAGGAGTGTTCTTCCTCTGCACCAAATTACCCTTTTCCTAGTTTTATTTTGAGACAGAGTCTCGCTAAGTTGCGCAGGCTGACCTCAAACTTGCAATCCTCCTGCCTCAGACTTCCCAGTAGCTGAAATTGAGAGCCACTGTGCCCATCTCCATCTCTGTCCTTGTGGATCTTAGGGCAACCCTTCAAGGCAGGTACTTGAAGGTATGTGAAGCTCCTGGTAACTGATGGTGAATCTGTAAGAGCTACGTGACTTCCCAAACTCTGGCTGGTTCTAAAACTGTAGCCTTTCGCTGAGCAGGACAGTCACCCTCAGCTTCCCCCTAGCCAGGAAAACAAAGAGCTGAGCTCTGGCTAAGTTGGGGCTGAGGGAACATTAGCCCTTGGAGGTCCCAGGCCCACATATGTCAGTCAGGGCCACAGCTGCAAATTCCATAGCCAGATCCAAGGCTCTCGCACTTGATAACATCTGGTTGCCACAGCAACACCCCTCCCCCTACCCACCCACAGCCTGGTCAGAGCCTGCTGCCTCTCTGAGCCACCCCAGGCATAGGTCTACACACCTGTGCTTACTTGGGGAGGTGCTTGGTGACTTGAATCTCAGGTGGGGGAGGGCACTTCACAATTGGATGCCCAAAGAATGGAAGGACCTGGCCCAAGGCCACACTTTTCCAGGGCTTTCTGCTTTGGTACAATCCAGGGGTGCCACCTGGGGTTAAGGCCTTGAGGGAAGCTCACCAGGCAACCTCTGCCCCCTCATCTGCCCAAGAAAGAAGGCTTCCCAGTGCTGAGAAGGCACTCTACTCCTGGCCACACCCCAGTGCACCAGGCAAACCAAGGAGCAGCCAGGCAAGCTCCTGAGATCAGATACAGTCTGTGGGCTGGTATTGGGAGTGTGCACTTCTAGAATGTCCCACTGGGACCACCTCCAAATGTGGAACTCAGAAACACACTCACAAAGCACACCCAGGCTACGTATGCCCTCCTCATCCACTAAGGCAACTGCACAAACACATATAAGGCCCACCAAGTGGCTGTATGTACAGGAAGACAAGCTTGTATACCCACCACCCAGGGGCTTTCCTGAGCCTAGAGACAAGGAGGAATCAGAGACCGAGCCCCTGAGCCCCGCCCTTGCCAGCCACAGGCACTGCGCATGCATACGCAATGTTTTGGCAACATCCTCCATGGGGTGAGGCCTCAACCTGTCCCATTCCAAAGCTCAGGGTAGGGGCGACGCACCCACAGGCAAGCCAGCCTGACTCAGGGCAGAGGAATGAGGAGGGGAAGGCATAGCTGTCCAGGTGGCCCTGCTCAGGAGCTGGGACCCTCAGAGCCAACTTGCCAGGCACCAGGCCCTGTCTTTACTGCCCCAGGCTTGCCCTCCAGCCAAGAGTCAGAATGCTCAGAGGCCATTACTCTCAACCCCTTACTGTACTAGTGGATAGTGAAGGCCAAGAGGGGGCCAGGGCTTCCTCAGGTCATGCATTCTAAAAGAAACCCTGAACAGAACCAAGGGCATCTGTGGATTTTATTTTCCCTGAGGCAAGGCAAAGGGAAATGAGCATAAGAAACTCTCAAGTTGGGCTGGGTGGCATACGCCTATAATCCCAGCACTTTGGGAAGCTGAGACAGGAGAATTGAGAGTTCAAAGCCAGCCTCAACAACAGCAAGGCACTAAGCAACTCAGTGAGACCCTGTCTCTACATAAAACACAAAACAGAGCCGGGAGCAGTGGCTCAAGGCTGTAATCCCGGCACTTAGGGAGGCTGAGACAGGAGAATCATGAGTTCAAAGCCAGTCTCAGCAATTTTCGAGGCACTAAGCATCTCAGTGAGACCCTGTCTCTACATAAAACACAAAACAGGGCCGGGGATGTGGCTCAGTGGTCGAGTGCCCCTGAGTTCAATCCCTGGTACCAAAAAAACAAAAACAAAAACAGGTAGAAGAGGCACTTTCTCTTCTACTACCCCAAAGGTATAGTGAAGTTTCCTTTTTACAAAGGAGCACCAGGAGGCTCAAGAGAAAGTGACTGACTTGCTCAAGGTCACCTAACCAGGAAGTGGTGGATCCCACATTCAACCCTGAATCTTGCTCCAAATGCTTTCATTGTCTTCAGGCTAAGAAAGTGAATGGCTGGGATTGTGGCTCAGTGTAGAGCACTTGCCTCGCATGGGTGAGGCACTGGGTTCCATCCTCAGCACTACATAAAAATAAATAAAATACTGTGTCCATCTACAACTGAAAAAATATTAAAAAAAAGAAAGAAAGAAAGTGAATGGGTAAAGGGGGCCATAGCCTCAGTTCCCTCCCTGCCATAAGAAGGGGAAGCCCTGGACCCCACCTCTGCAGAAAGGGAATCCCTCTCTCTTCCCTTGTCCAGCTCCACCCAGCGGGGGCAGAGCGGACAGGCCAGGCAGGTTCTAAGGTAAATATTTGGGGGCAGGGAGTGCCTGGAGCAGGGAGGGGAGGATCCTATCCTACAGTGCGCCCTGAGGGAACCAGGGAACCGGTAGTACAGCAGCGTGGAATTAGCTACAATAATATTAATAAATGTGGTAATAAGTTTCCAGGCCAGCATCTGCTCCCAACAATGACATAATAATCCCTTTTGGCCAGGGCACAATTCTGATTTTCCAAGCCCTTTCTTTTTTTCCTTCAAGGCATGATTATTCCCATTCTATGGATGCCAGAGAGGCAGCCACCATGAAGTTAGGAGAGGAACGGCTGGGATCAGGAGGCGTAGACTTTAGGCCTTAATAAATCAGCCTCTCTGGGCCTTGGTTTACCCATGTGAAAAGCAGGACTAACACCCACCTCACAGAGTGCCTGAAGAAGCTGAAGAAAGCCCCACAACCAAGTGCAAGTTCAAAGTGTTCTATCAGAGTGAGCCTCTGCCTGTCCAGGGAGCAGAGGCAGGAAAAGGGCCTTTCCACTTAACACAGTGACAACAAACTGGCATTTCCCGAAGGCCAATTCAGAGACACAGATGGTCTCACTAAATGGACCTCACCATACAGAGGCACTCCCAACGGGTCAGTGATTTACCCAAGGTCACAGGACTAGTAATGGCAGTCAGGATTTGAGCCTAGTTCTGACTGGCTGCAAAACCATATTCTTCTGATGCCACCTGTGGCCTGCCTCCGGTCCACTTCCAGAGTGCTCCTCCAATCTCAAGTGGAGTTAAGGACCATTAAGATAAAGGTCTGATAAGGGACACTTAACCTCAGCTCCCTCTCTTCCCTTAGTGACCTCATCCTATCTGGCAGTCCTGACCCTGTTTGGGAAGGAAGGAATTCTAGGCCCAGACCAGATGCATCTCACTGCCCTGAGAATGACAATACCTAGGTTTGAGCTCACTGCCTTTTTGGTTCTGGGGATTGAACTCAGGGTCTCTTCACCACTGAGCTACATCCTTGGTACTATTTTTTTTTTTAGTTGTAGATGGACACAATACTTTATTTTTATGTAGTGCTGAGGATTAAACCCAGTGCCTCACATGTGCTAAGCAAGCACTCTACCAACTAAGCCACAATCCAGCCCCCTATTTTTTTTATTTTGAGACAAGGTCTCACAGAATTGCCCAAGCTGACCTCCAACTTGCAATCCTTCTGCTTCTGCCTCCCAAATAGCTGGGATTACGGCTGTGCGCCACGGCATCCAGCTTATTTTTATTTTTTAATTTCTTTCTGGGACTGGGGATTGAACCCACAGCTACACAAGCACTCTATCACTGAGCTATGTCCCCAGTCCATTTTTTATTTTGAAAGAGGTTCTCACTAAATTGCCCAGGCTATAATCTGTAATCCTCCTGCTTCATCCTGCACCCAACTCTCACTGCCATTTTTTTTTTTTTTTTTTTTTTTTTTTTGGTGGTAGTGATGCTTGGGATTGAACCCAGGGCCTTGTGCATGCTAAACAGGCACTCAAGCACTCTACCAACCAAGCTATATCCCCAGTGCCTCTCACGGCTTTTTTTTTTTTTTGGTACTGGGGATTGAACTCAGGGTTACTCGACCCCTGAGCCACATCCCCAGCCCCATTTTGTGTTTTATGTAGAGACAGGGTCTCACTGAGCTAAGCGTCTCGCCTTTGCTGAGGCTGGCTTTGAACTCGTGATTCTCCTGTCTCAGCCTCCCAAAGTGCTGGGATTACAGGCTTGAGCCACAGCGCCTGGCTCTCACTGCCTCTTAATTAAAGCTTGACCTTGAGCCAAGTACTGCCCTTTTCTAGCCCTCAGTTTCTTCATCTGTGTTGTGGGAGTGTTAGGTAAGTCCCAAAGAGTCCTCTACAAGAACTCTGCTTCTAGAAGGAGGGCAGTGGTTCCCTACTTAAGGTCAGGGCCTGGGGCAGCAAAGGGGTTCAGCTTATCGCTGATCCCTCAGATCAAAGAGAGCTGAATAAGTCCCTTATCTGGAAGCCCAGGGCTCCCACAAGCAGGCCTAGATATCACACATCTGGTCACAAGTCTCCCCCAAGGAAGAGGAAGAGACATGAGGGTGCCAGGGACAGGACCTTCTCTTCTCCCAGCTGTAGAACCTACCAAAGCGTAGGCCCTCCAGATCTAGAAGCAGGGGGAAAGATGGAGAAAATTCCAAAGAGGCTGACTTTACCAGACCCTTTCCTCAGTCTTCCCATCTGCAAGATGGGAGCAATAAATTCAACTAAGAGAAAGGCCTTGTGGGTAAACCTACACAGTACAATGCACAGGAATTGGAAGAGGGTGGTATCGAGGTGACTCTCCTTGGGTTCTCAATTCATATCCTCCATCATTTCCCCAACCTGCCAGGACCAAGTTCCCAGCTGACCTGGGGAGGGGAGGGCTGGGGTGGACTCCTGAGAACCAAGACCAAACAACCCTAGCAGTTTCCAGTGCTTTTCTAGCAGAGGGAAGGGCTTGCTTCATCCACTCTGACCCTTCTCTACCCTCCCAGAGCACTGGATCAGGGGAGGAATCAACCCTTTCTTAGATCTTGGTTTCCCCTCCTACCAAGTTCCCTCTCTAAGCCCTTGGGGGCTTCAGTGGTTTTAGTCCTCAACTCCTGCTCCTCTCCCACAGTGCTTGACACTTGTGTGCTCTAAAGGGCTCAAATGTCCCAGGGCCTCAGGCTTTCTTTGCCCAGAGGACCTATAAGCTGAGAAATCACAACATGAAATTGTCTATCTCAGCTGGGCGTCGTGGCGCAAGCCTGTAATCCCAGCACTTAGGGAGGCTGAGACAGGAGAATCGCGAGTTCAAAGCCAGCCTCAGCAACAGTGAGGCGCTAAACAACTCAGTGAGACCCTGTCTCTACATAAAACACAAAATAGGGCTGAGGATGTGACTCAGTGGTCGAGTGCCCCTGAGTTCAATCTCCAGTACCAAAAAAAAAAAGAAAGAAAGAAATTGTCTATCTCTAAACGAGTTAGAGGCACAGGCTTTGTAATATGACAATCTTGGATTTGAATCACAGTTCTGCCATCTCCTTGTGTGTCCTTGGGCAAGTAACTTTACTTCTCTGAACTCTAGCTTCCTCATCTTTAAAATGACGAGAATAATAGCTTTTCACTTGTTGGACTGTCTGAAGGCAAATGAATTAATAAAAAGGGTTAGCATAGGGCCTTTTATTTTTGGAGGGAGAGTGACTATTGAAGATTGAACTTATGGGTGTTCTACCACTGAGCTATACCTCCAGTCCCTTTTTATTTTTTTAAATTTTGATTGCCCAGGCGAGCTTCAAACTTGTATTCCCCCGCCTCAGCCTCCTGAACAGCTGGGACTACAGGCATGCACCACTGCGTCAAGCTACCCAGGGCCTTATTTTTATCTCTGCAGTAACAACTCTGCTACCACCCCCAGCCAAGCAGTCTTGAGTACAGAACCTTCACAGCCCTCTCTGGTCTTTACTCCCAAAATCTGATTAATCCCAAATGCTGAAAAATTCTGCAGCATCCTCCCAAATGTCTCTGCAGCTGCCTCTCTTCTCTGCTCCCATAGCCCTCCACCCCAGGCCCCAGCCCAGCCCTCCTTTCAACACCTCTTCCTTGGATTACTGCAACAGGCTCTGAGCTTCCACCCCCACCCCCCACCCACCAATCTGTCCTGCCTGCACCTGCCCCCGCCCTGGAGCTATCTTCCTAACACACTACTTTTGTAGGCTCCTCCCTTGCTCAAACACCTTCACTGGCTCCCTATGGCTGCAGACTCCAGCTCTCTCTAGCTGCCTGACATCTTTTCCCTCCCCCAATCACAGACTAATCAAATGAATAAGTAATCAAGCTCCAGTCCTATGGGCTTATGGCAGCAGAAGCTGAGGCTGGGGAAGCCTTAGAATCCTCAACACAAGTACAACCAAAGGGGCTGAAGTTTACATTAACAGTGGAAACTTTTCTCCTCCCAGGCACAAGAAAGAAACCTCAACTACTTTTCTCTCCAACCTCCATGCCCAGTCCTAATTCCCTGCCTTTGCTTAAGACTATCCTCTGCACCTGCAAGACACCGTGTTCTCCCCTTTAATCAACAATTCAGGACTAATCCCAATCCCACAGTTCCTTAAAAAAAAACAGAATTAGGGGGCTGGGATTGTGGCACAGTGGTAGCGTGCTCGCCTAGCACGCGTGAGGCACTGGGTTCGATCCTCAGCACCACATAAAAACAAAGATATTCTGTCCACCTACAACTAAAAAAATAAATAAATATTTAAAAAAAAAAACAGAATTAAGATCATGGAATCAGTTTTCCAAACTGACCCCAACCCAGAGGCTTTTAAAATATAGCCTGGAATGTTCTTCAGCTCCTACCCTTCTATGTCGTCTTGACAATGCTTTCTAGTTTTTTAGGAACACATTAAAGCCAGATTGATCCCTGAGTTGCAGCAGGGGCTGGAGATGTACAAGGATGGCTGGAAAACCCTGGGTTCTTCCTCAAGGGCTAGCAGGTAGAAGACTGTAAACACAACCTTCCTTTTCTCTCTCTCCTGCTTGACAAATGGTCACAAGTCTGGGCCCACAGTTGGTTCTCAAAAAGTCATCAGATCAGAGCAGCCATCAGAGTGCACATGAAGAGCCCAGCCTCAGTCCTCACAGTTCAGTGCAGATTCAGGAAGCAGAGACAGGTGGACACAGCCAGGACTTTGGGGTCGCCAGGGCAGGGAACTCCTGCAGCCTATCAACACCCGCCTTCTGAGTACTCCTCAGAGAGCCTACCTGAACTTAATTAACCCTTTTCCTATTAGTTTGGTCATCATTCCTTGTGCTCAAATCACCTTATGCAAATGACCTTGAACAAGACCCTCTTCTCTAGACTCAGTCTCTTCATCCAAGAAATGGCTAGCCAGAACTGCAAGAGACCCACAGAATCATCTATGCTAAGGTTCCCTAATTTCAGGAACAGGTCCCCTATAGGAATCGGGAAGGTCCAGAAAGGTGAAAGCGATCTGCCCAAGGTCATCAGACCCTATGCCAGAGCCACACTGAGAGCAGGCTCTTTCCATTGCCCCTTATATCGAGGGCTGATGGAGGAATGAGATCATCAAGCTCTGTTGCTGGACCTCTAGGAATATGGGCCAGCCTGGGAATATGTAGGTGGATTCTCCCACCACATCAAGGGTCCCTTCACCCTACTTCCTCTCTGATTCTCTCACCCCTCAGACCAGCAGGTACCCCTACGTAACCTACCTCTGTTAAAGACTCTTGAGGGTCTAAGGTTTTGGATCCCCCACTTTGCCCCTCCCCCATCTCTGGATTCACAAGATGAGCAAACAGGAACCCTATATGGCCCCTCCTCCAGGATCCTTTGGGATTCTCGGGAATACCCTCAACTGTTCTTTGGAAGAAACCAGGAATACCATCTCCCTTCTAGGGGCTGCAGGTCTTCCCCATTCCCTACCCCCCACCCTTGGAGGTTGGAATGTGACCCGCGGAGGGATCCCGCAGCACGGTGGACGAAGAGGACTGCTGCGTTCTAGCTCCGTGGCTGCATTGAAAGCGGGGAGATGCGGCGGCGACCTCGGAGACTGCGGGAGCTGGGGGACCAAGAAAGGCCGCGGTGACGCGGTAGGGGTAGGGAAGGAGCCAACAGAACCAGTCCGACTCCCGATCGCGCCAGATGGAGGCGGTCCCGAGCCTCCAGCCCCTGGTTTCCTGCTTCGCCCCTCCACCTTTGTCTCCCCACCCTCCTGCAAACTTTCAGCCTGCTGGGGGCTAAGGTCTGCGGAACAAGTGTGTGAGTGCCTTAGGGTCTGCTTGTAAGCCCGAGTGAGCCTGGTCGGTTGTGCAATTGTGAATATGCGTGACGCTGGGAACTGTACCTACATGACTGATTTATGTGCCCGTGTGTCTCAATCTGCGCGTGGGTGTAGTTCGTGTGGCCATGTAAACCGTATGCATAGGTATACGTACCTGTCTCAAGATCTGTCTCCTACCGCGATGAAGCGAGGGTGGGTGTGATTGTTTTTCGTCCCTGCATGCCCGTACATCTGAGTGTTGTGTGTGCACGACCATGTAAAATGTGAACATGTACGTGTGCCCGCCAGTAGGTATTAGTGTGTACACGTCTCCAAGTACATGTAAGGGGTGGGGTCTGCGCGGGGGTTCCCGGCCCCCCACTCAAGCCCACCAGGCCCCAGGAGGGGGCAGCAGCGGTGGCGACCGCTACAGCAAAGACCCTCCTCCCCGCCTGCCCCGCCCCCACCCCCTACCTGCGGGCCGCTTAGCCGACCTCCCGAACCGCCAGAAGCTGCGAGCCCGGGGGCCGCTGGGGGCCTTCCTCTTGTGGTGTGAGTTACCCATGGCGAGCGCGGGAACCGACGCGGGAACCAGAGCGCGGCCCAGCCAGCCCGGCGGCCGGGCCCGCAGCCCCGGGAGGGAGGCAGCGAGACGCGCGGACTGCCACTCGGGCGCCCCCAGCCCCAGCTCAGCCACGCCCCCGAGCTCTGCGGCCAATGGCCAAGACGGGGGCGGGTCTGGGTGTGGGGCGGGGCCTGGAGCTTGTCCCGTCGGCTCCGCCCCTCCCGGTACCCAGGAGACCTGCTGATCCGCCCCGCCCTGAACGCTCCGGGAAAGGATCCGCAGGTCCAGGTGGGGCAGGCGGATAGCCGGCTCTCCCAGCCCGAGAGCCGCCTCTTTGAGGACTGCAGTGGAGCTGGGAGAACTAGCAGGCGGGGTCTGGAGCCCTGCTCTGCTAAGGTACCCCAACTAGCCACTAACCCGTGAGTGTCACGTGTGTGTGTGTACAAATGTATCCAACTGTGTCTCTGGGGTTGTATTCAAAATAATAGCAGCATCCTTTTAATGTTTACTGTGTGCCAGGCACTGCTACCCACTTTTATTCACTACTTTTATTTCATCCAATTCCGTAAGGTGGGTACTTTTAGCATACCCATTTTACCCATGGGGAAATTGAGGCTTTTGCAGTCATTAAGCTACAAGGCCAGAATTCAAACCCAGACTGACTCCAATACCTACTGCTCTAAGCCATCACCTCAGCTCATCCGTGTCTCTGCACCACCCTGGAGGAGAGCAGTAATGACATTTTTGTGTAATTGTGTGCTTGAATGTCATATCTGTGACCCTGGACATGAGGGTACAGCTCTGTCTAATCATCTGTGACTATATCCATGTAATGGAGTCTGGTTTTTCATGACTTACATATGTGACTATTTCTCTCATGGTGGCTACAAATGACTGATTTTGTGTATTTGAGTAACGGTCTGCCTATGTGTGTGTATGTGTGAATGTTTATAAAATTATACTTTTGTACATCAGTATGACAGTGCAATTGTGTTTGTTACGTGTATGCCCAGATATACAGTTGGTTTGTGTTTATGTAACACAGCTTACAGGTAAACATGGGTGCAACCACCCATCTCTGCATGCATCTGTGGAGCTGTGTGCCCCTCACTTATCTCCCCTTATACAAGTCTGTTTTTCAAAGCTCAGGCAAAGCTTTACCTCTTCTAAAAGCCTTCCAGGCTACCTAAGGCTCCCACCTGTGTCTTCACAAGTGCCCTTCTGCTGAGGGACCTATTTAAGGCCTCACAGCCTAGTCAGTGACTCCTTTTCCATCACTGTGCTCATTCTCTCCAATTAGGGACAGCATGGTGTAGCAGAGAAAGTGCTAGACTGACAGTTCAGAGCCCTTGGTTCTAGTCCTTACATGGTTCATATTTTCTGCCAGCTGGGCAAGCCCCTCCACTACACCATGCTGCCTCTTATGCCCAGTGGCTTCATAATACCCTGTTCCTC
Source organism: Xerus rutilus (assembly GCA_028644305.1). Lineage (NCBI taxonomy): Eukaryota > Metazoa > Chordata > Mammalia > Rodentia > Sciuridae > Xerus > Xerus rutilus. Next base: position 21,385,424 of record CM053400.1, on the reverse strand, counting down.
CCTGCAAAATGGAAGAGTCAAAGCTGATCCCTACTCTCCCTGAGACCCATCTCTTGCTAAGAGTCTGAGGTTGGACTGGGGTTATGGCGCAGTGGTAGCGTGCTCACCTAGCACGCGGGAGGCACTGGGTTCGATCCTCAGCACCACATAAAAAAAAAGAAAAAAAAGTTATCCTGTCCAACTAAAAAATAAATATTTGAAAAAAAAAAAAGAGTCTGAGGTTGACAACAGTGCAGTCCCTCAAGGGCTGGCATTTAATTATCCACAGAAAATACCATACACAGGGTACTACAGTGTGTGCACTAGTCTCTCCATCTTGCACAGAAAAGAGGGTTCCAGTATCAAAGATGGGAGACTGCAGATCTACTAGTTCAATTTCCTTTGTTTGTAGATAGGGAAACTGAGGCCCTTAAAGGGGACATGTGGTATGGAAGAACAGAAAACACCCAAGGGCAAAGTCCAAATCCCTTTGCATGAACTGAGTGAGAACAAGCAAGCAGAGAGCCTTGAAAGATATTTGGAATGTAGCAGGTGCGTCACCAGAAGCCTTGCGGGAGCTTGCCCCTGCCCACCAATTCTCCATCTCTAACCATACTGTCCTCATTCTCAGAGCTCCAACCACACAAAACCGTTTGCCACTCTCTAGTGTACACCTCCAGGCCTTCATACCTGCTGTCTCCTCTTGTACCTTTGCCTAGAAGATGCTTTTTCATCCTCATGGCCCCGCTTGACACTGCTCCTCCATGCACTCCCCTCCCCGGCTCTATTCTCGGTGCTCCTGCAGCCATTAGTGCTGCCCTCTGATGCAGTACTAATCAGACCTCAGGGCTCCCCAGATTCCTTTGTGACACCATCTCAGACTTTGCCTCAAGACTTCAGCTTAAGCCAGTCACAGTGGCTCACGCCTATAATCACAGCACTTTGGAGAGCTGAGACAGGAGAATTGCGAGTTCAAAGCCAGCCTCAGCAGTGGCAAGGTGCTGAGCAACTCAATGAAACCCTGTCTCTACATAAAACACAAAATAGGGCTGGAGATGTGGCTCAGTGGTTGAGTACCCTTGAGTTCAATCCCCTTTACCTTATAAGCAGGGATCAGCTCGCTCCTTAGTAACCCCAGGTTCAGCACACAGTAGGTGTGTCCTGAGTGTTGCCTAGAAGCTGGAGGAGGTAGGAATGGTAGGATTTGTATACTAGGTATAGAAGAAATAGTGGCAGCCAGGCGCGGTGGCTCACGCTTGTAATCCCAGCACTTAGGGAGGCTGAGACAGGAGAATCGCGAGTTCAAAGCCAGCCTCAGCAATGGCGAGGCACTAAGCAACTCAGTGAGACCCTGTCTCTACATAAAACACAAAATGGGGCTGGGGATGTGGCTCAGTGGTCGAGTGCCCCTGAGTTCAATCCCTGGTACCAAAAAAAAAAAAAAGAGTTCAATCCCTGGTACCAAAAAAAAAAAAAAGAAATAGTGGCACTTGGATATGGGTGGCAGTGCAGCGGTGGCACTTGCATAATAGTGGAGGTGGTAATGATAGCACATAAGTACTTTCACTGCAATGGAAGTGACTACCCCAGAATCCTGGAGGAGGAGTACTGCCCATGGCCCAGTGTATGGGACAGTCTGGATATGGAGCCACTTGATGAGGCTCAGATGCCTGGTGACCCTCTTGGGAATGGTGGTAAAGGCCTAACAGCTTTTCTCTCTTTTTTCTTCTTTTCTTTTGGTACTGGGGATTGAACTCAGGGGCACTCCACCACTAAGCTACATCCCCAGTCCTTTTTATTTTTTGAGACAGAGTCTCCTAAGTTGCTCAGACTGACCCTGATCCTCTTGCCTCAGCCTCCCAAGTCACTGGGATTAGAGGCTCAAACCATCTCCCACCTCACTACTTTTTTTTTTTTTTTTTTTTTTTTTTTTTGTGGTACTGGGGATTGAACTCAGGGGCACTCGACCACTGAGCCACATCCCCAGCCCTATTTTGTGTTTTATGTAGAGACAGGGTCTCACTGAGTTGCTCGCTTAGCGCCTCGCCATTGCTGAGGCTGGCTTTGAACTCGCGATTCTCCTGTCTCAGCCTCCCTAAGTG
>CM053400.1:21345392-21382843 GCA_028644305.1 Xerus rutilus | reverse complement strand
CTGGGGATTGAACTCAGGGGCACTCGACCACTGAGCCACATCCCCAGCCCTATTTTGTGTTTTATGTAGAGACAGGGTCTCACTGAGTTGCTCGCTTAGCGCCTCGCCATTGCTGAGGCTGGCTTTGAACTCGCGATTCTCCTGTCTCAGCCTCCCTAAGTGCTGGGATTACAGGCTTGAGCCACCGCGCCCGGCTCCACCTCACTACTTAAGCAGTTAGGAGGCCTGACTGGGTCATCTCCGGAAATGACCAAGGGATCATGCACTTTGCCACAAGATTCGGTTTTAAAGCCAGTACAGGCTAAGCTGTCTTTATTGTCCTTCCATATCAAGCAGAGCTGGGGACCCCCTGAGTGGCACTGACAGTCCATTGATGAACCAGCCCCTGGGGACAGTGGAGCACAAGGAACACAGAGTAGAGTGAGGATAACAATGGGGGAGGTCGACTGAGGTTTCACTCTTCTTGCCTGAAGAAACTGTTTCCAACCGACTTCTTTCCCCAGGTCTGCCAAGGAGCCAGAGGTGGCCTTGGGGTCTGCACATGGAAGGTGTGTGTACCCACTCTCCCCACCCTACCATGTTCACCGTGGCCCAAACAATATACAATGCCTCCTCTCATTAGTTTTCTTCAGCATGTGACAGGCCAAGAGCAGCTGAGAGGGCTTTGAGGGTTTGGGGAGAGGGGATTTCCAAGGGGCAGGGGTAAGGGGAGGCTCTAGCCTGCTGTCTGCTGACAACAGTGTGTAGATTTTTCTGGCCACGGGGTTTAGCCACCCCAGTCCAAGTCCAGCAGACCCTGCTGGCAACCCTGACTTCCGCGGGGAGCAGTGGGGTAGGATACACTGAGGGGATTTCCAGGAGAAAGCTGGAGTGTGAGGAAGAAAGCTGAACAAGGCCCCAAAGGTGTCTGGGGGTGGGGCTGGCCTCCGCTTCAGGTTCTTCCCACCCCTGGCAGAGGCACCTCTCTGGGGAGGGCTCTTCTGTTTGAAGTTTGAACAAAGGAGCGAGGAAGCTGAAATCACCTGCCAGCTGTGGGCTCCTGTTCTGCCTCTGAGGCTGGACACTGTGACCTTGAGAGAGTCAGTCAGTCCCTCCTGTGGCCTCAGTGAAGGCTTCCTGTGACATCTCAGGACATGAACTTTCAGCATGCAGGATCCAGAGATGACCATACTCTGGGTGCCCATATTGGATCACCCACCTACCACCCAAAACCACTTAGTGCCAGGTCCAGTGCTGAGCAGGGCCAAGTGAAGAGCCAGCTTCAGCCTTCAGGATATCCAGATAGTGAGGATGGAGATCCCTGTGCCCCACAGCACCTGGAGGCCCCCTGGCTGATTCTAGTGCTGCAAGTTCTGGACTCCAGCTTCCCTTCATCCTTCAATTCTGTCTTGTGTCACTGCCTCAGGGTAGCCATCTCTGTGCTTCCTCTTTGGTCATACCTTTTTTTTTTTTTCTTTTTTAAAATATCCTTTTAGTTGTAGATGAACACATTGCCTTTATTTACTTATTTTTATGTGATGCTGAGGATGGAACCCAGTGCCTCCCACATACTAGGCAAGCGCTCTGCCACTAAGCCACAACCCCAGCCCTGGTCATACTTTTTGACCTTTAATTACTTGTTCAATGTCTCAAATTGTGAGGTTCATGAGCACGGGGAACTTGTCTCTCTTGTTCATCCCCAGAACAGTACCTGACACGTAGTGGGCCCTTAGTATTTGTGAAATGAATGACAGGTCTCTCTCCTGTCTGGATCCAAGGCAGACAATGTCCACTCTTTCACAGGGCCCAGGAGGAGATGGGCAGAACAGCCACCCTGTCACGTTCTTGTTGAGGAACCCCAGATTCTTCTATGGAAGTTACTCCACTATTGGATGTGTTCTACAGCAAAGGGAACCCTGCCCCCATTACATTGATCCAGGCCTCAAAGTAAGGATACTGAGATGTCCCTATTGAAAAAGAAGGTGGCCACAAAAGCCAATGCTGACCAATCCCAAATCTGTGTGTGTGTGTGTAGGTGGTGCAAGAGATTGAACCTGAGGGCACTATACCACTGAGCTATATACTGCAACATACCCCAGCCCCTTTTTAATTTTTATTTTATTTATGGGGGGGGTACTGGGAACTGAATTGAGGGCCTTCTGCATGCAAGGCAAGCACACCATTAACTGAGCTATATTCCCAGCCCCCCCCTCCTTTTTTTTTTTTTGGTACTCGGGATTGAACTCAGGGGCACTCGACCACTGAGCCACATCCCCAGCCCTATTTTGTGTTTTATGTAGAGACAGGGTCTCACTGAGTTGCTTAGCACCTCGCCATTGCTGAGGCTGGCTTTGAACTCGCGATCCTCCTGTCTCAGCCTCCCTAAGTGCTGGGATTACAGGCTTGCGCCACCACGCCCAGCTCCCAGCCCTCTTTTTTTATTTTTATTTTATTTTTTGGTACCAGGGATTGAACTCAGGGGTACTGAACCACTGAGCCACATCCGCAGCCCTATTTTGTGTTTTATGTAGAGACAGGGCCTCACTGAGTTGCTTAGGGCCTCGCCATTGCTGAGGCTGGCTTTGAACTCGTGATTCCCCTGTCTCAGCCTCCCAAAGTGCTGGGATGACAGGCGTGCACCACTGCACCTGGCTCCCTTTTTTATTTTTTATTTTTTATTTTTTTTTGGTACTGGGGATTGAACTCAGGGGTACTCGACCACTGAGCCACATCCCCAGCCCTATTTTGTGTTTTATGTAGAGACAGGGTCTCACTGAGTTGCTTAGCGCCTCGCCCATGCTGAGTCTGGCTTTGAACTCGCGATTCTCCTGTCTCAGCCTCCCAAAGTGCTGGGATTACAAGCGTGAGCCACCACGCCCGGCTCCTTTTTTATTTTTTATTAAATAAAAAATATTATTGTTAAAACAGGGTCTAAGTTTCCCAAGTTGGCCTCAAACTTCTGGTCCTCCTACCTCAGCATCCCAAGCTGCTGGGATTGCAGGCATGAGCTAGCTACCAAACCTAGTTCCAACTCCAAATCTCTTTAAGCACCCTGCTACCAGTACCCAGTACCCCTGACCCTGTACCCAGTGTCACAAAAATAAATAAATAGGCAAGGGAACAGCACATGCAAAGGCACAGAATGTGAAAACACAGTGTTTATTGAAAGGTAAACAGATCTGACCTCAGGCACAGTGCCCCTTACTCAAAGAGACTTTGGGTCTTCACTTTGCTTGAGAGTTATATAGGCACTTCCTTAGCAAGCAGAGTCTATTATTTTTTTAAATATCTTTATTTTATTTATTTTTTTATGTGGTGCTGAGGATCGAACCCACTGCCTCACGCATGCATGCGAAGCAAGTACTCTACCACTGAGCCACAATTCCAGCCCCCAGAGTCTATTATTTATGCTGGACTCTCCTTACCCACCTTCCTATGACATCCAAGCCACCTCTTGTCTGGCTGGCCAAGGTTTTCCTTTCCCAGACATAGGTCCCACCCCCACACTCACCCAGCCCCTATGAGCTTGTTCCTCCAACCCACTTTCAACCCCGGAGATTCCAAGAAACACAGGGGGTCTCCGAGGCCCTTAAACTCTGTCAAAATAGGGTCAGGGCATGTCTGGCTGGGAATGAGGTAGGCTTATCCAAGGTCATACAGCAAAGCAGAGCTCAAACTTGGCTCTTTTCACAACCCTATGCCAAGGACAATGATCCCTCAGTGAATGGCCAAAGGGAACTTGGAGAGGCTGAAGGGAGTTCATGGGCTTCAGTCTGCTGGGCCTGACAAGGTGGCTCCTGAATTCTCAGTATCAGAGCTATCCTCACTCCCACCCTTCAGCCACTGCCCACTACCCAAGAGGAACACTTGAGAGGGCTACACAACCCTTCCCCAAAGCTGGCCCTGTCCAAGTTCCACAGTCAGAAACTCATGTCTTTTTTTTCCCTCTCAGTACTGGAGATTGAAGCCAAAGATGCTTTAACCACTGAGCTACATCCAAGCCCTTTTTCTTTCTTTCTTTCTTTCTTTTTTTTTTTTTTTGGTACCAGGGATTAAACTCAGGGGTACTCAACCACTGAGCCACATCCCCAGCCCTATTTTGTATTTTATGTAGAGACAGGGTCTCACTGAGTTGCTTAGGGCCTCGCCATTGCTGAGGTTGGCTTTGAACTCACAATTCTCCTATCTGCACCTCCCAAAGTGCTGGGATTACAAGCATGAGCCACTGCGCCTGGCTCCTTTTCATTTTTTGAGACAGGGTCTCACTAAGTTGCCCAGGCTGGCCTCCAACTTGGGAACCTCTTGCCCCAGCCTCCCAAGTCACTGGGATCATCTAACACCATATTATTTTGTTTGGGCAATGTGGCCTTTAGAGGCAAAGAGGCTCTGTCATTACCATGCTGTCACACCACTTCTACAGGGGCAAAGACTTTGCCTGTCTTGTCCTCAGGTGTTCACATCACCTTGATCAATGTCTGACAATGAAAAATGAAAAATACTATGTTTTTTCAAATACATGAAGTTGAGTGACCTTGTACAACTTACTTGCATCCTCTGAGGGCCTTTTTCTTCCCTGTACCTGGTGATAACTGCTTAACTCCCAGGTTGTTGTAAGTTTAAGGGAAGACTCAGAAAATGCCTGGCCTGGGTCTGCATGGAACAGCCTTCCTATTTCTTCTCTTCCTCTACAAATTAGCCTTCTTCCACACCCTGCTCACCTCCTCCAGAAAGCCTCCTCTGATTACCTGCTGGGCCCCAGTCCTAGCACCAGTCCCAGAAACACTTCCTTCCCACACACTTGTCTACTGTCCAGGTGACATTTCTGGAAAATATGGATTTGTTTGTTTTTAACTTTTTATTATGTCTTCCAGAAGAACAAAGGTTAAACTCCACCTCTGTGAATCCTCCTCAGTAATAATCATCACCAGGGTATCTGAGATGTAACCAAGTAAGTTGTTTTCCAAACATGGATCAGGATGAGCTTAACTAATGCCCAGGTTCTCAGCACCAGAACAGTGGAAAACTGCTACCATCTGGATCATCATCATAGTTCACACAGCACTTGCATGTCTGTGACCTACCTGGATCCTTGAAATACCTGATAAAAACAGGATTTATTATCCCTACTTTACAAATAAGGAAGAAGAGGTTTGGAGAGGGGAATAACCTCCCAGTGTCTAGTAGTTCAGAGAGACAGCACAATTGTTCTTGTTAGCATCAGCGCCCACTACTTCCAGACTCGGTTGGTCCTTAGAGCTCAGGTGACTAAACTTAAACCCTATAAAAGCAAACTTAAATACAAAAATAGCAACACCTTGCATTTCTACAATGATTTTCATATAATTTTCATATCTTTTCCTGTGAGAATCTGGTAAAGAGAGAAAGGTCACAGAACCATCAAGGCAATGTCCAGAAGATCACCCCTAGGAGAAAGTCCTCTCTCTTCCCCACGAGACAGTAATGGAATCTTGAGTTCACAGAGAAGTTGCTTGTCCGATGTCATGAGATGCTAGGACAATGTCAATCTCCTAGTAGCTGAGCCAAAATTTTAAACTCTCATTTGCCTGATTCTGATACCCTTCTCACTCTATCAAGTTCCCTCACTTCTCTCTGGGCTGTTTCTCATCTACAGAATGAATTGGATAAGATCTAGGTCCTTGAGAGAATCATGAAAATAGTAGCAGTTCTGGAGGAAGATGATTTGGTTTAAATCTGTTTGATCAAATCCCTCACTCACTGTCCTTGAGCCTCAGTTTTTCCACCTGCAAATGGGATCTCAATAGATAATGGATGCTGGGTACAGTGGCACACACCTGTAATCCCAGCAGCTTGGAAGCTGAGGCAGGAGGATTCTGAGTTCAAAGCCAGCCTTAGCAACTTAGTGAGGCCCTGCTTCTAAATAACCAAGGGCCAAGGGCCAAGGATGTGGCTCCATGGTTAAGCGTCCCTGGGTTCAATTTCCAGTGTAAAAAAAAAAAAGAGGGAGAAAGAGAAATAATGGATAAAGGGCTTCTGACACATCAGAATAATCAATGTGTCAGATTTCCTCTTGTCTTCCTAGCTGGGAGTGCATGCCTGTAATCCCTGTAATCCCAGCAATTTGAAATCCTAAAGCAGAAAGATCACAAGTTCAAGACCAGCCTCAGCAAGACCTGTCTCAAAATAAAAAGGACTGAAGTTGTAGCTCAATGGTTAAGCACCTAGGGAGAGGGGGAGAGGGGGAGAGAGAAAAGTAAAAAGGAAGCAAGCAAACAATCAAGGAAGGGAGAGGATAATGCCCTTGATACCTGACTTCCTGGAAGTCTTCTGTATGTCCCTGCTTCCCACCTTCCTGAGTCAATCACTATTCTGAACATTCTCACTGAAACAGTTAAGACTTCTTCAGGCTTCCCCTTCCTGCCCAGGGGTGCCAGTGGAGATTAGAGAGATCGGATTTTTTCTCTTAATAAACAGAAAAGAAGCTGGGCCAGGAAAGTGACAAGGAAACAATTGGAATAATAGGAGGCTGGAGCAAAAGGGAACGAGACTTCCCTCAGCCATACCTGGGGCCACCTCCAGACCTGGGGAAACAACAGCTAAGGGCAGAGGGTGTCGCCCCTGCACGTGGACTCAGTCAGGCTGACCTGCTGCCCAGAAAGCCCAGAGCCACCTGATACCACACAAGGCAGAGGGAGGCCTGGCCATTGACCCAGTGACCCCCAAACTCAGGCTGCTGGAGCAAGGACCTTACAGGATCACCATTTCCAGCCCCTGCCTCCACGCTGGTCTCCTGGTCCGCTGTCCTGGGTACACCACTAGTACACTAATCATCTGCCTACCAGTCCTGACCATCTGAATACAATCCATGCAGCTGCAATTCTGACCCCTGTCCTCTTGAGTGAAATGGGGATGACTTCATGCTGAATCCCAGTGAGGCAGCACTGGGATAGACCTCTCTTGTTAGGACTGCAGAGGAATCATCCCTCACCCAAACCTTCCCTTAGGGCTTGGCCCAGCCATTCCAGCCCCAGTGCCCTGGCTTCCATTTGTGGCTAGGCTGCAGGGGAGCAGGGCTCTTATCCAAAAGGAAGATCATGCCGGATGCAATCACAGAAGAGGCTTTCCACCCTCTTCCTGACCCCTAAAGTGTTCCTTCTAATTCTTCTCCAAAGGAGGTAGTTAAAGGACACTGAGAAGGTAAACATAGGCGAAAGGAAAGGGCCCATACACTCCGGCATTTCCTCACCTCCAGCATTAAGGCAAGAGTATAGGAAAGATAGACTCCAAGGATGACAAACCCCAAGAAAGCCCCACCCTCTTGCACAGACTGAAACCCTCCCCTAAAATGGAAGATAGAACTGGGGAAATGAGGAAAGAACAAGTAATGGCCAAAAATAAAGCAACCTTAACAGGGATGGACCAGGTCAGTTTCCTCTTCTCTCTGTTGCCCATCCAAAAATCCGGAGGGGCAACCCAAGGACTCAAACTTAGAAAGATTGGGAAATAGCGTCTGTATTTTAAGCACCCACCCCAGACCGGGTACAGTCTCTCAGATACAGCCTGACCTTGGGCCTCGGTTTCCCCCATCTGTGAGCGCACTTTCAACACTAGCAAGTCCCTACCTGGGCTAGGGAAAGGAGTGATGGGGAGGGGCCGCGGGTTCCCAGATGGTGAGCTCACCGCCTCAGGAGGTGGATGTTTGTGGTTTGGCCCAGGTGAGGGTGGGGAGAGGGAGTGGGCGGGAGGAAAAAGCTAAGACTGTTAACAACCTAAGGCATGCTACGCTCCAAGCTGGGTCCATCCCGGGCTTAGAAATCCAGATCCACCTGGCGGGCAGACACTCTCCTTTAGCTTGCAGCCGACCTTCTAGACCCAGAGGGACCCCCGCCAGAGACCCAAGGCCACCTGCCTCTCCCACTGGCCCCAGGCCAAAGTCAAGTCTCTGACCCCCTGACTCAGCAGAGGACAGAACCTGGGTGAGCCTGCGAGAGGGAGAACTGCCCCTCCGCCCCGAGCCGGGATGCCAGCACTTCCTGCTTAAATCAGGAGATCCCGGCTCCAAACACTGGTGGTGGTGGGGACAGCGGTTCTTCTCCCCTCAGACGCGGGCAGGCTGAGTCTGGAGGGCGGCGCAGGATGGGGGCGGTGGCCTGAGACCGGGACTCTCCGCTCCCCCAGCACCCATGTCTAGGCGGCACCCCTTCCAACACACCGCGGACCCCTGCGGAGCCACCCCCGCCGCACCCTCCGCGCCTCCGGGTGCTCAGCCCAGGTACCCGGCCGCCTTACCTCGGCCTTTGCCCTTGGCCCTCTTGGCCTTGTCGTCCGCCTTCTTGGCCCGGGAGACTGCCGGCTCGGCGCCCTCCGCCCCCGCCGCCTTCTTCTTGCGCCGCTTGCCCCGCAGCCAGCTGAAGGCGCGGCGGAGGCCCGACGCGCCGGAGCGGGACTTCTTCCTGTGCGGGGGGCCGCCCGGGCCCCCCGGCTCCTCGGCCGCAGGTGCGGCGGGGGGCGCGCGAGCCGCCATGGCGCGGCGGGCGGACCTAGCGGGGGTCAGGCCCCCTGCGGCGCGGCGCCCATGCGCGGGGGCGGCCGCCCGGGAGACGCGCCGGGAGAAAAGTTTGGGCGGCGGGGGCGAGCGAGCGAGCGCGGCGGGAGCGGGCGGCGCGGGAGGGGCCGGGCGGCGGGCGGGGCGCGGAGCGACCGGGAGGGAAGGGCCGAGGAGGGAGCGGCCGCGGGGCGGGAGCGGCTGCCGGCTGCCCCTCCCCGCCGCCGCGAGGCCCGGGAGGGCGAGGTCCGGTCCAGAGAGGAGGTGGTCCTGGGAGCGCAGCGCTCTGGCGGCCCGGGAGGGCGGGGTCGCGAGGCGAGTCCCAGAGGGGGCGGAACTGAGGGTCTGTCCCAGAGGCGGCCCAAAGGGTGCGGGGTTCCGAAGAGTGTGGCGCGGACCTGCAGTGGAGGGGGAAAGGGCTCAGGGAAGGGGCAGCGACTGCGGGGTTGGACCCAGGAGAGCCTGGTGTCCCGAGTTTGGTTCGGAAGAGATGGAGCATTCTGGAATTCTTTTCCTGGGACAAGGGAATTCGGAGAATTCTTTGCAGGACCCGGACAATATTGGCGGGAGATGGGGTAGATGTCAGAAATACCTGAGCCCTGTGACATGCAGTGGGCATTCCCCTGGCCCCTGGAAGATGTCCCCTTTCTTCCTTACCACACCTTCCCCCAGGCTGCAACAATCTTCAGTCTCCTGGGTTCCCGTTTCACTCTTGGGTGGCTAGGATAAGGATGATACTTTCTCAGTTTACCCTCGGTCTGGGCTTTGATTCTCCAAGACACCAGCATCTGGATCAAGATTTCCCACGGAGATGCTCAGCACTGATTAATTAGGGTGGATCTTGGGGCAGGTGAGAATTGTGACTGGAGAAGCTGGTAGGAAAGAAAAGCCTTTAAGAAACATGAAAATGCTGTGCTCATTTCTTCCAGGCCTCTGGCTCTCTAGTCTAGCTAACCAAGCCCTTTTTTGTCCACTGATTCCACAAATGAGCTCTGAAGGAAGCAGAGCAGAGAGTGTTGCCCTTTAGTACAGAAGGGAAATTGAGGCCAGGAGGGGACAATGATTGCCCAAGAACTCAGAGGTGGTCAACCTAAGAGAAGCATAGGGCCAGCTGTACGTTTGGCACCCTAGGACCCCTTCTCTGGGTTTTCAGACGAACTTTATGATCACCCCACAATTAGAGTTTGTCTGCATTACCAACTTGACTGTAACCATACAACTTTCTCCTGGTCCTGGTCTCCATGAAGGCAGGAGACTATTTGCTGCAGACAACACCCACAGTGACATTCTAGAATGATTAGAGGGCATGACCTTCCTAACCTGTTTTAGCCCCTGAGTGTTTCCAGAGGCTCCACAGTGCTGAACCTGGGCCATCACTGACACTCCCTTCACCTGGGAGCCTGGGGCAAATCACTGACTGTCCTTGTTGGGCCTCAGTTTCCTGGTAACACCATTCAGATCAGCCTGCAATCCCAGAGCATCCATTCCTGATAGGCACTGGACGCTGCCTTCATGATGTTCTTGGCTCAGCCTAGCCTTAACCTGAAGGACCCTACATCTTTCTCAGTATCAAAGGAAAAGTGTTACAGGTAGGACTGAGACTTGCAGAGAGAGCGATGTGCAGGGCCTCAGCCTATTGCATGAAGTCTGGATGCCTGGGGTAGGGAGGAGACAGAAAGGCAAACACACTGGCTTTTGGAAAGAGAAGTCAGCAGAGGAATGTTGATTAATCTTGCCCTGAACCAACTCTTTCAGCATCTCTGCCCGGTGGCCTGGATTGGCTACATAATTTGTGGGGCCTTTGTTAAAAAATCATTAATATCCACAAACTTGGGGCTGGGATGTAGTTCAGTGATAGAGCACTTGAGTAGCATGTTGCAGACGCTGAATTGACCTCCACCACTGAAAAACAAAAATTTATTAAGAATTTTATGCCAGGCAAAGTGGCGCACACCTGTAATCCCAGCACTTGGGAGGCTAAGACTGGAGAATCACGAGTTCAAAGCCAGCTTCAGTAACGGTGAGGTGCTAAGCAACTTACTGGGACCCTGTCTCAAAATAAAAAATAAAAAAGGGGCTGGAGATATGGCTCAGTAGTTAAGGCCCCCTGGGTTCAATTCCTGGTACCAAAAAAAAGAATTTCATGTATTGAACCAAGTGTGGTACACGCCTGTAATTCCAGTGACTTAGGAGGCTGAGGCAAGAGGATCACAAGTTTGAGGCCAACCTCAGCAACTGAGTGAAACCCAAACTCAAAAAATAAAAAGGACTGAGGATAGCCAGACGCAGTGGCACACACCTGTAATCCCAGCACTTTGGGAGGCTGAGACAGGAGAATCATGAGTTCAAAGCCAGCCTCAGCAACTGCAAGGTGCTAAGCAACTCATGATAGGGGCGGTGGCCTGAGACCGGGACTCTCCGCTCCCCCAGCACCCATGTCTAGGCAGCACCCCTTCCAACACACCGCGGACCCCTGCGGAGCCACCCCCGCCGCACCCTCCGCGCCTCCGGGTGCTCAGCCCAGGTACCCGGAGTATCTAAATAAAACACAAAATAGGGCTGGGGAAGTGGCTCAGTGGTTGAGTACCCCTGAGTTCAATCCCCAGTACCAAAAAAAAAGGACTGGGGGGCGCTGGGATTATGGCGCAGTGGTAGCGTGCTCGCCTAGCACATGTGAGGCACTGGGTTCCATCCTCAGCACCACATAAAAATAAAATAGAGATATTCTGTCCACCTACAACTAAAATAAATAAATAAATATTAAAAAAAAAAAAAAAGGACAGGGGGTATGGCTTAGTGGCAGAGCACCCCTTGGTTCAATCCCAGTAAGGATTGGAGGGAAGGAGGAGAAGGAAAGGAAGGAAGGAAAAAGAGGGGGCCCAGGTATGGTGGTGTATGCCTGTGGTCCCAGCTATGCAGGAGACAGACAAGAGGATTGTGAGTTTGAGGTCAGCTTGAACAACATAGCAAGACTCTGCCGCAAACAAATACAATTTATTTGTTTGTTTGTTTGTTTGTTTTGGTGCTGGGGATTGGACTCAGGAGTACTCACCACTGAGCCACATCCCCAGCCCTATTTTGTGTTTTATGTAGAGACAGGGTCTCACAGAGTTGCTTAGCACCTCACCGTTGGTGAGACTGGCTTTGAACTTGCAATTCTCCTGTCTCAGCCTCTCAAAGTGCTAGGGTTACAGGTGTGCCCCATCGTGCCCAGCTCTCAAAAAAATTTTAAAAATTTTATTTGTTTGGCTGGGCATGGTGACGCATCCCTGTAATCCCAGCACTTTGGAAGGCTGACAGGAGGATTGGGAGTTCAAAGCCAGCCTCACCAATGGCGAGGCGCTAAGCATCTCTCTGAGACCCTGTCACTACATAAAACACAAAATAGGGCCAGGGATGTGGCTCAGTGATCAAGTAGCCCGGAGTTCAATCCCTGGTATCAAAAAAAAAAAAAAAAAAAAAAAAAAAAAACTTTTTTCAAGAGGACAACAGCAAAATCCTTGACCAAGCACAGGGCCTGAGTTCAAGGCCATGTGTGACTGCACAGTTCACATGCTTGTGAAGCTGAGTTGGAGGGGAGAGGGATTGTATCCCTTCACTATTTGCAACTCCAACACCCAGACATCCTCACCTCCCATCCCCAGTATGAACCACCTCAGAGCAGCAGCCCCAGCTTTCCCGCTTGTCCCCTGGCCTAGTGGGCAGACTGCTTCAGGGACACGCATGCTTAGAAGGGCTAACCTATGCTCAGCTGCAGCTGAATCCTGTTCCTGGGTTTAATGATTGCTCAGCTCAGCTCACTGGCTATACAGGCAGCTAAGGGAGCTGATTTCCCAGCAGTCCCTATCAGCCAGGCCCAAAGTCCAACCCAGAGCCAGGTTTCACCTGACCCAGCAGGAAGTTGCCAACCTATCCCTGGGGAGGAACTAGTAATAACCAGGCTTGGGCAGCAGCCCAAGCAGCAACTTTGCCCCACTATTTTTGGAAAGCCCAGGACCACACCAGAGTTGCCCTCACATACCCCAAACTGCTTGGAAAACCAGCTTCCCACAGATGCCAGCTTCATCCCCAGCTGGGCCTGGCCTTCTCCTGCACAGACTCCTCACTTCAGACTGGACCACCAGACCAGTGGCTGGGCCTTCCTCACTTCAAAGGGAAGAATGATGAGAGTACCTGTGGCTTCCCTCCATCCTTAGACAATTGGAGAGGCTGGAATAGTAATGGAGGGAGGGGGAGTCCTGCCAAGTTGAAGACTCCCCTCCCCAGCAAACCTTGGGGAGGAGGAACCCCACAGGTTCCATCCTAAGGCCAACATTCCTGTGTCCCCTAATCCATGGTGCCTGGCATTTGTGGCTGCTGTGTTAACATTTCAAACAGCCTCCCTGCTGAGGTCGTCTTTGATCCTCACAGTATCTCTTAGAATCAGGCCCCAAGCCTAATTCCACCCATCCCCCCCACCTCCTACTGGGTTGAGAGGTGAAATAACTTGCCCAGGGTGCAGCAGGGTGGAGAAGCAGTCTTATGGGCCTCCCAGCACTGAATTGAGTTAGTGCCAGATTCTAGGAAGCCGAGGGAGAAAATCTGAGGAGGAGAGATGAGGAAGCAGGAAAAAAGAGAGATGGAGGAGAAAAGAAAGGTCACCTGTTGCCACAGGTTGTATTTGGAGTTGTGTTTCTCTTCATTCTTTCAAAAAATATTGCCTAAGTACAAATTCTGTATTCCAGACTTCAACAGATTTGCCACAGATAACCAGGGATTAGATTGTCATTCTCTTAGCTGTGGGCAGTGTGGCAAAGTGGTTTTCAAATTCTCTCAGCAGGTGCATGCCTGTAGTTCCAGCTAGTTGTGAGAAATGAGACCAAGAATCCTTTTTTTTTGGTACTGGGGATTGAACTCAGGGGCATTCAACCACTGAGCCACATCCCCAGCCCTGTTTTGTGTTTTATGTAGAGACAGGGTCTCACTGAGTTGCTTAGCGCCTCGCCATTGCTGAGGCTGGCTTTGAACTCGCGATTCTCTTGTCTCAGCCTCCCTAAGTGCTGGGATTACAGGCTTGAGCCACCATGCCTGGCTCGAGACCAAGAATCCTTTGAGCCCCAGGAGTTCAGGGCCAGCCTGGGAAACATATTGAGACCGGGTTTTTAAAAAATCACACCTTAGCTGGGCTCGGTCTAAAAGTAGTGTTTTAAAGCCGGGCGCGGTGGCTCAAGCCTGTAATCCCAGCACTTAGGGAGGCTGAGATAGGAGAATCACGAGTTCAAAGCCAGCCTCAGCAACGGCGAGGCACTAAGCAACTCAGTGAGACCCTGTCTCTACATAAAACACAAAATAGGGCTGGGGATGTGGCTCAGTGGTCGAGTGCCCCTGAGTTCAATCCCTGGTATCAAAAAAAATAAATAAATAAATAAATAAATAAAAGTAGTGTTTTATAAGAATGAATTTATTTATTTATTTATTTATTTATTTATTTATTTATTTATTTATTTATTTATGGTACTGGGGATTGAACTCGGGGGCAATCAGCCACTGAACTCCAGCCCTATTTTGTATTTTATTTATAGACAGGGTTTCACTGAGTTGCTTAATGCCTCGCTTTCTTTTTTTAAAGGTTTTTTTGTAGTTGTAGATGGATAGCATGCCTTTATTTTATTTTCTTATTTTTGTATGTGGTGCTGAAGCTCGAACCCAGTGCATTGCACGTGCTAGGCAAGCGCTCTGCCACTGAGCCACAGTCCCAGTCCCAGTGCCTCACTTTTTGCTAAGGCTGGCTTTAAACTGGCGGTCCTCCTATCTTAGCCTCCCAAGCAGCCGGGATTACTGTGTGTGCCAACCACACCCGGCTTAAATTAATTTAATTTAACCTTTACTTACCACAATGTAAATCAGCAGGATCAGTGGTGACATTTTTTTTTTTTAAGTTGTTGATGGACGCAATGTCTTTATTTTATTGCTTTGTATGTGGTGCTGAGGATCGAACCCAGGGCCTCACCCATGCGAGGCAAGCGCTCTACCGCTGAGCCACAATCCCAGCCCCAGTGGTGACATTTTGATGAACTAAAAAATTTGAAACCCTGAGTTATGGGGAACTAAGTGCCAGGGTTCACTTTATTTCTGCAGCAGTTTGTTTTAGTAGGTAATTAGAAATTACTGAGTCCCATAGACAAACAGAAGCAAGTGGTAAAAGTTTTAACAACTTGTAGAAATATCAGAAGTTTTATTTTGAGGTATGCACAAAAACAAGTTATGTAGCCAACCCAATTTAATGTCTTTTCAAAAACACAGAGCACTGCACAGTGGTACACCTGTAACCCCAGCAACTTGAGAGACTAAGATAGGAGGATTGGGAGTTTGAGGCCAGCTCTAGTAACTTAGCAAGATCCTGTCTCAAAAAGTACAAAGGGCTGGGGAGATAGCTCAGTGGTAAAGCACCCCTGGGTTTCATCCTTAAGTAGGTACACCCCACCCCCAGAAAAAGAAAAGAAATGTGTGTATGGAAGTATTTGAGCGTGTTGGGGTGTGGAGGCGCAGTGCACACAGGCAGAAGCCTCATTAACTCCTCCTAACCACTCACCCCATCCCAGCACTGGGCCCAAAGAGGGCCCCAGGAAACCACTGGACTGCCCAAGTTCGAAGGCTGAGGCGGGTTGCCATGGAGATATGCTTTGTTTCCCCAACTCTCTGGCTGCATCTGACAGGCACAGAAAGCTCAGCCAGATGGACACTGACCTAGGCCAACAGTGCAGAGATTTCCTGACCCTGAGCTTCAGAAGACTCCCTGCTCAGAAGAGAGGGGCTCAATTCTCAGGAAACAGGGAGATGACCCGCCTGGCTTGCCAGCAGGAAAGACTTCCTGTAGAGGGCTGTTGGGAGGGGCCCTCTCTAGGTGTTTGCAGACACCCACTCCACCAGTCCTGGGCAGCAGGGCTGGCCCTGTGCCCAAGGGCAGGGCTAGGAGGGAAACACCCACACTTAGCGTTTTCTGGAAGGTGGAGGAGGGATCAAAAAGTGGGGGCAGAGCTCCCCGCCCATGATCAGAGGGAAACAGCTGTATGTGGATTCTCAGACACCCACCCCAACCTCCCATCTACACAGAGACATACACAAACACACTAATTCACACTGGCACATCCAGATAAATGGCCACTAACATACAGATCCAGATACACATGGGCACATTTAGAAACCCATACTCAGGTATGCTGAAATAGACTGATATCTAAACACTTATAAACAGACACAGAAACACACTGAAACACAAAATCAGAGGCACACACACACTAACACACCCAAACAGGTCCAGTGACAAAGGCACACACTGATACACAACTGTATACATTCCCAGATGCACAGATACTAATTGATATAAAAACAGAATACACACAGACACTCAGCAGCCCATAAACCACTGGAAAGAGATATACACAGAGTGGTTATGCAAACATAGATACACAGAGACAAACAAAAGTAAAAACACAGATCCAGACAATGGAAAGAGAAGGGAAGGGAACTAATAAGTGGCAAGGGCCAATTCTGCAGCAGGCAGCATGAAAGGAAGTTATCAGTCAGATCTTTTAAAAATCCTTCCAATAGTCCATGAGGTTGGTAGCACCAGTCCTGCTTTGCAAAAATGTGATTATGGAAAATATACATGCTTGGGTCAGGGATGTAGCTCAGTGCTAGAATGCTTGCCTAGCATGCAAAAGGCCCTGGGTTTAATCCCCAGCATTGAAAAAAAAAAGTGTGTGCATACATACATACATACATGTATACACACACACACACACACACTCTTATAAAAGACCCAAATTATGCAGAAATAAATAAGGTAAAATATGAATGTTCCTCTTCACACATACCTTCCTCACCCCCACCCAAGCCACTACCAACCCTAATGAGTGGTAAAAAACTTTCCAGACGTTTTCTGTGCATTTGCACATAAACACACATAGATACTGACAATTTGAACATTTTCCACAAAACTGACACAATAAGAAATCTAACCAAAGTCATACAGCTAGTTAGCAGTCAAACCGGGATTTGGATTTAGCTCTGGCTCAGTCCAAAATGCTCTTTCTGCTGCCTCAGCCTGCAGACAACCGCAGAGACAGATTCACAAAGGGGAGGCCCACGGCCAGGGAGCGGGATGGCACCTCTGGGCTGGAGAGGAAAGGAAGCTCCACTGCCTCTCTGCCTGCTTGATCCTTCTGGGGCCCGAGTCACAGTCCTGTGGGTGGCTCCTCTGGCCAAAGATATTATCCCTGTCAGTTCCCAGTTAGGGGTACACACATTCCTAGGACAGGAATCCTCGAATCATTGACTCGTGGGTGAGCTTCAAGGTGACTAAGTGATGTCACACAAGGCTCCATCCAGCCCCCAAGACCTTCATACCACCTTCTCCCAGTCTCCTAACTCCTCTCTCCCCCTAAATTCCTTCCTGTTGTCTCTTGGGTGCAAGGGGCCTTCACTAGCCAGCCCCAGTCCTCATCTCCTCATGTTTTCATTGGCAAAGCATTTCTCAGCCTTTAGGACCCAGCTCACATGCTCTCTTGTGGAACCTTCCAACTTCAGTGGAGATCCTGCCCTAAGTGTATCACATCATTGCTTCTCTTAATCTTTGTAACAGCCCAGAGGAGGCCAGAACTACTGTTCCCATTTTACAGATGGTTAAGCAGAGACCCAAAGAATTTAGATCACTTCTTCAAGGTCTGATTTTCTCAAAAGTCAGTCCTTGGCCAAACCACATACAATTACTCTGTCCTGGCCACAGCACAGGCCCTAGAGATCGAGGACTGGCCTCCATCTCTGTTTATTTATTTATTTATTTATTTATTTAGGTGCCGGGGATTGAACTCAGGGGCACTCGACCACTGAGCCACATCCCCAGCCCTATTTTGTGTTTTATGTAGAGACAGGGTCTCACTGAATTGCTTAGCGCCTCACCATTGCTGAGGCTGGCTTTGAACTCGCGATTCTCCTGTCTCAGCCTCCCTAAGTGCTGGGATTACAGGCTTGAGTCACCGCGCCTGGCTTGGCCTCCATCTCTGCATCAATGGTACCAGCACAGAATTGGTGCAATGCGGAGTGCTCAGAGAATGGTTGTTGAGGTGGAGTACTTGTGCACTTTTTGTTCCCCTGAGTGGCAGAATGAGAGAGGACAGCAGAGACACGCTGGGTGGCTGGAGTACCCTGGGAGGGTCCCTGTTAGCTGAGACTCTCCCAGGAATTCACTGAAGGCAAGAGTCCCTTAGGACCTGGCTGTGGTCCCCTGGATCCCAGAGATGGCTGTGCAGACCTTGCTGGGAAGTGGGTCTCCTTTGGCTCCTCCATATCTCCCTTCATTTAGAACCTCTCAGCCAATCTGTCATTAAATATTTACTATTTCTCACTCTGCTCAGCTTGGTGCTAGGCCCTGGAAGAGGGGACAGGAGAGAAGGGGACAAGAAACTGTTTAAGTAATGATCACTTAGCAGGTACCACAGAATTCTGCCAAACAGCTCTGCAGGTTGAGTTCTTAGCTTTATTTTGTAGTTGAGGAAGTAAGGTTCAGAGGGGAAAGACACTGATACAGGCCACACAGCCAGGGAGCTAGGATCCAGGGTCAGGTATGTGTGCATCCTTCCCCTGCATCCTGCACCCCACCCCCCAGCCCCAGTGGATGTGGGCCCAGCTTGGAGGAAGCTCAGGGAGGCCATTTTTGAGGTGGGGCTGAGGCTGGAACACAGCCTACCCTGGTGGATTCTCTACAATAACAACAGCTTGCGTTTATCTAGCACTTTCCCTTCCATTAGCGCATTCAGCCCTCCCCAGCATCCCCATGGGTGCCTATTATTATCTCCATTGACAGATGAGAGATGGAAGCTCAGTGAGGTTAAGTGACTTTCCCAAGGTTGCACAGCCCACTCGTGGCACAGCAAGAGTAAACTTTTGGGCCCTAACGTTACCCTGGGGGACTGGGGATGTAGTTCAGTCATAGAGTGCTTGTCTAACATGCATGAGGCCCTGGGTTTGACCCTCAGAAACTCTCTCTTTCACTCTTTCTCTCCTTCCCTCCTCCTCCTGGGTCTCTGTTGCCTCTACTTCTGCCCTCTCCAGCAGCCTCTGTACTGCCCCTAGGGAGTTCTCTAAAATACAGAAGTGAGAGCCTGGAGCTGGTCATGATGGCACATGTCTGTAGTCCCAGCTATCTGGGAGGCTAAGCCAGGAGAATCAGTTGAACCCACATGTTTGAGACCAGCCTGGGTGACATAGTGAGACAGTCACAAAAACAACAAACAAAAGTGAGCTCCAGTCTCTACCCTCTCATTCCTCACACTGCCACACCTTTACCTGTGGCTGATTCCATGACTCTCCCAGACTTACCCACCTTTCAAACTCCTATGCAGCCTACGCAAGTCAAACCAATTGCTATCCCACCTCTAGGAAGACTCCCAGGATTGACCCAGCCAGATTTGTGCATTCTTTCTGATTGCATAATGTCCTCCACATAGACCTCTACTAGAGCAACTGTTTTTTTTTTTTTTTTTTTTTTTTTTTTTGTGGTACTGGGGATTGAACTCAGGGGCACTCGACCACTGAGCCACATCCCCAGCCCTATTTTGTGTTTTATGTAGAGACAGGGTCTCACTGAGTTGCTTAACGCCTCGCCGTTGCTGAGGCTGGCTTTGAACTCGCGATTCTCCTGTCTCAGCCTCCCTAAGTGCTGGGATTACAGGCTTGAGCCACCGTGCCCGGCTGCAACTGTTTTATTTTAAATGGACAGATAGATGTTTTAGTTTATTTAATTATTTTATTTTATATTAGTGATACTGAGGATTGCACCCAGGGACACTTATCTCTAAGCTACATTCCTAGCCTTTTTACAATTTTTTATTTTGAGACAGGGTCTTGTTAAGTTGCTGAGGCTGGCTTTGAACTTGCGATCCTCCTGCCTCAGCCTCCAGCATTGCTGAGATTACCGTTGTGTGCCACTGTGCCCAGCTGTTAATTTATTTACTTTAGTATTAGGGACTGAACCCATGGGCACTCTATCATTGAGCTGTATCCTCAGACCCTTTTATATTTTATTTTGAGACAGGGTCTCACTAAATAGCCACAGCAAATTTGTGATCCTCCTGCCTCAACTTCCCAAATTACTGGGATTACAGGTGTGCACCACCATGCCCAGCTTGCATTGTCCTATCTGTTCCCCAAGAGGTAGGTAATATCAACCCATTTGATGAAGGAAGAAACTGAGGCTCAGAGAAATAAACTAACTTACCCAAGACTACACAGCTAGTAAAATGTCATCAGAATTTGAACCCAGGTTTATAGAATAACAACATCCATGCACCTAATCCCTCCTCCATACAGTAGACTAGAAAGGACTGAATTACAGAACACATACCTCTAAGAAAAAGAGTGGGAGCCGGGCACGGTGGCTCAAGCCTGTGACTACTGCTTGCACTTAGGGAGGCTGAGACAGGAGAATCGCGAGTTCAAATCCAGCCTCAGCAACGGCGAGGTGCTAAGTAACTCAGTGAGACCTTGTCTCTACATAACATACAAAATAGGGCTGGGGATGTGGCTCAGTGGTCGAGTGCCCCTGAGTTCAATCTCCAGTACCAAAAAAAAAAAAGAAAGAAAGAAAGAAAAAGAGTGGGGCTGGGTGTGGCAGCAAACGCCTGTAATCCCAAAGAGACTGGAGGCTGAGGCAGGAACACTGCAAATTTGAGACCAGTCTGGGCAACTTAGCAATACCCTGTCTCAAAATAAAAAATAAAAAGGGCTGGGGGTGTAGCTCAGTGGTACAGTGCCACTGGATTCAATCCTCAGTCCTCCCTGCCCCCCGGCCAAAAAAAAAAAAGAGTGGGGAGAAGCTATCTTGGAACTGTCCAAGAGATAGCAGGGTGACATTTGAGGCCAAGAACAGAACTCCAAGAAGGATCAGGTCAGAGGTGATTACTCTCTCTGAGAGATGAAGCTGGGCTGAGTGAGGGATTTGGCAATTAGGAGGCAAGCTTCCAGAAAGCTGTCTCTATGGGCCTGGAGCAGTAGTCACAGGCCCTGCAGAGAGGGAGGTGAGGAAGTGGAGGTGGTTGGCTGGAAAGGAGAGGAGAGAAAAGGGAAGGAAGAGAGCACCTTGAGTGCAGGCCCAGGAAGGCTGGACCCAGGGTCTGGGCTGGTCTGAAAATATTGAGGATGGGATATGAGCAGGTGGGAGGTAGAAGGGATGAGCATCTGAGCATTTTCGGTTGAGGAATAGACCCTCGACTTGTTTGGACAGCATCCATCCCACCATGCCCACCTTGCAGGCCAAGCCACGCTATCCTCATTCTTCTCCCCTCTCCTTCTTTCCCTCTCCCTCCATGGCTCCCCTGAGGTTGTCAGGAGGAGCCCCCTCACCTCAATCTGCTGTCTCACCCTCCCTGGCCCAGCCTGCTGAGGCGGACAGGGAGGAGTTTCCAGGCAGGAAAGCGCTGAGTCACCCAGCAGCACATCTGGTCTCAGATCTTGATACCCAGCTGGAAGGGGCAGGAAGGAACAGGGAACCTCCCCCACCAGCTCTCCTGGCCAGTCCTGGCCATTGCCAACTGTGTGGGACAGGCTGGGAGAGGAGCTTCTGTCATGTTAGCAACGAGCCCTTGCTGGGCAGGTCACCCACTCCAGCTGCGGTCCTTTTCCCTGAAACAGCCTGGAAGTAGGGTCCATGGACTCCAGTTTACAGGTCAGATAACTCAGGAAGACTACGTGGCTTCTCCAAGTTCATCCAGAGTAGGAGAGCTGGCCCATGGGTGTCCCCATCCCATGTTGTGGGCACACGGGGGAGGGCTGTATTTAGAGACATCGGATGAAAGTGCTGAGGGCCTCAGGAATAACCGTGGGACTTGACTGCAAAAGCTGGGTGGCTAGAGACACTGGGCCCATGCTCCTGCCTAAATAGCCCCTTCCCAAAGTCACAGTGCAGGGAGGGCTGTCCTTGCACTCCACCCCTACCCCCACATAGGCCCTGCCCTTCCTAACTGGCTGTGCTCTGAGACCCCATTCCTTAGCCTGTCCCCACCCCTCTCAGCATGAAGGTGACCTGCCATGCTGTACCCTGCCGGGGCACAGTGTTCCCATTGTCCTGAACAGAGAGCCATGTCCAGGTCCTGGGGCGGGGCGTAGATCATGCCAGGGCCTCTGATTTCTCTCCAGGCTACTCAGCAGCCTTCTCTGAGGCGTAGGCTGCTTTTCACACATACAGTATGACACTGGGCAGTCACTTTCCTCTCCCCAGTATATGTGGCGTCCACATATATCATACAGAAAAGCCTGCAAATCCTCATTTTTTTCCATGGGCCCAGACCATCCCTATGTTGAATTTTTTTTTTTCCCCCCAGTACTGGGAGCAAGCTCAGGGCTTCCTGCTAGGCAAACGCTCTACCTCTGAGTTATATCTCCCCAGTCCTTCCTTCCTTCCTTTTTTGCTTTCTTTCTTTCTTTTTTTTTTTTTTTTTTTTTTTGGAGACATGGTCTAAGTTGCCAAGACTGACCTTGAACTTGTAACCCTCCTGCCTCAGTCTTCCAAATAGTTGGGACTACAGGCATGTGCCACCATGTCCCAACTGATGTTAACTTTTTTTTTCTTTTTCTTTTTGTATTGGGAATTGAACTCAGGACCACTTCTTTACCACTGAGCTACAGTGTCAGCCCTTTCCATTTTTTATTTTGAGACAAGGTCTCTCTAAGTTGATGAGGGTCTTTCCTAATTTGCTGAGGCTGGCTTCAAACTTGTGATCCTTCTGCCTCAGCCTCCTGAGTAGCTGAGATTACAAGTGTGTGCTACCACACCTGGCTTTTTTTGGCGGGGGGGTGGGCTACCAGGGATTGAACTCAGGGGCATTCAACCACTGAGCCACATCCCCAGCCCTATTTTTTGTATTTTATTTGAAGATAGTGTCTCACTGAGTTACTTAGTGCTTTACTTTTGCTGAGGCTGGCTTTGAACTCACGATCCTCCTACCTCAGCTGCCTGAGCAGCTGGGATTACAGGTGTGTGCCACTGCACCTGACACTACACCCCGCTCTGATGTTAACTTTTTTTTTTAATATTTATTTTTTTAGTTGTAGGTGGACAGAATATCTTTATTTTATTTTTATGTGGTGCTGAGGATCGAACCCAGTGCCTCACGCATGCTAGGCAAGCACGCTACCACTGCGCCATAACCCCAGCCCTGATGTTAACTTTTTTTTTTTTTTGGCACCAGGGACTGAACTCAGGGGCACTCGACCACTGAGCCACATCCCCAGCCCTATTTTGTGTTTTATGTAGAGACAGGGTCTCACTGAGTCACTTAGCACTCCGCTGTTGCTGAGGCTGGCTTTGAACTCAACTATCCTCCTGTCTCAGCCTCCCTAAGTGCTGGGATTACAGGCGTGAGCCACCGCGCCCGGCTCTGATGTTAACTTTTGACTGATTTAATTATATATAATGTGGGCAAGTGTCACAACTGTGCCACTTGCTCATTTGCTGTGCAACATTGGAATATATATCTTTTTTTTTTTTTTTTGGTACCAGGGATTGAATTCAGGGGCACTCAACCACTGAGTCACATCCCCAGTCCTGTTTTGTGTTTTATGTAGAGACAGGGTTTCACTGAGTTGCTTAGCATCTCCCTGTTGCTGAGGCTGGCTTTGAATTTGCCATTCTCCTATATCAGCCTCCCAAAGTGCTGGGATTACAGGCATGTGTCACCACGCCCCGCTGGAATATATATCTGAGACTTCCCTGAGTCTTGGTTTCAGGGAATTTGAATTGGGAATGAAGGTTGCTGCCCACATTCGTCCACCAAAAAATTAAATGAACAAACAAAAAATAAAATAAAATGGCAGTAACAATAATATTTTCTTTTCGAGATGGTTGTCAGGATTGATATAGATAATGCCTAAAGCAGTTTTTTAAACTACTACTACTACTACTACTATTATTATTATTATTATTATTATTATTACTGGTACTGGGGATTGAACTCAGGCGCACTCGACCACTGAGCCACATTCCCAGCCCTGTTTTGTGTTTTATGTAGAGCAGAGTCTCACTGAGTTGCTTAGCGCCTCGCCATTTCTGAGGCTGGCTTTGAACTCACGATTCTCCTGTCTCAGCTTCCCAAAATGCTGGGATTATAGGCATGTGCCACGGCGCCCAGCTTAAACTAATATTATTTTTGAGGGATTTTTAATTACAAAATGAATTCATGCTCAAAAGGAATTTTGGGAAATGCAGAAAAGTAAAGTCACCAGTAATTTGACCTTTTTTGTTTTTTGGATACTGGGGATGAAACCCCAAGCCTTATGGCCCCTCTACCACTGAGGTACATCTCAAGGCCCAGAAGTATCATTTTGCAATGATATTTTAACTCAAAGTAGAATTACCCTTTCTCACCAAGGGAGTGACTCATGTGTTTCCAGGAGGCGGATCTTCTCTGGGCCTTCCTTTCCCTGTCTGGAAAGGAAAGGGTTGAACTAATCAGGGAAGACACATAGATTACATGCCAGGGCTGGGAGTGCAGTTCAGTGGTGAGCACTTGCCTAGACTGCATGAGGGCCTTGGGTTCCAAACCCAGCACTGAGAAAAAAACATATTTAGATACAATCTCACATGCCACCTGCTGCCTTGAATGAAGTGGCTCTTCGGCTCAAAGGGAAAGTGCCATGATCAATAGTCATGTCTGAGCCAGGAGTGGTGGCGCACACCTGTAATCCCAGCACTTAGGGAGGCTGAGACAGGAGAATGGCGAGTTCAAAGCCAGCCTCAGCAACAGCGAGGTGCTAAGCAACTCAGTGAGACCCTGTCTCTACATAAAACACAAAATAGGGCTGGGATGTGGCTCAGTGGTCGAGTGCTCCTGAGCTCAATCCCTGGTACCAAAAAAAAGAGAAAGAGAGAGAGAGAGAATGACCTTGTTAGGTGCAGTGGCACACACCTGTAATCCCAGCAACTTGAGAGACTGAGGTAGGAGAATCCCAAGTTCAAAGCCAGCCTCTGCAACTTAGTGAGACCCTGACCAATTTAGCAAGATTCTGTTTCAAAATTTAAAAAGCTTTTTAAAAGGGAGGTGTTTCTGGGGATGTGGCTCAGCCTGGTTCAATCCCTGGTAGCAAAATGAAAACAAAACAAAACCGGGTGACCTCGGCACAGGGCATGGTGGCACAAGCCTATAATCTCAGCTACCTAGGAGGCTGAGGCAGGAACATTGCAAATTCAAGGCCAGCCTCAGCAACTTAGACCCTGTGTGACTGAAATTTTTTAGATAAAAATTTTAAAAAAGAACTGAGGATTCAGCTCAGTAGTAAAGTGCCCCTGGGTTCAATCCCCAGTGTCCTCCACCAAGAAAAAAAAAGAGGAGAGAGAGAGAGAATGGGATGTATGCAAATAGCATGCATTGGAACCATTCCTCATCAGCCTGGGCTTGGATATTTGAATATTAAATAACCCTCTGCAAATGAATGCACATGAGCTGTTCTTTGGGCAATAGGGACTCTGCCCAACAAGAGTGGATGGGGCCAGTGTCCAGACAGCCCTTCCTGCAGGTGAGACAGGGCAGCGGTACCTGAACGTGTCAATTGAAGAATGACCCCAGTTCTACTATCAGGGCTCTTTTTGCGAGGGTACCTGGGCTCAGTAAGAAGCAAATACTTAGAGAGCTGGGGATCCTGGGTTTTAGGGTAGGCTTAATCATTAGTAAAAGAGACGGGGACGTAGTGATGAAGACAGTGCTAGGGAGGAGAAAGAAGGAGGAGAAATCACAAAGGTCAAGTTTTGCATTTATATATATTGTCTTTTCTTTTTTCCTTTCTGATATTGGGGACTGAACCCAGGAGTGCTGTACCACTGAGCTACATACCCAGTCCTTTTATTTTGAGACAGAGTCTCGCCAAATTTTCCAGGCTGGCCTCAAATTTGTAATCCTCCTGCCTTAGCTTCCTGCATTGCTGGGATTACTGGCATGTGCTGCAGTGCTTAGCTCTTGCCCTGTCCCAGGGATCTGAGGTGTGTACCCAATGCTCCCAGCCCTGGAGGCTTGCCAAGGAATTTAACCTGAGGGTGTGGTGGAGCATCCCTGAGGTCCTGGAGGGGGCCCCCTTTGCGCCCAGGATTCCAAATGCCTTCTTGGAAGCTGCATCCAGCCCACAGGATACCAGAGATAAGATGATCCTTTAGGTAAATAAGAAAAACTGGGAGGCTGGGGATGTGGCTCAAGGTAGAGCCCTTGCCTAGCTGCATGAAGCCCTGGGTTCTATCGAGCACCAAAAAAGAAAAAAACCTGGGAAAGGCTTCATTGCATGCCCCTGGGCCAGGCCTCTCTGACCTTTAGGGCTCACTCCCAGTCCTGGTCCCTAGTCCTTAAGGCCTCACAGTTTGATGCTCAGGACCATTTGGTGCGGCCTGTCGGTTCCTCCCCAACAGACACAGTCTCTAGATTCTACATAGAGGAGTGCCTGATGCCAAGATGGCCTACCACGTCAAACTGAGTCAGAGGTAGGCTCTGGGACCTGAGCTGGAGTAGAAAGTAGATCGTTAAGGCCCAGGAGCCTCACCTACCCGTTTTCTTACTTTAAGCTCTCACTGAGTCCTCATCCCCTCCCTCAGTCCCATCCTGCACTCGGCTAACTGCACTCCCATCCCATCCATGGGCCCCATCCCCTCACTGGCTGGCTCCCTGTATCTCAAAATAAGCCTTGTTGATATTAACCTCCAGTTCCCATTTGAGTTCCCATATGGGACATTTTGAAGGGCAGCCCCGGGGCCGGGCAGTTCAGAGTCTCTACCATACCATGCCAGCCACATCTTTGTCTTCATCATGGCCCTGGGCACAGGCCCTGTGATGGAGGAGCAAAGGCCAAGGGATCAATAAGCCCGGGAGGGGGAAAGCCCAGCTGAAGGCTGTCTGGCAGATTCCATGGCTGCTCTGACTGCTCTGCTAGAGACCTGCAGTTGAGATGATGCTGCAGGCAGAAGCCCCTCCCTCTGTCCTGCCAAGACTGGACCCAGAAGCTAGAGCCCAGAACAGGCCTGGCCCCACCTTGGTCCCTGAACAAGAGCTGCACTGTGCACACCCTCCACCCCCACCGCACCCTTCAGGTCAGGCCAGGGTCAAGCAAGGCCACCCATGGAGCTGGAAACAGGACACCCAGGCAGTAAGGGAACAAGGGAGAGAGGCTGTGAGACCCAGGGTCAGGGATATACCAACAGACCTGCTGGTAGGGAGGCTGTGTGTTTACACCTTTGAGTCTGGGGTGGCACCAGAGAACTTCAAGTGCCCATGGTGTCTCCATGACACAGAAGCAGATCCATGTGAGGGACCCAAGCCTAGACACAGAAGCGTTGGTAGTTCAGACTGATGGTGATCCTGGAGCGCACCAAGTCAAGGATGCAGGAATCAGAGGCCCCGCTGTAAGCTCATGGCCTTGCACAGCCCCGGGGCTCCTGCTGACATCATTCTGTCTGGGGCTGGGAATGTGGCTCAATGGTAGAGCACTTGCCTAGCATGTGAGAGTTTCTGGATTTGATCCCCCATACCACAAAACAAAAAAACCCTCTAAAATTCCATCCTGCTAGCCCTGTGTTGGGCACCGGGGGCAAAGGTACTATCCGTACCCGCATGGAAGCAGCTGAAATCAGGGTCTGAATTTGAGGAGTGGTTTCTGTCTTTGGTGCCTGTCTCAAGGCACCAAAGACATAAACCTTTCTGAGGGTTTCTCAGGTCACCATATTCTGAACACGGTAATCCAGTTGCCCTGTGCAAGCAAGGCAAGCGCTCTAGAACTGAGCTCCACCCCTGCCTGCCAGCCCTAGCCTCGTTCAGAGAAGTGAGGCAGCTCGCCTAGGGTCACACATCTAAGAAGTAGCTGAGCTAGCATTTGAATCCAGGCCTCTGGCTCCAAAGCTCATTCTACAAGAGCAGGGGTAGAGGGTAGAGGGTAGAGGCCGGTTCAGGGCTGACTGGCTTCTAGTACCAGAGTGAGGGGAGGGAAGTGTAAGGAGGTGTGAGAGAAGTGGGAAGAGAGGCCCCGAGAACTCCTCGGCTGCATCACCCAGAGCTGAGGTGACACAGTCTCATGTGAGCCCCAACAGCAGTTCCTGCAGGACTTCCTGTCCTAACCAAAGTCTAGCTCCCTGCCACGCCCCACCCTCCAGACTAAAGGGGCTGGCCTAGAGGAAAATATGAGTAAGTGGACCCAGACTTGAGCACCTGCCCCACTGGCTGGTCACAAGGGTCTGAAATTCCACCATTCTATCAACCTGTGTTCTCTTAGAACTCCTGGTTCTGGGCTCCCTTTTGGGATAGGGATGGAAGCAGGGACAGTGGGACAAGCAGCCAGTAGGCAGTGGGAATGGCAGGTCCCTGGGGAAGGCTAGAACCTGCTCTTCCCACCCATTGCCTTAATTCTCCCAAAGCTTCTAGGGCAGACATTTCTCCCTTATTTCTGTTGAGGAAACCGAGGCTCAGAGAGGCAGATGCGCAGCAAAAGCAGGCTGTGGATCTTGTCTTTGAACTTCAAGTCCAGGGCTGTCACTACCGTATGTGGTAGCCGGGCGTGGTGGCTCATGCTTGTAATCCCAGCACTTTGGGAGGCTGAGACAGGAGAATCACAAGTTCAAAACCAGCCTCAGAGCTGGGCGCGGTGGCTCAAGCCAGTAATCCCAGCACTTAGGGAGGCTGAGACAGGAGAATCGCAAGTTCAAAGCCAGCCTCAGCAACGGCGAGGTGCTAAGCAACTCAGTGAGACCCTGTCTCTACATAAAACACAAAATAGGGCTGGGGATGTGGCTCAGTGGTCAAGTACCCCTGAGTTCAATTCCCAGTACCAGAAAAAAAAAAAAAACCAGCCTCAGCAATGGTGAGGCACTAAGCAACTCAGTGAGACCCTGTTTCTACATAAAACACAAAATAGGGCTGCGGATGTGGCTCAGTGGTTGAGTACCCCTGAGTTCAATCCTCAGTTCCAAAACAAAAAACAAAAACAAAACTACCATACGTGGTTTCCTCTGGCTCTTGGGGCTGGCTTTGGCTGGTGGAGGAGGCCAGAGAGGCAGGGATGTGCCAAGCAGGATTCATTTGGCTCTTTTGTGTAAGAACCAGAGAATACCCAGAGCTGAGGCAACAGAGTACTCACCCAAGTACCTCAGGGACTTGTCCTAAGGCCATATGGGAAAGTAAGGAAGACAAGGATGCTTCCCCTTGCCCCTGGGTCTCATGGAGCCCTCATGGATGGTCAGGAAACAAAATAGCTCCACTGGTGTTCTTCACCTCAGCTGCAAGTGTCTGATATTCCTGATTGAAGTCACAGAATCTGAGATGCTGAGTCTTTGCTTGATCTTCCTAAGGATCCTGCCTGTCTAGGGTCCTCTGCCTGTGGCGCCTGCTGCCTCGTGATCCTGCCCACTGCATTCTCCCTGAGACAGGATCCACCTGATTCAATTAATCTGATTTTTAGAGAGCAGCCTCAAGCCAGACCACTTCATGTGCCACCAGCCAGCTGAGAGAGGGCTAGGTTCCCAGAGCCCTGAGCCATTGATGGGTCTGGATAAGGCCTGGGGTCCTGCCATGAACTGTATGAGCCATGGAATTAACATGCATGGCTATCTTGTGACCTGCAGCAGGTCTCTGCAATGCTCTGTGCCTTAGAGTTCCATCTGTCCACTGAGGGCTCAAAGGAACCTGCTAACATTAGGCCCTCTTTCCTGCTCAAAGATGGCTGCCTGGGGAGAGGCCTAAACCTCCCCTGGGGTGGAGAGAGATCAAGCTGAACAAGAGAAAAACTGCATTTTTTTTTTTTTTTTTTTTTTTTGGTGCTAGGAATTGAACCCAGTGACACATGCATGCCAGGCAAGAACCTTATCATTGAGCCACATCCCAAGTTTAAGAGGGACTACTCTTCTGTCTTTCCTTCCTTCCTTCCTTCCTTCCTTCCTTCCTTCCTTCCTTCCTTCCTTCCTTCCTTCCTTCCTTTCATTTTTTTGGTACCAGGGATTGAACTGGGGCACTCGACCACTGAGCCACATCCCCAGCCCTATTTTGTGTTTTATGTAGAGACAGGATCTCACTGAGTTGCTTAGTGCCTCGCCGTTGCTGAGGCTGGCTTTGAACTTGCGATTCTCCTGTCTCAGCCTCCCTAAGTGCTGGGATTACAGGCTTGCGCCACCGCGCCCAGCTCCCAGCCCTTTTTTAAATATTTTATTCAGAGACAGGGTCTCACTGAGTGGCTTAGGGCCTTGCTAGGTTGCTGAGGCTGGCTTTGAACTCCTGCCTCAGCCTCCCGAGCCTCTGGAATGACAGCTGTGCACCACCACAGCTGACTAATTCACACATTCTTGCACAGAAATTTCCGTACTTGTCACATTTGCATCTGTAAAGTTAAGATGTGCACTATTTTGTTCACACTCCTGTGCATCCCGGAACCTTCACAGACACACTGACAGAGGCACAAGGGCCAGCGAGATCAGGTACACACACAGCTCCCTCAACCATTGCAGCAGCCACCAGCTCAGCTGGGAGCTCTGGCCAACCAGACTGCCTCTTTCTCCCCACCCACTTCCCACCAGTCTCTGGGCCCTCTGGGGCCTCCCTCCAGAGCTGGGGGAGGGGACGGGGCGGGTCTCACCTTGCTGATGTGGCAACACAGCTCACCTGGAGCCGGAGCCACACCCTGCATTGGGAAAGGCTTAAAGGAGCAGGACTCTCAGGTCCCCTTCTTTCTCAGATGGGGAAAGTGAGACTCAGAGAGGGGTCAGACGGTGGCTGGGACTTTTACCCAGGACTCCAGTGCTGGAGCCAAGTCGGGGAGACGCATGCCTGGAACCGGAAGCCTGGAATTCAGGCCCACCTCCTGCCTGTCCTTGCAGGCTGCCAGTGAAACCTGCTGCTCCTCTCTGTTCCCAATCTCCCTAGCAGGTACTCCCACCCTCTGCCAGTCCTTGTCTCAGGAGCCATCAGCATCCCGGCTCCATGCCAGAGACCTGGGCGTCCCCCTCCACACCTCTCCCCTCCTATCTATCCCTGTGTTTCAAGTATTTCTCAAAGTCTGGTGGGAGGTGGCTGCACAGGGGACAGACAGCCCAGCTGCTCTGCTATTTCCTAGCCACTTGCCTTAGGGCAAGCCACTCTTACTGCGGCTTTCACTTCTTCTCCATGAATG
Organism: Xerus rutilus; assembly: GCA_028644305.1. Classification (NCBI taxonomy): domain Eukaryota; kingdom Metazoa; phylum Chordata; class Mammalia; order Rodentia; family Sciuridae; genus Xerus; species Xerus rutilus. The sequence continues at coordinate 21,352,182 of CM053400.1, read as the reverse complement.
AGGCGATGAACACACCTACTTTGCAGGATCAGTGAGTTAAATAACCTAATAGTGGTACAGCGCAACCAGCCAGGCCCAGGAGCTTCAGTCGGGCTTGGTGAGAGAATCTAAGAGTTGCTGGAACATGCTGACATGGGCCAGATCACCCCTCCTGGAGCCCCTTGGTCCTGCCACCTTCTAGGGGGTCCTGCAGGACAAGCCTCTTGCAGTGTTTGTTGCTGCTTCCAAAGCTGTGGCAGCCCAGCCCAGCCCAGTCATTGTATCATGGCGGGCAGATGGTCTGGGTGGTGGATGATGGGCAGGTGGCAAGGGTGGAGAGGGAGACATGGCTATGCACATGAGAGCCACCAGTATTACAGGGGAGATCTAACTGTGGTCTATTCCCAGAGTACCTGGCTCTTTTCATTTTTACTTTTTTGTGGTGCCAGGGATTGAACCCAGGGCCTTGGGAATACTAGGTGAGCGCTCTGTCACTCAGCTACGCCTCCAACCTGAGCACCTGGTTTATTCAGGAAGAACCATTCTGTCCCTGGGGCTCCAGAGATAGTGAGCCAGAGGGATGCAACCATGTCATAGAGGCTCCAGGCCTGATGTGGGAGATAGTCCCATTCAAGAACTCCTCTACCAGCTGGGTGCGGTGGCACACGCCTGTAATCCCAGAACTTGGGAGGCTGAGACAGGAGGATTGTGAGTTCAAAACCAGCCTCAGCAACAGCGAGGCGCTAAGCAACTTAGACCCTGTCTCTACATAAAACACAAAATAGGGCTGAGGATGTGACTCAGTGGTCGAGTACCCCTGAGTTCAATCCCTGGTACCAAGAAAAACCCACCTGTACTAAAGGGAGACATTCCTCTCCCTCTCCCTTTGTCTAATCCAAAGTTCCTCTACTTATCCCATGCCCTCACCCCTTTATGGGTTAGCATTCACTTATCAGAGAAAACATTCTGCTTTTGGTTTTTTGGGATTGGCTTACTTCGCTTAGCATGATATTCTCTAACTCCATCCATTTACCTGAAAATGCCATAATTTTATCCTCTCTTATTGCTGAGTAATAGTTCATTGTGTATACATAACACAGTTTCTTTATCCAGTCATCTATTGAAGGGTACCTGAGTTGGTTCACAGTTTGGCTATTGTGAATTGTGCTGCAATACACATTGATGTGGCTGCGTCACTGTAGTATATTGTTTTTAAGTCCTTTGGGTATAGACGAAGGAGTGAGATAACCGGGTCAAATGGTTGTTCCATTCCAAGTTTTTTAAGGAATCTCCATACTGCTTTCCAGATTGGGTGCACCAATTTGCAGTCCCACTAGAGACACAACTCTTATTCTCAGGGACTCTGAGTTACAAAGAAGAGAGAAAACACATAACAGGACACAAAAGTACCAAGACAAATGCAAGTAATGAACACAGATTAATTCAGATTTGTGCATGTGCCTTTTGTACATGAGCATTTGTGACCCTGCAAGTGTTCCTGTGTGTGTGACTGTGTTGACTTGGTGTGCCTTCGTTTATACTTGTATCTCTCGGCTGAGGCCATCGGGAAGGTTTAATGAGTGGACATGGATTGGTGGTGTCTTAGTCCATTTTCTCTTGCTGTAATTGAAAACCATAGACTGGGTAATTTTATAAAGAAAAGAGGTTCTGGCTGGGTGTGGTGGCACAAACCTGTAACCCCAGCCATTCGGGAAGCTGAGGTAAGAGGATCACAAATTTGAGGCTAACCTGAACAACTTAGCAAGACCCTTTCTCAAAATAAAAAATAAAAAGGACTGGGGATGTGGCTCAGTGGTAGAGTGCCACAGTGGGTGGCACTCAGTAGGTTCAATCTCCAGTATCAAAAGGAAAAAAAAAAAAAGGAAGGGAGGATGAGGAGGAAGAGGAGGAGGAGGAATAATAATAATAATAATGATAATGGTTCTGGAGGTGGGGAAGTTGCAGAGCACAGCACCAGCAGCTGATGAGGGTCTGCTGCTTCATGATCATGCAGTGGAAAGAATCACATGGTGAGATTGTGCCGCGTTTCCAGCACGTGAACTTTTGGGTGACTCATTCAAACCACACAATAGATACAAACAGTTATCCATTGGACATGAATTTGTTGAATATTCTCTCTATTCTAGTAACTGGAGTAGACCCTGTGTGTGCAGCATCAGTAGATGAGATACCTGTTCTCAGGGGCCATAAGTGTATAATGGGGGAAGATTTATCATAAACAAGAAATCCCTGACGCTGCCAGTGGTTTAGAGGAAGCAGAGGGACTGTTAAAACAGCAGACAGGCATGGTGGTGCATGCCTGTAATCCCAGCCTCTTAGGAGGCTGAGGCAGGAGGATGGCAAGTTCAAGGCCAGCCTCAGCAATTTAGTGAGCCCTCAGCAACCGAAGGAGACCTCGACTCAAAATAAAAAAATAAAAATAAAAAGGGCTGGGATGTGGCTCAGTGGTTAAGAGCACCTACAGGGGCTGGGGTTGTGGCTCAGTGGTAGAGCGCTTGCCTCGCATGCATGAGTCACTGGGTTCGATCCTCAGCACCACATAAAAAAATAATTAAATAAAGATACTGTGTCTATCTACAACTGAAAAAAAAAAAAAAAGCACCTGCGTTCCATCCCTGCTAGGAAAAACAAAGGAGAGAGGAGGGAGTTTCTAGAAGTGATATGTAAGCTATGTCCTGAGTAACTGGCAGGGGAAAGCCTGCTTCAGGTAGAGAGAACAGTATGTGCAAAGACCATGGACCTGAGGAGCGAACACCCAGGAAATATTTTCCGGAAAAGGTGACTGAACAGGGTTTTGGAGGAGGTGGTTAGACACAAGGAAGGAGCAGAACTTTAAGGAGTTTAGTGGGAGGGACCAGAGGAAGTTTGCAGGCCCCAGCTTGCACTTGGGAATGGAGGGACAGTGCCTAGAAGAGCCTGAGGGTCTGAAAGTGACCTGGTGACTCCAGAGAGTGAGGAAGCTGCGGAGTGGGGGCTTAGTGGCTGAGCTCCTGAACTGGTCTCTGGGCCAGTTCAGAGGGTAGAAGTGAAAATGACAATAAACTGCACTTTCAAATTATTTCTCTATATTATTTATTTCTCTATATTATTGTATTGCCCCCCTCCCCTCCCACACACACACTGGGAATTGAACCCAGGGCCTCACACATGCTAGGCAAGTGCTCCTCCTTTGAGCCACATCCCCAGCCCTTTTTTATTTTATTTTGAAATAGAGTTTAGCTAAGCTACCTAGACTGGCCTCTGAACTTTTGATCCTCCTACCCTCAGCCTCCTTGCCTCAACCTCCCGTGTAGCTGGGATCACAGGTGTGCACCACCATATCCGGAGACTGGAGAGAGGCCCAAGAATGCAGAGCTGAAAGTGCGGGCTCAGGATTCCAACCCAGGTCTGAGTTTAAGTCTTGGCTCCTTCCCTTGAGCCCCACAGTTCGCGGAACGCGCCTTTTAAACCGGTGGATCTGGTGCTGTTACTGTTTTTGTTGTTCATTATTAATCATCATCGTGATGCTGAAGAACATCCTGGACTCAGTTCTGGGCTCTGTGCTTCCCGCTGTCGGCGCGCTGTTGGGCCTGAAAACACAGGGCCCAGGCGGCCCCGCGCGGCCTTATCTGGAACGGCAACCCCGGGGGGCACAGGGTCGGCGTGGCGACGCCCCTTGGAGGCTGAGATTGGCACTGCAGTTGAGCCCAAACTGCGGTGCCCTTGGCGGGGAGCGGGGGGAGGGTGGGAGTGGGGGTCAGCCCAGGTGCAAGCCGATGGCCACAGATAGCAGTTCCAGAGGGTGGAAAGAAAGGAAATAAAGACAATAACACTTATCCAGTGCCTCTGGTATGCTGGGTAAGGTGCTGGGCATTTCCTCCATATTTTCCTTTTTTCTTTCTTGTTCTTTTGTGGTACTGGGGATTACACCCATGCTAAGTAAGCACTTTACCACTAAGCTACACCCCCAGCCATTTTTAGTTTTTATTTTGAAATAGGGTCTCCCATAAACTGTCCAGGCTGGCCTCCAATTTGCCATCCTCCTGTCTCAGCCTCCTGAGTAGTTGGGATTACAGGGATGTACCACTGTGCAGGGCTCCACATCTTCTCATTTAAAGCTCATTTAACTTCATTTCCCAAAAAACAGAACCTGTTGTTCAGGGAAGTTAAGTCAATTATCCAGAGATACAGAAGAGTGGCCATGCCTGGACCCCTGGAGAGTAAGTTTGAGGAGGGAAGGCCCATTAGGTCCCAAGAAGCCTCTGGAGGTCATGGGCAATGATAATGGTAATGACAGTGATGTCTCACTGCTGGAGACAATGTGTTGAATAGGGTGCCACCATATCCTGCCTGTATGGTTTTGGTCATCAAGGTTGCTTACCCTCTTCAAGCCTGAGATTTCTCATTAGTAAATGATCTTTATTACAGGCACTATGATATAGGGCTGCTCTGAGGATTCATTACAACAATGCAGATAAAATACCTAAACGATCTGGTATATAGTAAGGTGCAAGAAAAGAGTTAATATCATTTACACATGTAGCCACTGGTTAGGTCATTTATTTATTTTGTGATGCTGGGGGACAAACCCAGGGGGGCCTCCTGCATGCTAGGCAAGCACTTTACCACTGAGCTACACCCCCTAGCTCCAACCATTTTTTGGCGGGGGGGGGGTGCTGGGGTTTGAACTCAGGGGTACTTGACCACTGAGCCACATCCCCATCCCTATTTTGTGTTTTATGTAGAAACAGGGTCTCACTGAGTTGCTTAGTGCCTCGCTGTTGCTGAGGCTGGCTTTGAACTCGTGATTCTCCTGTCTCAGCCTCCCTAAGTGCTAGGATTACAGGCATGCACAAACAGGCCCCGCTCATCCAGCCACTCTTTATTGAAGAGCTGGGAGTTACAGATACATATATGAAGAAGTAAAGCTGTTGTTCTTCCTTTAATGATTTACTGATCTTTGTGTCCCAAGGATTTAGCACACTGGCTTAGTAAATGTTAAATGAATGAATGAAAAGTTGTGCTGCTGTTAGTCCCTGTTTGCAGATTCTTGGAGATTAAGAAGGAAAAGGAGGAAGTTTTTTTTGTTGTTGTTGTTTTTGAAACAGGTCTCCCTGTGTTGCCAGACTGGTATCAAACTCCTAGGCTCAACTGGGTGTAGTGGCACTTTCCTGTAATACCAGCTACTCTGGAGACTGAAGTAGGTGATCACAAGTTTGAAGCCCTATCTCAAAGAAAAAAAAAATTAAGCTGGGAGTCGTGGCGCAAGCCTGTAATCCCAGCATTTAGGGAGGCTGAGACTGGAGAATCGCAAGTTCAAAGCCAGCCTCAGCAATGGCGAGGTGCTAAGCAACTCAGTGAGACCCTGTCTACATAAAACACAAAAATAGGGCTGGAGATGTGGCTCAGTGGTCAAGTGCCCCTAAATTCAATCTCCAGTACCAAAAAAAAAAGAAAGAAAATTAAAAAGGCAGCTGTGGATGTAGCTTAGAGAAAGAATTCTGGGAGCCTGGGAGGAAAGAAAAGAAGGAAGGAAGAAAGGGAGGGAGGGAGGAAAGGAGGGAAATAGGGAAAAAAAGAAAGAAAGGGAGGAGCCAGGTGCAGTGGAGCACGCCTGTTATCCCAGCAGTTTGGGAGGCTGAGGCAAGAGGATTGAGACCTCAAAGCCAGCCTCAGCATAAGCAAGGTGTTAACTCAGTGAGACCCTGTCCCTAAATAAAATACAGAATAGGACTGAGGATGTGGCTCAGTGGTCGAGTGCCCCTGAGTTCAATCCTCAGCACACCCCACCACCACCAAAAAAAAGAAAGAAAAGGAAAAAGAGAGGGACAGGAAGCAAGCAGCAAGGGTGGGGAGAGGCAAAAGCAAAGAAAAAGAAAGCAAGTAGCATCTGTGGGGTGCAGTGACCTTCCTAAGGTCACATAGTAAGTGCAAATAGGTTTCAAGTTCTGACCTGTTGTCTGCAAAGTGTGGATTGCTACCCTGGCTCTAGAAGTGGTGGGTTTGAGGACCCTGCAGGGCATCTCTGTACCATTCTCCTCCCACACTTCGTTGCAGAGACTCTTAGCACAAAGCAATGGAGTAGAATGGCCATAATTCTGTCCACTAGTTCCTGAGTTTGTAACAGTGGTCCCTTTGAAAGACCTGAGCTAAATAAACTCCATGACAGGCTTCAGACCCTCCAGAAAGACTAGTAGGCCTGAGTTTAGATCCCAGGAAAAGCCACATATTGCTCAAGGCTAAAGCCACTCTTGGACCACCCTCAGAGCAGCCAATCAAAGGTTAAAAATTATACACCTGGCATTCCTGAGGTCTGAGTCAGGGTTTAGGAGACTATAGATAGTTACTTTGTACAAACTAGCCAATCACTCACCCGCTTGCCCAAACCCCACATGGGCCCTTGAAACTCACCTGCAGTTGGTCATTTTCAAAAGATTCTTTAAGGTCATGATTGAGTCCCACCAAATGTAATGAATACCCCCCAGATTCTGAATGGTCAATATTGCCACCATAGGTGCTGTATAATTGGAATTGGTGCTTGTGTAATGATGCAATGCATATGTCATGTCCACTGCCACCACCTGTCCTCTCCCCCTATAAAAACCTGCTCAGGCCGGGCGCGGTGGCTCACGCCTGTAATCCCAGCACTTAGGGAGGCTGAGACAGGAGAATCGCGAGTTCAAAGCCAGCCTCAGCAATGGCGAGGCACTAAGCAACTCAGTGAGACCCTGTCTCTACATAAAACACAAAAAAATAGGGCTGGGGATGTGGCTCAGGGGTCGAGTCCCCGTGAGTTCAATCCCCGGTACCA
>CM053400.1:21320959-21344892 GCA_028644305.1 Xerus rutilus | reverse complement strand
GGGTACTCGACCACTGAGCCACATCCCCAGCCCTATTTTGTGTTTTATGTAGAGACAGGGTCTCACTGAGTTGCTTAGCACCTCGCCGTTGCTGAGGCTGGCTTTGAACTCGCGATTCTCCTGTCTCAGCCTCCCTAAGTGCTGGGATTACAGGCTTGAGCCACCGCGCCCGGCTCACAATCTCTCTTTTTTTTTGGTACCAGGGATTGAACTCAGGGGTACTTGGCCACTGAGCCAGATCCCCAGCCCTATTTTGTGTTTTATGTAGAGACAGGGTCTCACTGAGTTGCTTAGCACCTCACCATTGCTGAGGCTGGCTCGCAATTCTCCTGTCTCAGCCTCCCTAAGTGCTGGGATTACAGGAATCACAATCTCATACAGAACCACACACACACCCCAGTCACTGCAGCCAGCTCTCCATCCCCTGTGGCCCACAAAGAACACACCACGCCACGCACAATCACCACACAAATTCATCCTGTGATCATAGTCACATATCCACATGCCCACATATGGGCACACAACCCCACAATATTGCACTCCACACACAAATCCAGGCCCTGCCACTGTGGGTACCTTGATCACAATGCCCAAGTCCTCACTCATTCAACATAATCGCATGATTTTGCCACCCCACGCCACAGTGAAGGGCTCCCTGATTAGACAGAAGTTCCAGCCCCTGGAACTTGTTCTTCTGGCCATTGCATCAAAACCTCCTCAGACCCAGGGACTAAGTGGAAAAAAGGGAATCAGGAGAATGCCTGAGGCCCAGGTCTGGAAGTCCCGGCAGCTTTCTACTTGTGGGGAAGAGTTCAGTGTTGAAGTTTGACCCTGACACGAGGGGGCCAAGGACTTGGGGGAGGAGATATACCTTGAGGTTAACAGAAGCTGAGTGGGGGTGACAGAGAACACTGTGAGACCCCAGGACAGAAAGCCGCGTTAAACATGGGCTCAATCTTAGCTTTAAACCCCTTGACGGTCCTCCCATCGTCCTTCCCTAACCCCAGCCAAGGGCTCCCAAGCCCCAGGCTGTCCCCAGACAGCAAGGGGTGTGGCCGGTAACCCTTTTCCTCCAGCAGGCGCCCTGCTCCACCCCTTCGCGACAGCTGCGGGGCACATCCCGCGAAGCTGCGCTCCAATCCCCTGCGCTGGTGGGGTTCTGAGGGCGCTAACACTCCCTAACACAAACCTGATGAGGGGTGCTGGGTCCTCTAAGCACCCTCCCCCCAAACCTTGCTCCCCCACACTGCAGGGCAGGAGAAGTGCTCTCCTGGGATCGCAGAAACCTCCCCTAGCCTCCCTTTAACCCAGACCCCAGTAAGGGAAGATGGAGAGAAGGAAGGTTCGGGAAGGTCTCGGGCGGGACTGGTTTTGGAAAGGCCGCCAGCCGCCCCTCACCCTCATCCCACGCCACCCCACCCCTCCCGGCCGCTCGGGGAGGGGCGGCCTCTCCCCGCCCCCACGGCCGCGGCCCGCTCCCTCCTCCCGCGGGCTGGAGCACGAGCCAAGTGGGCGCGCCCGGCCCGGGCGGGCCGAGATCGGGTGTCGGCTGCAGCTGGCAGTGCGGCGGGCGCGGGCGCCTGAGGAGCTGCCGGCTGGGCCGGCTATTAATAACGCGCCCGCCGAGCCCGGGGTCGCGCAGCCATGGCCAGCCCGGAGCTCCGGCGCGGCGAGGACGGCGCCGCCCAGGCCGCGAGGTAGGACAGTCCAGGGCTTGCGTCGCCTCCCCTTTGGGGGGGGGGGTTGGACGTATTCCCTTCCCCCACCGCGGCCCCTTCACCAGGCTGGGGGTAGTGGTCCAGCCGGGGTGAGGCGTGGGGCGGAGCCACTCACTGAGGGAGATGGGGAGCCCTGGCCCGGGGTCATGGCACTTTCCTTGATCAGTGGCTTTTTATAATCCCCTCCCCCTCCCAAGGGCGTGTGAGAATTAACCCTTTCAGTCTATAATCTGCTCAAAGTCAACTTGGTCCATCTGTCCAAAGACAATACTTGTTTTCTGTCATTCCTCACTCCGAATGTCAACTGGAGATGTCAACTGGGTCAACCAGTTGTGAATTTGCTGCGTGAAGCCACTTGGTGCAAGGTTGGGTATTTGCCAACTTGAAGTTGAGTCTGTTCAGGCAGCTTGTTCTGTCCTGTCTAGCTTGGGATGGGGGGTGGGGAGGGTCTACTTGCTCTAGAGCAGCGGGAGGGTTCTGGCTGGGCAGGGACCAGGAGGGACAGCTGCTACTCTGTCCACATTGTCAGCTTACCACTGGTTAGGGGGAAGGGACCTGTGGCCAAGGGACTTGGGAGTGAGTGGGAAGTATTTTTGCCCCACATTAGACTGTAGCCCTGGGACTTCCCAGTGGACCAAGAAGGTGGGGGTGCAAACACATACCTCTTGACATCCCTCCACTGTCACATCCCTCATGTGGATCACAATTTTACACAATCCCTGTACTGCTGGGTACACATACAGGTGTACACAGAGTCAGACAGGCATAATCTTGCCTGCACAGTGTTACACATACACACTCCCAGCCAAATCCCTGATGGCAGACAATGTTAGGGAGCTGCTGGAGTCCTCTGGGAATAGGGATAAGAGTGGCAGAAGCAGGCTGCCTAGGCTCAAGGAAGTCTGAGGTCAGGGACCCTGGCCAAACTTACTCCTTACCCCTTAGTCACCCATAATGTGCTTCTTTCCCAGCTGGGTAGAGAGAGGCAGCTGTGTGAGGACAGTTTCTGGTACCCTGGGTGGGGTGACAGCATGGCCTGGGAGTCAGGAAGCCAGGGGTCTACTCCAGCATGGCCACTTGACCTTGGGTAAGTTTACCCCTTGAATGTTAGTCATTTCTTCCTGCCTTCTCTTTTTTTTTTTTTTTTTTGGTACTGGAGATTGAACTCAGGGGCACTCCACCACTGAGCCACATCCCCAGCCCTATTTTCTGTTTTATGTAGAGACAGGGTCTCACTGAGTTGCTTAGTGCCTCGCCATTGCTGAGGCTGACTTTGAACTTGTGATTCTCCTGTCTCAGCCTCCCAAAGTGCTGGGATTACAGACTTGCGCCACCGTGCTGGCTCCTGCCTTCCTTTTAAGGACCCTCCTTGGGAAGGAGAATATAACTGTTTTTAGGAAATTCACTACCAAGTAAGACATATGCATGCACTTCTGTAATGCAAAGAACTGCATGCAAGATGAGCTGCATTCAGAGTGTTGTGAGGACCTAGGTGGGTCTTGTTAGGGAAATAACTTCCCAGAGGAGATAAGGGTTTGAGCAGGTCTTGAAAGATGAATAGAAAGCTACTTTCTTTTTTCTTTCTTTCTTTCTTTTGGTACCAGGGATTGAACTCAGGGGCACTCAACCACTGAGCCACATCCCCAGCCCTATTTTGTGTTTTACGTAGAGACAGGGTCTCACTGAGTTGCTTAGCGCCTCACTGTTGCTGAGGCTGGCTTTGAACTCACGATTCTCCTGTCTTTTCTTTTCTTTTTTTTTTTTTTTCTTTTTGGTGCTGGGAATTCAACCCTGAGCCTCCATTCTATCTCTGAGCCACACAGCCCTAAGAAAGATGTTTTTGACCACTATGTTCCAAATTCTATTATATGTGCTATGCTATAGTTACTTCTTCCAGACCTCACATCTATGCTAGGCAGTGTTAATAAGTACTGTGGCCTTCTCTAGGCCTGTCTGTCACTTGTATGAGTTGTGGCACCTCCAGTGAGTTTTTTTTTTTTAATTTTTTAATTTTTTAGTTATACATGGACACAGTGTCTTTATTTGGTTTACTTATTTTTATGTGGTGCTGAGGATCAAACCCAGTGCCTCACATGTGCAAGGCAAGCGCTCTGCCACTGAGCTACAACCCTAGCCCCTCCAGTGAGTTCTTTACTTTCTTTGTGCTTTAGCTTCCTCATCTGTGTGTACAATGGGGATAATAGAGGAATATTCTGTAAGCAAGTATTTGTGTAAAATGCTTAGAATAGTGCCTTGAATGTGGTTAAGTCATTCCAAGGTGGAGGGATGGGAAAGCAGGGTCTCTGTTGAGTAGCAGAGTGGGCCTGGCTGACTGAGCAGATGTGTCTTACTGGCGCCAGGAGCTTGACCTTTCTGCATAGTACAGGGCTGTTCTCTAGGCAGGTGGTGTTCGGGAAGCTGCATTTCTCAGCCATTGGATCCTTCAGTCATTGTGGGCTCAGAGTGGGAGGTGTGAAAAGTTAACACATGTTCTGGGTTCTCAGGCATGGGGTGGGTTGCAGGAATAATGTGAGCTGAGGCTAAAAAAAGGTAAGTTTGGAGCCACATGAAATTGTGAAGTGGAGCAACATTAGGGTGTAGCAAGCAAACTGTGGCCCTGTAGAGAATACACTGGGTGAGGAGAAGGAAGAAGCCCATTAGAAGGTTGGTATACCTGGGTGTGGTGGCACATGTCTGTCTTAGTAAGTACAGCAGCTGAGGTAGGAGGATTGCAAATTCAAGGCCAGCCTCAGCAACTTAGCAAGACCCTATCTAAAAATAAAAAATAAAGGGCTGGGGTTGTGGCTCAGTAGTAGAGTGCTCATATAGCACCGGTGAGGCACTGGGTTTGATCCTCAGCACCATGCAAAAATAAATGAAGGTATTGTGTCCATTTACACCTAAAACAATTAAAAATAAAAATAAAAAGAAAGGGCTGGGGATATAGCTCAGTGGTAAAACACTCTAGGTTTAATCCCCAGTACTAGAGGTGAGGATGGCAAGAATATGATGGAGCTGCTCTATATGCCAAGGAAATCTTGGCTGCCTCAATAGGATTTTAGTGTCCACAGACTTCTGCTTTTTTTTTTTCCCCCCCTGTACCAGGGATTGAACCCAGGGGCACTCAACCACTGAGCTGTATCCCTAGCCCTTTTTAAAATATTTTATTGAGAGATAAGAGTTTCTCTCAGTTGTTTAGGGCCTAAATTGCTGAGGCTAGCTTGGAACTCTCAATCCTCCTGCCTCAGCCTCCCAAACCATTGGGATTACAGGTGTGCGCCACTGCATCCGGCTACACCTACTGCTTTTAATACTCATCCCCAAGGGATACTGACAATATGGAGCCTGGTCAAAAGGAAGTGATTCAAATAAGGATGGCACTCGAAACTTTGGCATGTATGGAGTAATTGAAAGGTAAATTAGTTTTTTGTTTCTGTTTTTGTTTTTTTTGGTGTTTGGGATTGAACCCATGGGGCTTTGCACATGCCAAGTACATGCAATACCACTAGCCTCTGAGTTAGTTATCTTTTTTTTTTATATATATATTTTTTTAGCTGTAGATGGACATAATGTCTTTATTTTATTGCTTTGTATGTGGTGCTGAGGATCGAACCCAGGGCCTCACGCATGCGAGGCAAGCGCTCTACCGCTGAGCCACAATCCCAGCCCCAGTTAGTTATCTTTAAATGTTCAAAGAACATACATGGAAACACAGAATTGTCTGATTCTAAAGAGAGAATCAAGTCCAGCAGCTAAGTTTGTTTGTTTGTTTGTTTTTTGTACCAGGAATTGAACTCAGGGGTACTCAACCACTGAGCCACATCCCCAGCCCTATTTTGTATTTTAGTTAGAGACAGTCTCAGTGAGTTGCTTAGTGTCTCACCATTGCTGAGGCTGGCTTTGAACTGGTGATTCTCCTGTCTCAGCTTCCCAAAGTGCTGGGATTACAGGCGTGCGCCACCACGCCCTGCCAGCAGGCAAGTATTGTTAAGAAAGAAGTTTCTACTTCAACATTAGAATTTTACTCTTGACTATGGAACACATAATAGAGGCTCAGGTGTGAGTTTCTTGGTCCTTGAAGTTAAGTAAACAGAGATGAGACAATGACTTTGTAGAGGTGCTTTCAGGGGATCAAAACAATGGACTGTGTGTGTGGAGGCAGTGGATCAATAGAGGAAAGGCAGCCTTGATCTGAGAACCTGCTGTTTTCTGTCTTTGGCTTCTATGTTCATCAGGAATATTGACCTTTAGTTTGCTTTCCTTGATGTGACTTTATCTTGTTTTGATATCTGGGTTATATTGGCTTCATAGATTGTTTTTATGACTGTTTCCTCCTTTTTTATTTCCTGAGTACTTTGAGGAAGGCTGGTGTTCTTTTTGGGGGGGGGGTACTGGGAAATGAACTCAGGGGTATTTGACCGTTGAGCCACATCCCCAGCCCTATTTTGTGTTTTATGTAGAGACAGGGTCTCACTGAGTTACTTAGTGCCTCGCCATTGCTGAGGCTGGCTTTGAACTCTCGATTCTCCTGTCTCAGCCTCCTCAGCTGCTGGGATTACAAGCATGCGCCACCACACATGGCTAACCCTTTCACTTTAAATCATTTCTTTTTCAGGGAAACAAGAGCAGAGGCCAATTCTCCTCTTCAAGAGGAGAACCCTGAATCCTGGAATGAACCTGAACTATCTTTGGAGGGAACCGTGAACCTAGAAGACATTCTTTACCTTGGTGATACAGGAGACTTTGAAGAGACATCACTCTATGTGGAAGACACACAGAAGCCAGAGGAGACACTGTATATTGAGGAGACCAGGCAGCCAGAGGAGGTACTGTATGTGGAAGAGCTTGCAAGTCCAGAGAATTATGTGGAGGAGACTGTGAAGCCAGATGAGGTACAGTTTGTAGAGAAGCCTGCAGAACCAGCAGAGAGCCTGAGCCCAGGGCAGATTGTTTGTGATGGAGAGATGGTGGCAAAAGAGGAGAAATCTTGCCCTGAGGAGAGCCTCAGAGCAGGGCCGAGCCCCAGCACAGAGGAGAACCTGAGCATGGCCGACCTGGAACTCCTAGAGGGCCGTTTCCAGCAGTGTGTGCAAGCAGTGGCCCAGCTGGAAGAGGAGCGGGATCAGCTCATCCATGAGCTTGTGCTGCTCCGTGAACCAGCTTTGCAGGAGGTACAGCAAGTACATCAGGACATCCTGGCTGCCTACAAGCTGCAAGCCCAGGCAGAGCTGGAGAGGGATGGACTAAGGGAGGAGATCCGGCTGGTCAAACAGAAGTTGTTCAAGGTGACCAAGGAATGTGTGGCCTACCAGTACCAGCTAGAGTGCCGCCAGCAGGATGTGGCTCAGTTTGCTGATTTCCGGGAAGTGCTGACTTCTCGGGCAGCCCAGCTCTCTGAGGAACTAGCCCAACTCCAGGATACCTATCAGAAGCAGAAGGAACAGTTAAGGCAACAACTAGAAGCACCCCCCAACCAGAGGGATGGGCACTTTCTCCAAGAGAGCCGAAGGCTGTCTGCCCAGTTTGAAAATCTCATGGCAGAGAACCGCCAGGGCCTGGAGGAGGAATATGAACCTCAGCTGCTGCGGCTCCTGGAGAGGAAAGAAGCAGGGACCAAAGCTCTACAGAAAACCCAGGCTGAGATACAGGAGATGAAGGAGGCTTTGAGACCCCTGCAAGCAGAGGCCCGGCAGCTCCACCTGCAAAACAGGAACCTGGAGGACCAGATCACGCTTGTGAGGCAAAAACGAGATGAAGAAGTGCAGCAGTACAGGGTAGGCCCAAGGTCTTCTAACGGGAAGGAGAGGGTGGTCAGAATCTAATGTCTTTGGGCTTGGAGGATACTGTCCTGTGTAGGAAGAACAATGCATCCTCTGGGGCCATTCACTCACATCTTGACTCCATTCTTTTTTTTTTTGGTACCAGGGATTGAACTCGGGGGGCACTCGACCACCGAGCCACATCCTCAGCCCTATTTTGTGTTTTATGTAGAGACAGGGTCTCACTGAGTTGCTTAGCGCCTCACCATTGCTGAGGCTGGCTTTGAACTCGCGATTCTCCTGTCTCAGCCTCCCTAAGTGCTGGGATTGCAGGTGTGCGCCGCTGCGCCTGGCTTTGACTCCATTCTTCATTCATCTCATTCAGCCAGGCCTGTGTTAGGAGCTGAAATTACTTGCATTCTTTTAGTTCACACAGCATTTTCACACTATCTCATTTGATCTTTACATTAATACTACAAGGATTCTCATCTTTTAGATGAGCAAACTGATGCTGTGTTTGAGCCAACCCAACCACAAGTATTTCAATGCTCCTTCCTAGGTACCTTTTTCTAATTCTAACTGAATAGTGAGTGCATCACACTTGGGTATATGGAGAGCTGGAGGGAATGAGGCGAGATGGAATGAATTCATTCTCTCATCTCCACTCTTAAGTCCCACCCACCCAACCTCTACCTTGAAGTTGTTTGGTCTTTAGACTGGGTTGAAATCTATGAATCTCTATTCCTCGTTTTCCTTTTTTGTGCATGTCACCATCTCCCTTGTATTCAAGTTATTTCTGATTAAGTGTGAGCCAGTTCTAATCCCTTTTTAGAACAGTGGAATATAAATACAAAGTGAATAAACAATTACGTCTGCCTCTCCCATAGACTGTGGGCTTTCAGAAGGTAGGGGCTATGTTTAACTTACCTCTGTATTCTCTATTACTCAGGGCTCAGGACACATCAGGTAAGTATTGAGTTAGATGTTGCTCAGCACTATGAGACTTTGTTGTGGGGCTTTGTGTTTATTTTGAAGAGGCAAGGTCTTGCTACATTTCCCAGGCTGGCCTCTAATTTGGTATTCACCTGCCTCATCTTCCCAAATAGCTGGGATTATAGAGATGTGCAACTGTGCCTATGGGGATTTTTAAAATTTTTAAAAATTAAGTTTATCCAAACTGTGCTGTGGGGATTTTTAAAATTTTTCTTTTGGTACTGGGGACTGAACCCATGCAGGGATACTTTACTCCTGAGCTATATTCCCAGTTCTCCCCTCCCCCTCTTTTTCTCTCAGAGACATGGACAAGAAGTTTATTTCATTTTTTATTAAAAAATTTTTTTTTTTGTACTGGGAATTGAACCCAGGGTTAGGGATGCTTTACCACTGAGTTATATCTCCAGCCCTTTTAATTATGTAGTTGTTCAGTCTTTACACTGGGATGAAATCTATAAATCTCTATTCTTTGTTTTCCTTTTTTGTGCATGTCTCCATCTCCCTTGTATTCAAGTTATTTCTGATTAAGTGTGAGCCAGTTCTAATTTGAGACAGGGGGTCCGCTAAGTTGCTTAGGACCTCACTAAGTTGCTGAGGATGGCCTCAAACTTGTTATCCTCCTGCCTCCTCCTCCTGAGTTGCTAGAATTATAGGCATGCACCACCACACACAATTTAGAGGTTTATTTAGGAAGGCAGAGGGTACATTCTAGGGCAAATATGGGTTGTCTTGAGAGAGAGTAGGTTTGGGGTAACACAAGGAATACACTTTCAAGGGAGAATGTGAGCTAAATCCAGAGGGAGAAACAGCCCCCAGTCATTTTTGTTAACTTTGAGATAGGTCTTGCTTAATTGCTGCAGATGGCATTGAACTTGTGATTCCCGTGCCTCAACCTCCCAAGTTACTTTTAGGATTACAGGCATGTGCCACTGCAGCTGGCTCTGCTGGGTCTTTCAGAAAAGTATTTTTTCATATTTAACGACATTTTATTATATAGTTTACAGAAAATTACATCAAATTTCATTATACCAGTAATCTAATTTTTTTAGTCAGAGCAGTATTTTTGTCTTTTGAAATATGCAAACTTTGGCTGGGTGTAGTGGCACCTGTAATCCTAGCACTTTGGGAAGCTGAGACAGGAGAATTGTGTGTTCAAAGCCAGCCTCAGCAACAGCGAAGCACTAAGCAACTCAGTGAGACCCTGTATCTAAATAAAACACAAAATAGGGCTGGGGATGTGGCTCAGTAGTCGAGTGCCCCTGAGTTCGATTCCTGGTACCTACCCACCTCCCAAAAAAAAGAAATATGCAAACTTTGGATAAACTTAAAAATCATCCCAGGTATGGCAGCATATACCTACAATCCCAGTGATTCTGGAGAATGAGGCAAGAGAATTACATGTTCCAGGACAGCCTGAGTAATTTAGGGAGACTCTGTCTCAAAATAAATGAAAAGGGCTGTAATACATTTCAGTGGCAGAACACTTGCATATGTGTGAGGTCCTAGTTTAAAAGCCCCGACTGCCAAACCAAAGCCAAACCCCTTATGCCTTCCTGGAGATTATGGTGTGTCCTTAAGGGAATATATGCTCTGTTGAAAATGGTTTCATCCACTTGACTAAATATTTTGTCAAGGTTTCTGTGTCTGTATTATGGTGAAAATAGTGGGGTCTGTTTATGCATTGGGTGTATTCCTTTCTCTTTTAGGGGTGGGGTACTGGGGATTGAACCTAGGAGTGATTTATCACTGAGCTACATCCCCAGCCCTATTTATTTTTGTTTGAGACAGGATTTCACTAACTTGCTGAGGCTCACCTCAAACTTGCAATCCTCCTGCCTCAGTCTCCCCAGTCACTGGAATTATAGTTGTGTTACTGTACCCAGCTAGATATTTTCAAATTATTCATTGTACTCTCACTTACCCAATACCCACATTGATTTTTTTATTTGTTCACAATGCTAGTGAAAGGGCAATTATTTATTCAGCCTAAGTACTGTCCTTAACAACTAAAACTCAAGTAGACATTATGTTAATAATTTTAACTCAGGGTAAAAAGTAATGTGATTAAGAGATATGCAAGTAAGAGGGCTATGGGATACAATTATTTTTAGCCATGGGTTTAAATCAGAGAACTCATCATGGAGAAAGGTGGAATTAGAGCTAGAATCATAGGAAGAATTTAGACCTGTGCTGTCCAATGGAAGTATAATGCAAATCACATATATATTTTAAAATTTCTAGTGACTATATTAAAAAAGAGAAATAGGTGAAAGAAGCTTTAACATATATGTATATGTGTGTGTGTGTGTGTGCATAAATACATATACATACGCACTTTTTGGAGGTAGGGGGTGGGGGGTTACTGGGGATTGAACTCAGGTGGCACTTTACCACTGAGCCACATCCCCAGTCTTTTTTTTTGTGTGTGTGTATTTTATTTAGAGACAGGGTCTTACTGAGACACATCCCCAGTCTTTTTTTTTGTGTGTATTTTATTTAGAGACAGGGTCTTACTGAGTTGTTTAGCACCTCACTTTTGCTGAGGCTGGCTTTGAACTCGCAATCCTCCTACCTCAGCCTCCCAAGCTGCTGGGATTACAGGTGTGCGCCGCTGTCTGGCTCCCAGCATTTTTTTTTTTTTTTTTTTTGGTACTGGAGATTGAACTCAGGGGCACTCCACCACTGAACCACATCCTCAGCCCTATTTTCTGTTTTATGTAGAGACAGGGTCTCACTGAGTTGTTTAGCGCCTCGCCATTGCTGAAGGTGGCTTTGAACTCGCGATTCTCCTGTCTTAGCCTCCCAAAGTGCTGGGATTACAGGCTTGCACCACCACGCCTGGCATTTCTTTTTAATAATAACACTTAAAAAAATTTTTTTTTGTAGTTGTAGATGAACAGCATGCCTTTATTTGTTTCATTGTTAGGTGGTGCTAAGGTTCAAACCCAATGCCTCACACATGCTAGGCAAGTGCTCTACCACTTGAGCCACTACCCCAGCCCCTCCCAGACTTTTTTTTTGAGACAGTCTAAGTTGCCCAGGCTTGCCTTGAACTTGTGATCTTCCTACCTCAGCCTTGTGAGTCGCTGGGCTTAGCAGTTTTAATCACTGAGCTTAGCAGTTTTAATAACATTTTACCTAACCCTAAATACCCAAAATAATTAGTATCTTGGCTGCAGGTAAAAGGTGAAAAGCTGCTAAAGTTAAGTTGAACTGTGAAGGTAGGTTGGGGTAGAGCACCTTGAAGTTTATTTAAAAAAAATTTATGGTGTGGGGCTTGAACCCAGGGGTACTCTACCACATTACTTCTCAGTCTTTTTTTGAGACAGGCCTCAAACTTGCCATCCTCCTGCCTCAGCCTCCCAAGTTTCTGGTACATTGGACTTTGTAATGTAAAGTAAGTTTGTAATCCAAACTAGTCTTTTGGATTTTATTTAGTAGCCAGTTGCATAATTAAAGGTTTTTTAT
The DNA here is from genome assembly GCA_028644305.1 of Xerus rutilus. Lineage (NCBI taxonomy): Eukaryota > Metazoa > Chordata > Mammalia > Rodentia > Sciuridae > Xerus > Xerus rutilus. Next base: position 21,332,954 of record CM053400.1, on the reverse strand, counting down.
TTATTTTTTAATTAAAGGCTTTTAATCAGAATAACATGGATAGTTCTCTAGTATTAGAAAGTACAGATGGAGGGCTGGTGTTGTGGCTCAGTGGTAGAACGCTTGCCTAGCATGCGTGAGGCACTGGGTTCTATTCTCAGCACCACATACAAATGAATAAAATAAAGGTTCAACTCCTAAAAAAATATTAAAAAAACAAACAAACAAAAAAAGAGAAAGTACTGGTGGCAGTGTGTAAAATGGGCTAGACCAAAGGCAAAGGAGGCTAACTAAGAAGTTATTTTAGGGCTGGGGATATAGCTCAGTTGGAAGAGTGTTTGCCTCACATGCACAAGGCCTTGGGTTCAGTCCCCTGCACCACACACACACAAAAGCTATTGTAGCTTGTAATCCCAGTGGCCCAGTAAGCTGAGACAGAATAGTGAGTTCAAAGCTAGCCTCAGCAAAAGCAAGGCACTAAGCAACTCAGTGAGACCCTGTCTCTAAATAAAGTACAAAATAGGGCTGGGGATGTGGCTCAGTGGTACCCCTGAGTTCAATCCCCAGGGCCAAAACAAAACAAAACAAAACAAAAACTATTGTACGTAAAACATTATAATCAATGGTGATGGGAATAAAAGGGAGGTTTCAGGAACAATTGTAGCCATGCACCTGTAATCCCAGCAATTTAGGTAACTGAGGCAGGAGGATCGTAAATTCAAAGCAAGTTGCTTAGCCAGGCCCTAAGCAACTTGGTGAGACCTTGTCTCAAAATAAAATATAGGGGGCTAGGGGTGTAGCTTGCCTAACATGTGTGAGGCATTGGGTTTGATCCTCAGCACTACATAAAAATAAAGGCATTTAAAATTTTTTTTAAAAAATATTTTTATTAGTTGTTAACTTTTGTTTATTTACTTACACGTGGTGCTGAGAATCAAACCCAATGCCTCACACGTGCTAGGCAAGTGCTCTACCACAGAGCCACAACCTCAACCCTTAAAACTTTTTTAAAAAATATAAAATATAACAAAGACTGGGATGGGCTGGGGTTGTGGCTCAGTGGCAGCGTGAGGCATTGGGTTCAATCCCCAGCACCACATATAAATAAATAAAGGTATTAAAAAAATGACACCATGTTTTGTTTTGTTTTTAAAAAAAGGGTACTTTAAAAAAAAGACTGGGGATGTGGCTGAGTAATTAAGTGCTTCAGTTCAATCCCCGGTGCCAAGACAAAACAACCAGAAACAACTCTGGAGGCTGAGGCAGGAGGATCACAAGTTTGAGGCCAACCTGGGCAACTTAGTGAGACGCTATCTCAAAATAAAAAGGGGTGGGGATGTGGCTCAGTGTAGAGCACCCTTGGATTCAATCCTCAGTACCAATAAATAAATAACAATTGCAGAATAAACAGTGATTTGATGAGAAGTTAGAGGCGGCTGACATTTCAGGCAAGGATAACTAAGATAGTGGTGCCATAAAATGGGAATTCTCTGCATTAGTTTTTTGACACACTACCAGTTACAAAGTTATTTTTCCCAGTGATTTACAACACTTTACTGGGTTTGTTTCATATCTTGTGATCTGTTCAGCTTTCCAAGTATAGTTAAATAAAGCACACCCTTCTATCACTTATACAATGTTAAACAGGAATCAGGGTTTGAAGGACCAAATTCTTTTTCTGAAATGGCTTTCTAAAGTGTATTTGTCAAAGTTTTCCTATTTTAATCTTCCTTTTCAAGGGTGCCCCCTTAATTCTTAGACTGTGTTCCACTCAGTTTGCCTTTATCATTGCCTTCATCATCCACTCAGATTTTTTTTTTTTTGGTACCAGGGATTGAACTCAGGGGCACTTGACCACTGAGCCACATCCTCAGCCCTATTTTGTGTGGTTTTTTTTTGGTACTGGAGATTGAACTCAGGGGCACTCGACCACTGAGCCACATCCCCAGCCCTATTTTGTGTTTTATGTAGAGACAGGGTCTTACTGACTTGCTCAGTGCCTCGCTGTTGCTGAGGCTGGCTTTGAACTCGCGCTTGCCTGTCTCAGCCTCCCAAAGTGCTGGGATTACAGGTGTGCGCCACTGTGTCCGCCCCCACTCAAAGATTTCTAAATGCTTCCTATCTGCCAATCAGTGAGCGATGGTGGTGGTAATAGTGGTAAGACTTGTAGGAGGTGAGTGGGAGTTCTTGTCCTCAAGAATTTGCAGTTCGGGCTGAGATTGTAGCTCAGAGATAGAGCGCTTACCTCGCATGTGTGAGGCCCTGGGTTTGATCCTTGGCACCACATACAAAGCAATAAAAGACACTGTGTCCATCTATAACTAAAAAAAATATTTAAAAGAAAAAATTTGCAGTTCATGAGGGATAACAAATAAATTAATGCATTTCATAAAACCTAAGCATTGTTGATTTTGAGATGTTAAAATGTGAAGTGTACTTTCTTGTAATCCCAATGACTTGGGAGGCTGAGGCAGAAGGATGGCAAATTCAAGGCCAGCCTGGGCAACTTAATGAGACCAGCTCAAAAAAAGAAATAGAAAAGAGCTGGGAATGTAGCTCAGTGGTAAAAGTGCCTCTGAGTTCCACTCCCAATACCAGGAGGGAAAAAAAAAAGAAATGATAGTCTTAGTGAAATCAATGAAATAATACACTTCAATGTGATAAACAAGGTAATTGTTTTAGGAATAAAGCACTGTATCAATGACAAGCATGCTTACTCCTGCCTGTGGAAACAAGGAGAAATTTTAGAGGGGATTAATAATAGCCAATCATTCACTTACACCTCTATGAGAGAGGTGTGAAGTATTTGAAAAATCAGAAAATGGAGGGGACACTGAAGTCCTTTGTCCATTATTCAGCTTGAGAATGATGCAGCAAGGATGTAACCCTGAACAATCTGGCCCAAGTCCATACTCAACTACAAGGTGTTGGAGGTAAGCCTTGAAGAATTCATTGCAGGTAGGGAACAGTATTCTAGACAGAGGGAACAGTTCATGCAAAAGCAAAGAGATGCAAAAAGACAGTTTGTTTTGGCAAGTGAGCTCAGTGTGGCTGAATCACAAAGCAAGCAAGAAGCAAGCATGAGGCTGGAGAGGTAGATTGGGTTTTCTCTCAAGGCAGATCCTTTCTAAAATGATTTTACCAGGCAAGCACTCTATTATTGAGCTATCCTCCCAGCACCCAGAACGTTATTTGGAATTACAGTATACACAACAGGTGAAAGAGTAGCAAGAGCACTTGTTTGGCCCCCTTCTGGCCTTCCACTGAACAGTTTCTCTGTAGAAATAGCCTGCCCTCTATGAAGGACAAAAATGGAGTTGCAGGAGTATGAACTCTAAGTTAATAGCAAATCCTGGCTCAATCCCTAACTGGGAAACTGCTTAACTTCTGTGGTTGAGCCCCCTCACATATAAAATGGGATTAATCTATCAAATCACAGGATTGCAAGAAATAAGTTAATATCTGGAAAGCTTCTGGTAATGGTGCATGGCACAGCTATATGCACTCCTGAGGTCGCAGTTTGGATGGTAGGTTGAGAGCCTGGAAAGACCACTTAGATCTTATGAGGGAGAGAGTAAGATTTCTGAGGTGAAACTGGTAGGATCTGTTGACAGCTTGCAGTGGGTCGGGTGGGAGATTTGCTGAGGATGATATCGGTTTTTAGTTTATATACTGTCACTGCTTTAATATGGAATGTTTACCATCAGCATATTTCACACCAACAAACGTGTAGGGTGCTAGATGTGGTAAGAATCAGGAACCTACAATCAGATTGGGAGTTACACATGGATTACACACACACACACACATACACAAAATGGCAATGTAAGGGGGCAGATTCTAAAAGCCACCTTGTGCTTTAGCCATCCCCAAATCACCTGTAGTTCCAGTGAGACATTTCCCACAACTTCATGCCTGGTACATTGACCTTGGTTTTTTTCTTTTTTGGTGCAAAAGATTGAACATAGAGGTACTACTGTATCACTGAGCTATATCCCCTAGATTTTCTTTATGATTATTTTTTTTTCAATTTTGAGTCAGGGTCTTGCCAACTTGAGGCTGACATCAAAACTTGCAATCCTTGCCATCAAACTGCAAAACTTGCCTTAGCCTATTTATTACCTAATTTTTACTCTTCTTTAAGCCCATGACTTATTCGTCCTGTTAAGTTTTCCCTAATAATTCTTATTGTGCAACAGATGCCCCTCTTGTTTTCAAAGCACCTATGTTACCATTGTTCTAGCTATGCCTCTCTTCTTAGGTAGAGAGAATGTACCTTTTCTGTCTTCAGTCTGAGTAAGTACCTAGGTAGAAACTGTTAGGAATACTGCCAACAAAAGTAGTTGGAAGCTAGGTGCGGTGGCACAAGCCTGTAATCCTAGCACTTTGGGAGGCTGAGACAGGAGAATAGCGAGTTCAAAACCAGCCTCAGCAACGGCAAGGTGCTAAGCTACTCAGTGAGACCCTGTCTCTACATAAAACACAAAATAAGGCTGGGGATGTGGCTCAGTGGTCAAGTACCCGAGTTCAATTCCCAGTACCAAAAAAGAAAAAGATCTGAGTTGCCAGGTAGAGCATTACCAACTTAACTGACATGCAAACTATATGTGGCTCAGTGGTTGAGTGCCCCTGAATTCAGTCCCCAAAATAAAACACAAAATAGGACTGGAGATGTGGCTCAGTGCCCCTGAATTCAATCCGTGGTACCAAAAAAAAAAAAACAAAAACAAAAACATGAAGCCAAGTGTGGTGGTACAGACCTGCAATCCCAGCAACTTGGGAGGTTGAGGCAAAGTAGCAAGTTTGAGCAAGCCTCAGTAACTTAGTGTGAAAAGACCCGGTCTCAAACTAAAAAATAGAAAGGGTGGGTGTGGATAACCAGGTGAGGGGGCACACACCTGTAATCCTAGCAAGCTCAGGAGGCTGAGGCAGGAGAATCTTGATTTCAAAGCTAGCCTGAGCAACTCAGCAAGGTCCTAAGCAACTCAGCAAGAGTCTGTCTCTAAATAAAATATAAAAAAGGCTGGAGATGTGGCTCAGTGGTAAACATCCTTGGTACCAAAAAAATAATAAAAAATAAAGCTGGGTTACAACTCACTCAGTGTTTTTGTGAAACGCCCCTGGGGTTCAATCCCCACTATCAAAAAAAAAAATTAATCCAGCATAAAAACATATTTCAATGTTAACTATTTGACTGTTCTTAGAAATCTGCTATGGATTTTATTTACATCCACAGCACAGTTCAACTCAGACTAGCTGTATTTCAAATACTCAACCACATATTAGTGGCTTCCCTATTGGGCAGTTCAAGGTGAGATAAAAATGTTCTTAGGGAAGAATGGATCCAGGAATGGTGGGGCACACCTGTAATCCCAGCTATGTAGGAGGCTGAGGCAGGAGGATCACAAATCCAAGCCCAGCTTCAGTAACTTAGACCCGCCCCCACCAAAAAAAAGTAATGTAGGTTCAAACTAGAGGGTCTGAATGCCCCTAAAGAAAATGGAAAGCTTTAGGATTGAGATAAACATTTTTATTTAATTTTGGGATAGTCTCTCGCTAATTTGCTGAGGCTAGCCTTGAACTTGCATCCTCTTGCCTCAGCCTCCCATTGCTAGGATTACAGGTATGCACCACCATGCCCAGCTAAAACAATTTTTAAAGCTAATCTAGCAGTGTACTACATGGGATTAAAACTGGAGACAGTCCTCACTGCCACTGTATGGATTCATTTCAGTGAGGCTGTTCCAGTGTGTCAGAGCAATTTAAGATGGTGCTGACTGCTTTCCTAACCATGTACTTTTTTTTTGGTGCCTGGGATTGAACTCAGGGGTACTCGACCACTGAGCCACATCCCCAGCACTATTTTGTTTTATGTAGAGACAGGGTCTCACTGAGTTGCTTAGCGCCTCTCCCGTTGCTGAGGCTGGCTTTGAACTCGCGATTCTCCTGTCTCAGCCTCCCAAAGTGCTGGGATTATAGGCTTGCGCCTCCGCACCCGGCTGTAACCATGTACTTCTGTCTCACCAGTACAGATTTGCTAAGTAATAAGATATGGGAAATCAACTGGGCACAGTGGCGCAAGCCTGTAATCCCAGCACTTAGGGAGGCTGAGACAGGAGAATCTTGAGTTCAAAACCAGCCTCAGCAATGGCGAGGCACTAAGCAACTCAGTGAGACCCTGTCTCTACATAAAACACAAAATAGGGCTGGAGATGGGGCTCAGTGGTCCAGTGCCCCTGAGTTCAATCTCCAGTACCAAAAGGAAAAAAAAAAAGGTATGGGAAATCAGGGCAGCAGTGTAAAGATGGCTTCCTTCAGATGACTCTCTTGGTTGGTAAGGCTGCATCTTTCTGTGTGGTACCCAGGCGTGGTGGGGCACTAAAAAAATAGCCTTAGCACTGACAAAAGCTGAGATTTCAGCAAAATCATCAAATGAAGATTGATGTACCATAGATGCAGTATCAAGGTTGACTCAGAACAATTTATTTAGATCCCTCTAATAGCAGCATGTACCCCAAATGGATTACTATTCTTCAGTCTGCCCCTTTACAATATACCTTTCTATGTCAACACCCTCTCCCTCCCCTAGGGCTTTAAGGTTCCAGGCCAGCTACCAGCTAAGCCAAAGACTTATTTGCTGACATCTACCAGGCATTAATCTGAGGCAGGGACAATTTATAGAATGCACCCCAGACTGTTCTTGGCAGAAAGGAAAGTGGACACTTGAGGGCTCAAGGGACTCCTCCTAGGCATAGCATCACATTTTCCAACTTACAACTTTTTTCCATTACTCAAGATTGAACCCAGGGGGGCTGGGATTATGGCGCAGTGGTAGCGTGCTCGCCTAGCACGCGGGAGGCACTGGGTTCGATCCTCAGCACCACATAAAAATAAAATATATTGTGTCCACCTACAACTAAAAAAATAAATATTAAAAAAAAAAAAAAAAGATTGAACCCAGGGGTGCTTTACCTCTGAGCTAGATCTTCTAGCTCCTACCTTTTCTTAATTAAGACAGGATCTTGCTAAGTTCTCAGGCTGGCCCTAAACTTGGGATCTCCTGAGTAGCTACATTCATTACAGGCATGTGCCACCACAGATAGCTTAAACAAGGCTGGAGATGTAGTTAAGAGGTATAGCAGTTACCTAGCATGCTCAAGGCCTTGGTTTGATCCCCAGAACTACCCTTTTTATTTATTTTATTTATTTATTTTTTTTGGTACCAGGAATTGAACTCAGGGGCACTTGACCCCTGAGCCAGGTCCCCAGCCCTATTTTGTGTTTTATGTAGAGACAGGGTCTCACTGAGTTGCTTTAGCACCTCACCATTGCTGAGGCTGGCTTTGAACTCGCGATTCTCCTGTCTCAGCCTCCCTAAGTGCTGGGATTACAGGCTTGAGCCACCGCGCCCGGCACTCTTTTTATTTTTTAAGACAGGGTCCAAGTTCCTTAGAACCTTGCTAAGTTCCTGAGGCTGACTCCAAACTTGATCCTACCTCAGCCTCCCAAGCCTCTGGGATTTACAGGCATGTGCCACCAGGCCTGGCCCTAGCACTACATTAAAAAAAAAAAAAAAAAAAAAAAAAAAGTACAGATAAATCCTTAATATCCTCTAAGCTTTTACAAAGTTAAAAATAAACCTTAATAGGTTCCTAAAAGGAAAAGTAGTTAGAGGAAAAAAATTTTAAGAATGCTAGCAATTGCTGGGGCCTTGAATTTGTAATCCTACCTCACCTCCTAAGAGGCTGGGGATTCTAGGTATGCACTATTATCCCCAGTCAGGCCACCATTTTCAAGAGCAGTTCACTTTGTCAAGACACAACCTATTTCATCTTCAGTTGTCTAACCTTTACCATCAAGATGATACAAGCCTCAATACTGTTATGAAGAATAAACAATGTACAAGAAAAGAAAGTACTTTATAAACCATGGTGGGCAACATCAAATTTTTGTTTGGCTCATTAGAAATATTCTTGGCCTTTTCATGCAGGAACAGCTGGAGGAAATGGAAGAACGACAGAGGCAGTTAAAAAGTGGGGTGCAACTCCAGCAACAGAAGAACAAAGAGATGGAGCAGCTACGGATCAGTCTTGCTGAAGAGCTCTCAACTTATAAGTCAGTTTTTGCTGCCACCCAAATTACATCTAACATTAGTGGAGGGGAGGGGAAAGGCTCAGGAAAAATTTCCCTGAACAGTAGAAAACAACAACAAAAAAATAATTTGGGAAATGATTTTTAAATTGTGCTCATCCAGGAATAGATGGAAAATGGCTCTCTTTTTTTAAAGGGCTATGCTTCCCAAGAGCCTGGAACAGGCTGATGCTCCCACTTCTCAGGCAGGTGGAATCGAGACCCAGTCTCAAGGTGATCTTTGTGGGTAACAGAGGGGTGTTTGCAACTGTTTCTGCTTTTCTAACAATACTAATTATTGTCTCCCCACCCCAATATGACCTAATTACCGCTAGGAAATCTGTAAACAGATAAAACATCTAGGTTCTGAGCATTCTCAGTTCTTTACCCTACCCCACCACAGCTGCAGTTCAATTTCCTTCATACAAAAGAGAAGGCAGGGGCTGGGATTGTAGCTCAGTGGTAGAGCGCTTGCCTCACATGCGTGAGGCCCTGGGTTCGATCCTCAGCACCGTGTATAAATAAATAAAACAAAGGTCTATTGACAACTAAAAAATATTAAAAAAAAAAAAGAGAGAAGGCAGTTGTGCTATGAAATTCAGATCATAGTAAAGGCAGCCAACAAGAGGGCTAAATTATTAAGTAAAAGTCATAAAGCTATATTTCACAGACTTAACTTTTATGGCCTAGCAAACTGGAGGCATCTTTCTGAACAATGAATTATTCAAGACTCCTTGTATTTTATAGTATGTCTATTCTTTATTTCTTTATTTTTGGTACCAGGGATTGAACTCAGGGGTACTTGACCACTGAGCCACATCCCCAGCCCTATTTTGTGTTTTATGTAGAGACAGGGTCTCACTGAGTTGCTTAGTGCCTCGCCATTGCTGAGGCTGGCTTTGAACTCGCGATTCTCCTGTCTCAGCCTCCCAAAGTGCAGGGATTACAGACGTGCGCCACCACGCCCGGCTCCTGTCTATTCTTTATAACGTCCAAATTCCTCTAAAGAAAATAAGGGTTGAGGATGTGACTTAGTGGTAGAGTGCTATGCCTAGCATGCATGAGGGTCCTGGGTTTGATCTCCAGCACCATAAAAAACAAACAACAGGGCTGGGGTTGTGGCTCAGTGGTAGAGCACTTGCCTCTCATGTGTGAGGCATTAGGTTCAATTCTCAGCACCACGTATAAATAAAGAACCATTGACAACTAAAAAAAAAATGTTTAAAAAACAAACAAAAAACCAAAAAACAAAATGAAGGATAAGGCTGGGAATGTAGTTCAGTGGCAGAGCAACTGTCTAGGATGTGTGAGGCTTGGGTTCCATCTCCAATAGTGCAAAAACTCCAAAGAAATAAAGAATAAGAAGTCTGTCACCAGATGTGGCACATAGCTGTAATCCCAGTTCTTGGGAGGCTAAGACAGGAGGATCATGAGTTCAAAGCCAGCCTCAGCAATGGCGAGGCACTAAGCAACTCAGTGAGACCCTCTCTCTAAATAAAATACAAAATAGGGCTGGGGTCGGGCACAGTGGCACATGCCTGTAATCCCAGCACTTTTGGAGGCTGAGACAGGAGAATCATGAGTTCAAAGCTAGCCTGAGCAACAGCGAGGTGTTAAGCAACTCAGTAAGACCTTGTCTCTAAATAAAACACAAAATAGGGCTGGGGAATGTGGCTCAGTGGTCGAGTACCCTTAAATTCAATCCCAGTACCAAAAATAAAAAACAAAAAAGATAACTATTGTAGCCAATGCCCTTCCTTTTCTTTTTTCTTTGGTACTGGGGATTGAACTCGGGTACTCCACCACAGAGCCACATCCCCAGCCCTATTTTGTGTTTTTTATGTAGAAACAGGGTCTCACTGAGTTGCTTAGCGCCTCGCCATTGCTGAGGCTGGCTTTGAACTAGCGATTCTGTCTTGGCCTCCCTAAGGGCTGGGATTACAGGCTTGAGCCACTGTGCCCAGCTTCCTTCCTTATTTTCTAGGACTTTCTTTTACTGTGTCTTATCTAGACATAATTTATTATGCTTATTGTTGGATCATCATAACTCCAAATTGGGGGCAATGATTGGCCAAATACCTGTGTGAACAGGAAAAAAGATGATGCTCATTTCTAAAGAAATGAAAGTAGTCAGGTGCAGTGGTATGTGCTTATATATTCCTAGTGGCTCAGGAGGCTAAGGCAGGAGGATTCCAAGTTCAAGGCCACTCTCAGCAATGTAGTAAGGCCCTGCCTCAAGATAAGGCTGGGGAAGTAGTACTTGTGTGAAGTTATCCTGAGCAGAAATTTTAACTACCCCCGGTCTATCATCACCATCACATAGGTAACCATTCAGTTTTGCAAATATGAGGCTTCTAAATATTTGCTAAAGTCAGGTCATCCCTGAACATACGTAAATTATATTCTCCAACATAGCCTGTATTAACTAACTTTGGAAGCTATTTCTAATGGTAGTATTTCAAGTTGTAGAAAGTATAAACTTACTCTTTTTCTTTTTCTCAATCTTATAGGGGCTGTTTAGAAATGTACGGTCAAATCTGTCATCCAGAAACAACAAAAAAACCTTCTTAGCAAAGGATCACTAAATACCCTTTTGACACACATCTTCTCAAACCAACAAGAGTGTACCAGAACTTGGAAAGCAATTCATCCTGTGGAAATTACAAATATTGGCTGACCTGTGTAAAAAGATTTTAGGGGTGGCTGGAAGCAGAACACCAGTCAACTCTTAGCTGGATCCTATTTTGTAGGCTGGTGATACTGATCTCAATGCACCGAGGAATGGAAAAATGCCTTTTATCTGCCAGCAGCAACCCTCTAATGCACACTGAGTAAAGGATGAATGTATGGACATATCTTGCAGTATTGTGAAAAATGTTATTTTGCCTTATTATGTTTACCCAAACCAAAAACATGTTTGGGACAAAACTGGGGTCAAAAAGGCAACTGATTTTCCTCATATGGGTTTATAGTTAGAATTCTTTTGTGCCATTGAGTATTAGATTTTAAATGAATCCTCTTATGCTCTTAAAAATGGTGTCAAAATAATTTTCAATACTCTGAAATGACTGACTTGGAAAAAAGGAACCCATCCAGATTTGAACCTCACCTTGGAAGACTTCAGATTTTCCCAAAGACCTTAAGTGTGTTTGGTTTACTCAGTCAAAACAAAACTAAGTGACTGGAAACAATCAGGCATGTTATCTGGTTATGGCATTTGGTGATAAAGGATTTTAGAACCTGTTGTTTCTAACCTCTAAGCGCAAGCTCCAGTGAAAAACACACTAGGGAGACTCAACCCTGGGAGAAAAGCCTTATGCATCTTTCCCGTATTTAAATTCTGCCTTAAACCATACTGCCTTTGAAAAGTTTTTAAAAAGCCTGTTTTTTTCTCTGGGGTGAGAATTCAAGAAGATGTCATTTTATCACAGGTCAGTCTGTGTATCTCTAGTTGTGTTTTATGTCTTGCACTTTTCCCTAGGAAGGAGTGAAGAACTCTTTTCTATAGCTCTGGCCTATTATATTTAATTCTATACTTGATAGCCAGGGACAGGTGTTTGATGGATGTTATATACTAAATAAAACCCATTGGCATGGGGCTATGTAGAAAAGCAATTTATTCCATTATAAGCACTTACACAGTTAGTCATGGAGAGTAACAGGCCTGCTGGTGAAACAGGTCACCCAAAATGCAGATGGTATCAAACTAGTGGTCAAGGACCAACTCCTAAAAAAAAAAAAGCAACTCTTATCAAGGATTAATTTAATTTTAAAAACATACAAGCTATCAATTCACTCTTCAACTTGACAGCATACCCGTGGTATAACTGTCAGGTAAAAACATACATCTTTACAACTTGGTGGTCCCAAGTTAAAAAAAAAAAAA
>CM053400.1:21286276-21320459 GCA_028644305.1 Xerus rutilus | reverse complement strand
TAAAAGAATAAATAACGCACATACAAAAATTATTTTAAGTTGGGGCTGGGATTGTGGCTCAGTGGTAGAGCGCTTGCCTTGCACGCGTGAGGCACTGGGTTCGATCCTCAGCACCACATAAAAATAAATAAAGATATTGTGTCCATCTACAACTAAAAAATATATTAAAAAAAAAAAAAAGAAAGGTTGAAGTTTATTTTAAGCCTTTTAAAAAAAAATTATTTTAAGTGGTACATATAAATAAGGTTGATGACAACAACAAAAATTCCTTATGATAATGATCTTTTTTTTTTTAAATGTTTATTTTTTAGTTGTAGGTGACAGAATATCTTTATTTTATTTTTATGTGGTGCTGAGGATCGAACCCAGTGCCTTATGCGTGCTAGGCGAGCACGCTACCACTACGCCATAATCCCAGCCCCATGATAATGATCTTAAGCGAAGAGTTAAGACAAAACTACACACATGCAACAATCACATATTGTTACTGGTTGCTAACAAAGGTGCTGGCTTATGGTATAGAGAAAATGATATTACTGTAAGGAAGAATCTGGATAATCTTCATGCAAGAATATAATTTTAAGCAAAGAACAAAGAGGTCAAAGACAAAACGTTTTTTGGAGTAGGCTGGAGTAGAAAATAAGGTTAAGAGACTAGGTATACAGAACTGTGCTTCACCTAAAACCCAATTAAGATGCCACATTTATCCATCAGAATTAATCTGACCACCCTCAGGTCCTGAACATTTGACAATATTTTGTTATTACAATTTCAAAACAGGACTTCCTTCGCTATGAAATTTTAAGCCCTACAATTTAACTAACTAAAAGTATGTTAACTATACCTGTAACATATTCCTCACAGAGCCTTACCAAAAGCTTTGAACATACTGTAACCATAATCATTATTTTTCTTAGGTACTGGGAATTAAATCCACAGGTGCTCTTACCACTGAGCTATAGCCCCAGTCCCTTTATATTTTAATAAAGGGGCTCACTAAACTGCTGAGGCTGGCCTCAAACTTGCGATCTTCTTGTCTCAGTCTCCTGTGTATAGCTAGGATTACAGGCATGCAACACTGTACTCAGCAACAATTACTTGATGAACTGAGTCCAAGGGCTCTGCAGGTTAAGAATGAGGCTTAACCTGATGAAGCAGAAAACATGGAACCAGTACTTTATATCTGTACTGAGAAACCAAAAGATGTGGCAAGCTATAAAGGATGAAGGCCTAGAAACAATGGAAGAGACAAGTGAGAGTCAGGAATAAAGCTGGGGGCACTGGGTCTTTCCCCTGACCCTGTCAGTTCTGGGGACTAGACTCAAGGGTGCTCTACCACTGAGCCATATCCCAGCTCCATTTATTTTTTAAAATTTTGAGACAAGGTCTCACTAAGTTGCCAATGCTGCCTCAAACGTGTGCTCTTCCCACCTTACTCTCCCAAATGCCTAGGATTACAGGCATGGTCCACCATGTCTGGCCACTAGTTTTCCTAACAACCCCAAAATATAAATAGGTAGCCAATGATCAGTTTGAAAAAGTAAACAACAAAGGAAAAACAATCCCAATTCCCACAAAGAACAGCATATGCATATGGAATATTACTATTATTCAAAATAAAAAGAAATTAAAGTAAAAGCACAAATGTGCCCACTTATACAACCAAGTTTTCCTTTAACAACAACAGCAAACTAGCCATGGATCTTCTTACCTGGAATATTTCATCCTTATGTGATTCAAAGGAATGCAACTTCAGTTTCAGATTTCTCAGATCCCACAAGGCAACAGTCTATATGCAAAAAGAAAAGGAAAGCAAGAATAATCTATATTTTGTTTTGTTTTGTTTGTGGCAGTGAAGACTGAATCCTGAGGCACTCTACCACTAAGCTATACCATGAGCCTTTTTCATTTTATTTTTGAGACAGTCTCACCAAGTTGTCCAAGCTACCTTGAACTCCTCCTCCTCCTGCCTCAGCATCCCAAGCAGGTTTGAACTAAGAGGCGTTTATCACTGTACCCCACTAATATTTTATTTTTTTAAGAAAAAGAAAACCCATTAACTCAAACTAACTCTGCACATTTAAAATGTGAAAAAATTCACAAATGTATTCTCTTAAAACAAGTCAAACTTACCTTGTCAGCTGATCCTGTGGCAAGTATGAACTCACTGTAAGGATTGAAAGAGAGGCAGTTCACTTCAGCAGTGTGAGCGTCTACTGAGTGGCTCGGTTTGGAAGTGTTGTTTGAACGAGTGTCCCAGCTTTGGGGGGGGAAGGGGTGGAATAAAGCAAACATGAGAAATGCTGACTAAATATAAAAATAAGATAAAATATAAAAATAAAACAACAAGAAAACACTGGGTTCTACTCACATCATAAGTTTCTGATCATCAGCAACTGACCCAAACAGGGACTCATGGAGCAGATGCCAGGAAACATCTTCTACTACTGCTGTATGCCCTGTAAAGATGGTCTTCGCATCGACCACTTTTCCTTCCTTTGGGACGGCACTGATATCCCATAGGCAGATGGTCTTAAATGTAAAATTAACCATTATATAAGAGTCTCACCTCCCCACAAATCCCAAAAAAGAAACCAACTGGTAACTAGCCCAGATTTGCTTCAAAATTGCAAGGATACGCACATGGTCATCTGAAGCACTAAGTAAGTGCCCACTGAGATTTGGATTCCAAGAAAGCCCATACCCTTCCTTCTGATGTCCACGGAGACGCAAGTCTGGGTTGCACTCCCCAGAAGGGTCTGTAAAGTAACAGACACATCAAGATGACTTAGTCCACTGTCACTATGGGTCTACTAAGCAAAATGAAATGTTGATCATGATGTCTAAAGCTGCTAACATTTATAAAAAATACAAAACCCATTATGACCAAAGATAAAATGCTTAAGCGGCATCATCATTACTGTTTATTTTTTAAAAAGTATTTTTTCCACTTAAGGAAAAAGTGTGAAGGAAAATATCCACACATCATCACTATAAATCACAAGATCTTAGGTTATACAAATCACAAGAAATGAAAACTCTGAACAAGCACAATCTGTATTTGACAAGAAAAGGGGAGGTACCTGACCTGGTTTAGAAGGATGTTTTGTATAGTCAAAAACAAGAACATCACTGGATGGAGTCTTTGTTGCAATGATGCAAGGGTTCTGGGGCATGTAACGAGCCCTGTTTACTTCTCCTTCATGGTTGATCTTGATTTCTATTTCAATTTTCCCACTAACTGAGCCAAAACCTCCAAATTCTATAATAAAATAAATTGCAAGTAAGGGTGAGACACAAACTGTTCTGCTTGGGTTACAAAGTATATAAAGATACAGGCAAAACCATTTATCAGCAAAGAGTATAATATTAGACATTTGTTAACATTATAAAGTGCTTCATTCTCCTTTGACTCCAGATATGTAGTTAAATGCCTAACAAGAAGAATTATGTTGCCAGGCATGGTGATACATGCCTTTACTCCCAGCAATGTGGGAGGCTAAGGCCTGAGGATCCCAAGTTCAAGACCGGCTTCAACAACTTAGTAAGACCCTGTCAGAAATAAAGGTCTGAGATGTAGCTTAGTGGTAACATTCTCTGTTAGGAGGTTTAATCCCAGTACAACAAAAACAACCTCCTGGCCCAAAACAAACAAACAAAAGTATTTTATTAGTATTTGAAGTTAAGGAAAACTACCAATTCACTTCAAAAGAAGGTTCTGCAAAAACAGTTTCAAATCTCATTTAAAGTACAAATAAGACAGGTGTAGAAGCACATGCCGGTAATCCCAGTGATTTGGGAGGCTGAGGCAGGAGGATCTCAAGTTTGAGGCCAGCCTCAGTAACTTAAGACCATCTTAAAAAAAAAAAAAAGTGTGTATGTTTGGGGGTAGTGGCTAGGGATGTGGCTCAGTGGTTAAATGCCCCTAGGTCCAACCCTGACACCAAAATAAATACAAGAGGGCTGGGATTGTAGCTCAGCGGTAGAGCGCTTGCCTCGCATGCGTGAGGCCCTGGGTTCGATCCTCAGCACCACATACAAAGCAATAAAATAAAGACATTGTGTCCATCTACAACTAAAAAAATATCTAAAAAAAATTAAATAAATAAATAAATAAATACAAGAAAGTATGCCGAATAAACTTGTTACTATTTTCATGACTATTAAATGCAGTGTGCTAGGAACTGAAAGGTCCCTCTCAGACTATGTATCTAAAGCTCCAGATTTGGATGGCCTTTCTGAAATACCATTGTATCTTCTCCCTATAGTGTTTTTAGTCCAGTGAGGAAAAACAGCCACAACAGGTAGTTCCAGGTTGTTGTTTTTTTGGCACTGGGGATTGAACCCAGAGTGCTTTATAAACACTGAATTACAACTTTAGCCACTTTATTTATTTTGGTGCCAAGGACTGAACTCAGGGATACTCAGCCACTGAGCCACATTCCCACCTGTATTTTGTGTTTTTATTTAGATGGAGGGTCTGAGTTGCTTAGCGCCTTCCTGTTGAAGCTGGCTTTGAACTCACAATTCTCCAGTCTCAACCTCTCAAAGTGCTGGGATTACAGGCGTGTGCCACCGTGCCTGGCCATTTTTATTTATTTTGAGACAGGGTCTAAGTTGCCCAGACTGGCCTCAAACTTGCTATCTTCCAGCTTCAGATGAGTCACTGGAATGACTGGCATATGCTACCACAACAGTCTAGTAGCTACATTTTCTTTTTTAATTTCTTTTGGGGGGAGGTGGGTACTGGGGATTGAACCTGGGGCACTTAAAACACTGAGCCAGCCTTTTTCTGAATTTTATTTAGACAAGGTTTTGCTGAGTTGTTTTGGACCTAAGTTGCTGAGGCTGGCTTTGAACTCACTATCCATCTGCCTCAGCCTCCCAAACTGCTTGGATTACAGGTGTGTGCCACTGGACCTAGCTCCATTTTCTTTTTTGATACCAGGGATTGAACTCAGAGGTACTCAACCACTGAGCCACATCCCCAGCCCTGTTTTGTGTTCTATGTAGAGACAGGGTCTCACTGAGTTGCTTAGTGCCTCGCCATTGCTGAAGCTGGCTTTGAACTTGCAATTCTCCTGTTTCAGCCTCCCTAATTGCTGAGATTATGGGTGTGTGCCACTGAGCCTGGCTCTAGCTCCATTTTTCTTAATCCCTACTTGCCTTCTCTTTTTGAGCCTCAAATGTCCATAAAACAAAGAACTTGTAAGAGTAACAGATGAGCCACACGTTTATAATCTCAGCAGCTCAGGAGGCTGAAACAGGAGGATCCTGAGTTCAAAGCCAGACTCAGCAAAAGTGAGCCACTAAACAACTTGGTGAGACCCTGTCTCTAAATAAAATACAAAACAGGGCTAGGGATGAGGCTCACTAATTGAGTGCCCCGGAGTTCAATCCCTGGTACTCCCCCCTCTACCCCGCAAAAAGTAATAGATGCAACTGCTTTCAATAATATTGCTACACAGGTGTTACTCTTTGAAGGACAAAAGCTTCTCAGAAAGCAAAGATGTAAATGGGCAACATTGTTGGCATTAGATAACTTTCAAGTTCAAAATAACTTTTGTTAAGTTAAGAGCAAATGTTTCAAAACAAAGCTAAAAACCCAACAATAAAAGTTTAAGATAGAACAAGGGGTAATCATTTCATAACAAAGGTTACTTCAGGTCTGGGCATATATTAAATGTGGGCCTCCCTAACTGTAAAACAGTAGCAAGAATTCAGTTTAGATAATTCAAAATTGAGTTTTGTTTCTTGGTACTGGGGATTAAACCCAGAGTGCTTTATAAACACTGAGTTACAACTTTAGCCATTTTACTTATTTTGGTGCCAAGGACTGAACTCAGGGATACTCAGCCACTGAGCCACATCCCCAGCTCTATTTTGTGTTTTTATTTAGAGGGAGGGTCTCACTGAGTTGCTTAGCACCTTGCTGTTGCTGAAGCTGCTTTGAACTCGCAATTCTCTGGTCTCAGCTGGATTTTTTTTTCTTTTTACGTTTTCTCCAAATATGAAGTTTTAGAAGGATAAGATCTCTTCAGAACCAAAGGAAATTTGATGTCACTCAAAGGGAATGGAAGATGAGCACACTGTGCCCACCTATAATTCCAAAAGGCTCAGGAGGCTGACAGAATTACAGATTCAAGGCCAGCACCTTAGGCCCTGTATCAAAATAAAAAGGGCCGGGATGTAGCTCAGTGGTAAAGCGCCCAGCATTAAAAAAAAAAAAGACACGAGTGTTCTGCTAATCACCGGAAATCTAAGAAACATTAAATATCTAATATTTATGCAAATGCTCTATCACCGAGCTACATTCCCCAGCCCATTTAAAGATTTTTTTTGAGACAGAGTCTAAGTTGCCTAGGCTGGTCTGAAATTTAAGGATCCCTCTGCTGCAGCCTACCAAGTAGCTGGGATTACTGAGTGTGCCACCACGCCCAGTATCAACTTGTTTTTCACGGTTGCTTAGCTACAAAACCTTTAAGACATTTTTTCCCCTACCTTTTTGGATGAAACTGTAATACTACAAATATCCAGTAAGTCTGAATATGTGTTGAGTATACATGTACTTTATACATTCAACAAGTGATTTACATTTATCCTAAAAGCATGAACCATTTTTTACCTGCTTAGGGGGAATATCTTCCTTGATGAGAATGTATAGAAATAATGCTGGTAGACTTCCGCTACTTTCAATTGTAGAAATTCCCCCATCACCAGTTTAGTAGTAGCAAGTTTACAGCAAAGGTACAGAACAAATAAGCATTGAGAAACCTTATTTCTAATGTGAGGCTACTTTATCAAACTTGGTATCCTTTTATGATAATTCAAAGATATGAAAGATAATCATTAACCATACATTATAAATTCTTTCTTGTTTAAGATTCCTACCTCCTTTCTCACTGTCGTAGTGTGATGCATCAAACTGAGCATCATCATTAGGGAGCTGTACACTGGCTATCACAAGGTGGTTTTGCTCATCTGATGTGTGTGTCCCCAGGACAAGTCGATGAATGCTGAAATCTTTTCCTTCTGGTCTGTAACAGCAATAAACAGTCAATATTCAAATTAGTACCACCAAGAGAGACTACAAAGTCAGTGATATACACATATGCAATAGGAATCCTAACAACCAGATTTGAGAAAAAGTTATGGAGACCTATTTTCTACATTTACGACATCTTCCATAGGCAAAACAGAAAGAGAACTATATAGTACCTAATTTAAAAAATATATTTTTAGTTGTCAATGAATATTTATTTATATGTAGTGCTGAGAACTGAACCCAATGCCTCACACAGGCAAGGCAAGTGCTCTACTGCTGAGCTACATTCCAAGCCCTACTATCTAATTTTATAAGCATCTCTAACAGATTTGGGCTGGGTTGTGATTCTGTGGTAGAGCGCTTGCCTAGCATGTGTGAGGCACTGGGTGTGATTCTCAGCACCACATATAAATAAATTAACAAAGGTCCATCAACATCTAAAAAAAAAATTAAAAAAAACCCAACAACTTAGAATTACTCTGGGGAAAAGGAAAGTTTAATAGAATAAAAAATGAATTAACTATGTACTCTTTACAATGGGCTGAAAGGAAAGAAAACAAGTGTTGAATACGCTAATACTTACGTTTATTAAAAACTTTGTTTAGGGCTGAGGTTGTGGCTCAGTGGCAGAGCACTAACCTCATATGTGTGAGGCACTGGGTTCGATCCTCAGCAGCACATAAAAACAAACAAAACAAAATAAAGACACTGTGTCCATGTATAACCAAAAAATATTTAAAAAAACAAAAACAAAAAAACTTTGTTTAAAAGGAGGGGCTGGGCACAATGACATGCCTGTAATCCCAGCTAGAAGAATCACAAATTTGAGGCCAGCCTTGGCAACTTATCTGAACTCTATTTCAGAAAAGAAAAGCCAGGGGGCTGGGATTGTGGCTCAGTAGTAGAGTGTTTGCCTTGCATGCGTGAGGTACTGGGTTCGATCCTCAGCACTGCGAAAAAGTAAATAAAATAAAGATATTGTGTCCATCTACAACTAAAAAAAAGAAAAGCCAGGTATGGTAGCGCACACCTATTACTCCCAGGGACTTGGTAGGCTGAGGCAAGATGATTACAAACTCAAGGTCAGACTCAGCAAATCATCAAGACCCGTCTCAAAACAAAAAGCTCGGATGCAGCTCAGTGGCGAAGTGCATGTGGGTTCAATAAATCCCTACTTCCCATCCCCGCCAATAAAAAGAAAAAAAGGATAGGAAACAGAGTAGCTTGGGGTATAGCTTAGTATGTGCAAGGTCCTGGGATCAATCTTCCAGCACCTCAAACGCACCCTAAAAAAGGTAAACTGTTCAAACATCTATTAATAGAGAAAATGCTTTAATGCATCAAAGTATAAATACGAATAAGACATGATTCCTGGGTGGGTATGTTGATACATGCCTGGAATCTCACTGATTTGGGAGGCTGAAACAGGAGGATCCCAAATTTGAGGCAAGCCTGGCAACTTAGGAAGATCTTGTCTCAAAAACAAAAAGCCAGGTATGGTGGCTCATGCCTATAATCCCAGTGATTTGAGAGGGTGAGGCCCTAAGGAATTTAGCAAAACCTGTTTCAAAATAAAAAATAAAAAAAGGGCTGAGGATGATGCTCAATGGTTAGGCACCCTTGGGTTCAATCCCTGGTACCAAACCAACAAAACAAAAACCCAGAGGCAATTAGGCAGTCATGTACACAAATAACTAAATATTAGGCAACATACACTAAATGAAAGGTACACATATAAAAATATGGAGTTTTAGCTGGGAATGGAGGCACTCCCCAGAAATTTCAGTTACTTGAGAGGCTGAGGCAGGCAGATTCCAAGTCTGATGTCAGCTGTGGCAACACAGAGACTCTGTCTCAAAGTAAAAATAAAAGGGCTGGGGTGGTAGAATGCCCCTGGGTTAAATTTCCAGTACCACCCAAAAAACGTAAAGAAACAAAATATGTGGGAATCTAGATTATCTCAGGAATTCAGGGAGCATTCTAGAAGAGATGAGACCTGAGGTCTAGAAAATGATAGATACCATGTTAGGCATTTTACATATAACACCATAATACTCCCATGAGTATTATTCCAATTTGGAAACAAGATACTTGAAATTGAGGAAAAGGAAGCAATCTCTAGGATCACACAAACTGCCAAGTAACAACTGGGATGAAATTCCAAATCTGGCTTTGGATATGGAAAAGCACAATGGGAAAGAAATCTATAAAGCAGACAGAAACCAGAATCTTTAGGGTCTTGAAGGCCAGTTTAAAGCATTCTAAATTCCATACTGTAGGGAACAAGAAATCATGGGAAGTTTCTAAGCAGTGACATAGCTTAATATCATTTTTGTGTTTCTTTTAAAATTTTCTTTAGTTGTCGATGGACCTTTATTTATTTTTATTTATTTATTATGGGGGGGTACTGGAGATTAAACTCAAGGGCACTCGACCACCAAGCCACATCCCCAGCCCTATTTTGTGTTTTATGTAGAGACAGGGTCTCACTGAGTTGCTTAGCGCCTCGCCATTGCTGAGGCTGGCTTTGAACTCGCGATTCTCCTGTCTCAGCCTCCCAAAGTGCTGGGATTACAGGCTTGCGCCACGGCGCCCGGCTTTTTATTTATTTTTATGTGGTGCTGAGAATCGAACCCAGGGTCTCACATGTGCCAGGCAAGTGCTCTACCACTGAGCCACAATCCCAGCCCCAAACAGACGTTCTTAAAGTGTGATACTACCTCCAATACAATTAGCATCAGCATCACCTGGGAACTTGTTAGAAATGCAAATTATCGAGCCAGTCCTGGTGGCACACGCCTGTAATTCCAGCACTTTGGGAGGCTAAGACAGGAGAATCACGAGTTCAAATCCAACCTTAGCAACAGTGAGGCACTAAGCAACTCTGTGAGACCCTGTCTCTACATTAAAAACAAAATAGGGCTGGGGATGTGGTGCAGTGGTTGAGTACCTGAGTTCAATCCCCAGTACCAAACAAACAAACAAAAAAAGAAATGCAAATTCTATCTATGATCCAGATCCATATCTATATCCAGATAAATAAATCGGAAATCCTGGAAGGTAGGTCACAAATGTTTTCTAAGACCTCTAGCTGATTGCGTTGCATATTGCAATATGAAAACTCCTGGTCTAGATGAGAAAGATGCTACACAATTAGGATTTATTAGGGCTTATCAACTGATTGCCTACCAACTGGGTAAAGGGAACAACCTAAATGTTTAAAAAGTCAGGTATGGCCAGGTACAGTGGCACACGCTAATCCTAGGGACCCCAAAGGCTGAGGCAGGAGGACCGCAAGTTCAAAGCCAGCAAAAGTAAGGTGTAAGCTGGAAAAGCCAATAAATAGGATACTTGAGGTATTAGCAGGAAGCCAAAAACCAAAACAAAACAGAATCTGGAAAAGCTCAGAAATTGGATCAAGATATAATAGCAGGGCTGGGATTGTAGCTCAGCGGTAGAGCGCTTGCCTTGCAAGCGTGAGGCCCTGGGTTCGATCCTCAGCACCACGTACAAAGCAATAAAATAAAGACATTGTGTCCATCTACAACTAAAAAAAATTTAAAAAAAAAAAAAAAAAAGATATAATAGCAATTCCTCTGGATATATATATGACAGGCAAAGATATCATCTATCCTACTGATAAAAAGGAGAGTTGGGCACAGTGGCTCACACCTATAACCTCAGTAACTCAAGAGGCTGAGGCAGGAGGATCTCAAGTTCGAGGCCAGTCTGGGCAACTTAATAAGATCCTGTCTCAAAAAATAAAAAGGGGGGCTGGGATTATGGCGCAGTGGTAGTGTGCTCGCCTAGCACGCGGGAGGCACTGGGTTCGATCCTCAGCACCACATAAAAATAAAATATTGTGTCCACCTACAACTGAAAAATAAATATTTAAAAAAATAAAAAAATAAAAAGGGCTGAGGATGTAGTTCAGTGGCAAAGCACTCCTGGGTTTGATCCCTAGTCCCATTAAAAAAAGGAAAAAGGGCAACTCTGGAGGCTGAGGCAGGAGGGTCACAAATTTGAGGTTAACTCCAGCAACTTAGCAAGGCCCTAAGCAACTTAAGACCTTGTCTGAAATAAAAAGGGCTGAGGATGTAGCTCAGTGGTAAAAAGCATCCGAGTTCAATCCCTAGAACAAAATAATTATAGTAAATAATAAAAAAGAGACAAGGGAGGTTATGAACTGGAAATTGGCAATGCCTGTGTTCAGGTTAGACAAAGAACCAGAAAAGAGTAGGAGAAAATAACAATGTTATAGAACACAGCTGTTTCAAGAAAAAGGTGCTTGGGAGGGGCCTACAGATGTAGCTTAGGAGAAAAACAAAACAGACCATGTTCCCAGAGCGATTTAGTAGGTATCAGGTAGATAATATTTGAGATTCAGTGGTCCAATATATACAATTTAGCACATGAGTATAATAAATATGACATCATTATTCAACTATTTTCTCACCAAGTATTAAACACGTTTTTAAAACTCCTGACAGAAATGACTACTTATCTTGAACTCCAAGTACTTCCAATGATTAATGAGCAGCTGAATGTGGGAATGCTCAGTCAGGATAAAGCTTCAAATTCTAAATTTCTATATATGTACTACAGTTTGGCATAATATCTTTAGTACAGGTTTCCCCATTTGTCTTTATGCCACTGGAAAGGTAGAAGCTTCATTCTTATAATAATATAACTTGGGATTTTGAAAGAATATGGTTATTTGGTACAAAACAATTTCTGAATGTTATTCTGAAAAGTGAAGCATTATTCCAAAAGTCACTTTTTTTTTGGTGGTACTGAGGATTGATATCAGGGGCATTCTACCACTGAGCTACACTACAGCCTCGACCCTTTTTTTGATAGCATTTCTCGGTTTCCCTGACTGACCTATAATTTGTGATCCTCCTGCCTCAGCCTCCAGAGCCCCTGAGATTACAGGCATGGGCCATGGTGCCCAGCTAGGCACACCACATATCTATCATCTATATCCACCATTATCTTTGCATTGTTACTCCTTGTAGAAGTCAATCCTGACACTCCAAGTTGAGATACATTTTTCTTGCTCTTACCATCTTATCTGTGCCACTCTTGTGATAATTCTGATTAATTTGTGTCCATTGATATGTGGACCCTAGCAGAGCCTCAATCATTTAGCAAGCTAAATGATACACTATCCTCTATATCAGAGATGAGCAACCTATGTGTAAGGAATATATGTGAGGGCTGGGGACATAATTCAGTGGTACAGCAACCCTGGGTTCAATGCACAGTAATTGGGGAGGCAAAAAGAAAAATATATGTGATTAATCTTCATAATCTTCACTATGCATAACACCCAACTTCCTTATATGAAAATCATACTATGAAACTTCTAGGTGTTTTTTTTTTTAATGTCCTACGCACATTAAGAATCAAATCCTGGGGGCTGGGATTATAGCTCAGTGGTAGAGCGCTTGCCTCGCATGCATGAGGCCCTGGGTTCGATCCTCAGCACCATATACAAAAGCAATAAAATAAAGACATTGTGTCCATCTACAACTAAAAAAAATTAAAAAAAAATAAAAAAGAATCAAATCCTGGGCCTTGCTGGTATGTGATCTACCAATGAAGTATGTATCTCCAACCTCCATCAGGGATGTTTTCTAAGTATCCTAATTATCTCTCTATAATTGTTCTCATCCTACATCACTATAATTACTAGTTAATATCTACTTCTTCAACCAGACCACGTTATTCTTTAAAGGCAGGTCCCGTTTCTCTCTTTGCATTAAGCAGCTATGGCAAAGGAGTGTGAAAATTCCCATGGTTTGTTGAAGGCACCGAGTTGTCAAGTTTTGTAATTTGGTCAACCACAGTTATTAATACGGCTTTTCATTTCAGTACCACAAAAAGAAAGCACCAACATATTTTTCTCTTGCCAGGTAAAGTTCAAAATAATTTATATTTTGTTCTATTTCTTCCCCATAGATCAAAAAGTGTCACTAATAGGCTTTGATCATATGCCCTCTCCGAGCGACTGGAGAAATCAAAGTAATGTTCAAGATATTCATGTCACCTGGTTACATCTGGAAGCCACTGTGCTGTTAGGCTGGGCCACTCCAGAGCATGGGTCATCACCAAATCGTAAAGAAAAGGGGTGTTCTTTTTCCATATTTTGTACTCCTCATTGATCACACGTTCTTCCACTGCGTCGTCAAAGGCTGCTAAAATTTTTAAAACAAATTAAGTTAGTGTACAGAAACGGAAAACAAGTAAACCTCTCCAGAGCTACCGGTGGCTCCCTCCCTCCAGACTCTGGAATGGAGGGATTTGTCTGATGTCCCTGGGCGCGGACACTAACCAACGCCGCCCTCCACCTCCGCGGGCCGGAAGTCCTCCGGCTACCCGAGCCAGCACTCCGTTACCCGTTTGGGGCGACGGCGCCCGGCCTTCGAAGCACGCTTGCGCGCACAGAGTCTGGAGGACCGGCAGGGAGGCGCGTCACCGGGCCTTGGGAAGGGAGAGGGGCAGGAGGGCCCAGGAGATAGGCTGAATGGCCGACAGGGAGCGTGAGAAGGGACGCACACCCCTGGCCTCCCACTGCCAGCTTCGCTCCGCGGCGACGGGCTTCGGCTTCTGAGGAACTGGCGCGCCGTTAGCCTGCCCCGCGGGGAGCTCCCTCCTCACGCCTGCGTTGCTGCAGCTGCGCTCGGCAGTCAGGCCTGTCCCCGCTGTTAGGCCGTGTGGAGGCCGCAACGTAGCCCAGACACCCGTCGCTCTCAAGGGGCGTCTCAGGCACTCTCACCTTCCTTGTCGGCCATGGCGGCAGGCGAGCCGGGGGTATCCCGGGGTCTAGCGTTGCGGGAGGGGCGGGGAGCTTGCGAGCGCTAGCTCCGCGCGCGCGGCCTCTATTGTTTCCTGCGGCCCCTGCGTGAGGGTCGACTCGCGCACCTTCGCGCCAACGTCGGCCAATCGGAGTGCACCCAACAGCGGGGTGGGCGGGGCAATCCTATTCTCGGCCTATCCTAACGCTTGGAGTCGCTTTCCGCGGGGCCGATGCGCGCGCTCAGTCCCATCTCTCCCCATACTCCGCGCGCCCTGGCTGATGGGACTGTGCCTGTTCAGATCACGTGAGAAGTTTAGTCCACACATTCCCGGGGGCAGCCATTTTCTTATGGGCTGTTATGCTAACGACACCCTCAGAATATTGATAAGTCAAGAATGCTTCAGGTTCTAGTTATCAACTCTGGGTTCCAGACGGAGAGAAAAGGCCTCACCACTCAGACCCAGAGTTGTCTAATTTAAGGTGTCCTTCAACTTGTTTCCTTAGTTTTTAGAAAGAACTAGTGATAAACACAGAAGATGGGGCCTTGTCCTTTTAACCATGTTCTTCAAGGGACAAGGCCTAGAATGGAAGTCTCAGGGGCTAACGTCCTTCCACGAACTCCGAGAATGGAGTCCTGGACCTTTAAGAATGCGTGCCAAGGGGCGGGGTTTACAGCGGAAGTTGTAGCGCAGAGCAGAAGTCTGGCAAAAGAAGGGCGGAAGTAGAGCGTACTATCCTGTGATAATGGCGCAGGAAGGGGAAGATAGAGATTACAATTTGACTGAGGAGCAGAAGGCGATCAAGGCCAAATATCCTCCAGTCAATCGGAAGTACGAATGTGAGTAGATGGATCACTTGTCTGTTCAAATTTGGGCGCAGGAGCATGCCCGACTCCTTACCTGCAGCTTCCTTCCTCATTTTCTACTTTGCCCCATAGGTGCTTCAGGTCGACTCAGTGTGCCCTGTATGCGCCCTGTAGTGTAGCGTAGTGTAGTGTATTTGTCCTAGAGGGTTCTAAAGGAAAAGGCCACTTGGCTTGGCAGTCAGGAAACCTGGGCTCCCACATTTACAGTCTCTTGAACTTCTTCCACAAGCGCCTGATCACATTTGAGTTTTACTTTGTGCTGATTACAAAGGTAATTGTGTTTTCAAGAGTTTAATGCTTGACTTCATATATAATAACAGTGGGATAGTTAGAGTGTGGCTAATGTAAAGGACTGGGAAAACTAAGATGGGAAATTGTAACTTGCTGTTTTACGTCTTTTTTTTTTTCATTTTGTACCAGAAATTGAGCTCAGGAGGCCTATTGAGCCACTCCTTTTTTAATATTTTATTTAGAGACAAGGTCTCTTTAAGTTGCTTAGGCCCTCACTATTTGCTGAGGTTGGCTTTGAGCTTGCCATCCTCTTGTCTCAGCCTTTCAAGTCCCAGCTTTCTGGCTCACAGGGATTACAGGCATGTGTCACTACCTAGAGTTTACCTGGGTCGTGTTATTTTTTTTTTTTTTTGGTACTGGGGATTGAACTCAGGGGTACTCGACCACTGAGCCACATCCCCAGCCCTATTTTGTGTTTTATGTAGAGACAGGGTCTCACTGAGTTGCTTAGCACTTCTCCATTGCTGACGCTGGCTTTGACCTCCCGATTCTCCTGTCTCAGCCTCCCTAAGTGCTGGGATTACAGGCTTGAGCCACCGCGCCCGGCTTGGATCGTGTTATAAAAATATCTGGTTTTGCTGTTTATTGGCATAGTGACTTTAGACAAATTATATTGCCTATTTTTATATCTCAGTTCCTTCATCTAAGGAATCATGTAAACTAGAGGTGTAGCACGCTTTGGTAGCATGCGCAAGCTTGGGTTCAATCTTCAGCACCACAAAAATAATGAAAGTGAAAGGGTACTTAAATCTCTTAAATTCTATATTAAAAATTTAGCTGTCATCTTACAGGTGGTTATGGTGAGAAACACAAATCCAACTCATTTATCTTCTTAAAATCTTTCATTCATTTTGCCACCGCTGGTA
The DNA here is from genome assembly GCA_028644305.1 of Xerus rutilus. Taxonomy (NCBI): domain Eukaryota; kingdom Metazoa; phylum Chordata; class Mammalia; order Rodentia; family Sciuridae; genus Xerus; species Xerus rutilus. The sequence goes on along the minus strand of CM053400.1, from coordinate 21,304,590 downwards.
CTCTCAGTGACTGGGGAAGCTGAGGCAGGAGAAACACAAGTTCCTTATCAATTTAGTGAGGCCCTAAGCAATTTAGCGAGACATATCTCACAATAATAAATAATAAGGTCTAGGGATCTGTTGTAAAATACCGATGGGTTAAATCCCCAGTGTCAATAACTAAATAAATAGGGCCAGGGGGTGTAGGTCAGTGGTAGAGCACCCCAGGATTAAATCCTCACTGCTGCAGTAAGTAAAATATGTACAACTACCACATCGTTTTTGCATCTGTGCATTCTGAACCCAGCATATCTCCCTTGCTTACCCCTCTCTTACTTAAAAAATAATTTAAAATACTGTTTTGAGTAAGTTATTTTACAATTCAAAATGTGGTCACTACTCCAGAGGCTGAGGCAGGAGAAACATATGAGCCCTCCAAGTTCCAGAGGGCCTGGCTAACATAGCCAGACCAAAAAACAAACAAAAAACTCCAAAGAAAAACAACAACAAAAAAGCAGGTGTGCAGTGAAAAATTAATTCTTGCTCAGTGTTGCTCAATGTTGGGTGCTGGGTTTGATCCTCAGCACCACATCAAAATAAATAAATAAGAATAAAGGTATTGTGTCCATCTACAACTGAAAAAATTTTTAAAAAAGATTCATTGTGAATGTGTAATAGATCCGTGGATCTTAATGTTACAGAGTATGAAAAGTTCTTTGTATAGCCTCAGATTCTACATTGAACTAACATTTTAAAAACTACCACATTGGGGCTGGGGATATATCTCAGTGGGTAGAGTGCTTACCTTGCATGCATAAGGTTCTGGCTTCAATCCCCAGCACTACCAAAACAAAACAAAGTTCTGCATTTTGGTATAAAATTTAAAAGAGACTGTTCACAATTGTTTGCAAGAGCTATTAATATACTCCTCTAGGGCTGGGGCTTGTAGCTCAGTGATGGAGAGCTTGTCCCCAGGGAGGCTCTGCATTCTATCCCCAGCACTACAAACAAACAAAATTCTTTTTTTCATATCTGTGGTGCTAGGGGTAGAACCCAGGGCCTCCTAAGCTAGGCAAGCACTCATTATTGAGCTACATCCCCAACCCAAGGCTGGATTATATTGATGCATTCAGACTAAATGAACACACTGCAACACATTAAAAATATTTGAAATGGAGGTGGTGGTGCATGCCTATAATCCCAGCGACTAAGGAGGCTGAAGCAGGAGAATTGCAAATTTGATGCTAGCCTCAGTAATTTAATGAGGCCCTAAACAATTTAGCAAGACTCTATCTCAAAATCAAAAGGACTGGGATGTGGCTCAGTGGTAAAGCACCCCTGGGTTAAATCCCCAGTACCATAAATAAAATAAAAGTATCTGGAAAAAAAGTTCAAAACAATGTTACCTCAGCCTGCCAAGTTGCTGAGATCACAGGCATGCTCCACTGCACCCAGCAATGTCATTGTCATTATAAATTGATTTTTAGAAATTGAAGTATAATTTAATATCACAACAGAGTAAAGATCTTAAACCTTAAAATGTAAAGTCCAGGGGCTGAGGTTATGGTGCAGTGGTAGCGTGCTCGCCTAGCACGCGTGAGACACTGGGTTCGATCCTCAGCACCACATAAAAATAAAATAAAGATATTCTGTCCACCTACAACTAAAAAAATAAATATTTTTTTAAAAAAAGTAAAGTCCAGTGAGTTTTGCAAAACGCAGACATTTGTGTAACCAACACTCCAGTCAAACTGTAGAACATTTTCATCACCCTAGGAAGCTCTGTCCTGCTCTTTTCAATCAGACCCTCATTTCCTTGCCTTGAGGCCAATTAGTTGTCTCTCCCCCCTCTAATGGAGATTGAACCCAGGGACACTCTATCATTGAGTTACATCCCTAACCCTCTTAAATTTAAAAAAATTTGAGACCGGATCACATTAAGTTGCAAGGGCTAGTTTCAAACCTGGGATTCTTTTGCCTCAAGCTCCTGAATAGTGGGGGTTACAGGTACACACCAAACTATGCCTTGTTTACATTGTATTTTCTATCCCTGTAGCTTACTTTTTGGGGGGGGGGTTTGGGAAGGAGTTGAACGCAGGCCTCGCACATGCTAGGCAAGTACTCTACCACTGAGCTACCTCCCCAGCCCTCTTTTTAAAAAGTTTGAAAAAGAATAAAAAGTTTTTTAGACAGGATCTTGCTAAATTTCCTAGGTGTTCCTCAAATTTATAATCTTCTTGCCTCAGCCTTCAAAGTAACTCTGATTACAGGCTTACGTACTCATACCTGGCACCTAGCTTAATTGTTTGTTTTAGAGCCTCATATAAATAGAACCACAAAGTATGGATTCTCTTTTCTTTCTTTTTTTGGGGTGGAGGGTTGGTTACTGGGGATTGAACCTGGGGTGCTTTATCACTTAGCCACATCCCCAGTCCTTTTTATTTTATTTTGAGACAGGGTCTCACTAAAGTGCATAGGGCTTCACTAAGTTGCTGAGACTGGCTTGGAATTTGTGATGCTCCTGTCTCAGCTTTCCCAGTCATGGGATTATAAGTATGCACCACGCCAGATTTCGAATAGATTTTTTATGTGTGGCTTCTTCATCTAGGTCAAAGGTAAACACAGTGAGTTTTTTTGTTTTTTTTTGTTTTGATTCTCCTGTCTCAGCCTCCCAAAGTCCTGGGATTACAGGAGTGTGCCACCACGCCTGGCTTGTTCTTTTGTTTGTTTTATGTATACTGAGTGAGGGTTTAACCTAGGATCACTTTACCACTGAGCTATGTCCCCTGTCCTTTTTACTTTTGGTTTTGAAACACGGTTTCTCTGAAGTTGCTCCAAGTGGCCTCCAACTGACAATAGGGGAAAGAGATTAGCTCCATTTCAACATGTGAAGAGATGATTGGGTATTATTACAGGGAAAATGATGGAGGGTGAGAGTAACTGCTCGTAAGAGGCAGAGAAGTGACAAAGTACAAAGGGTTGGTCAGTGTAAATGGGTTGAGACCAGCTATATCTGCTAGCTAATGGCTACAAAAGTTTTGAATCTATCCTCCCACAGAGACTGGGAGATGGAGCCCTTCCAGGAGATTACATTTCAAAGGAATATCTCTTTGTTCCTTGAAAAAGAAACTTCTAAGTTGTAAGAGATATATATTCATAATTTTAAGCCCTTCTTAGTACTTGTTCTAAGAAAGGAAGGTTGGGGGCCTATGTCAGGTTTTAGCTAGAATGAAAAGTAAAGTCTGCTCATAAAGCTTTTTTCAGGCAGGGCTGATAACTTAGGCTGTTAGAGGAAGCCATGCTAGAGTTTGGTCAAGTGCAGGAGTTCATATGAAGTTCTTAAGTGCTGAGAGTTTGCAGTTCTTACTCAACAGTGTTTTTAGATTCATGTTAATGCCTGTTATTAGTAGTTGATGATTTTTATTGCTGAGTAGTTCTATTGTATGATTTTTTTTTTTTTCCGGTACTGAGGATTGAATTCAGGGGCAGTCGACCACTGAGCCACATCTCCAGCCCTATTTTGTATATTATTTAGAGACAGGGTCTCACCAAGTTGCTTAGTGCCTTGCCTTTGCTGAGGCTGGCTTTGAATTTACAATCCTCCTGCCTCAGCCTCCCGAGCTGCTGGGATTATAGGCATGCTCCACTGTGCCCAGCATGATTGTTTTTAGTATATTTTTTTAAGTTGTTGATAGACTTTTTAATTTTATTCATTTATTTATATGTGGTGCTGAGGATTGAACCCAGTGCCTCATACATGTGAGGCAAGCACTGTTAACATTGAGCCACAACCCCAGCCCTCCATTATATGATTATATTTCAGTTTATTTCTTCTCTTATTGATGAACATTGGTTTTATGTTGTTGTTGTTTGGCTTTTGTTTTGTTTTTTGATACTGGAGATTGAACTTAGGGGCACTCAACCACTGAGCCACATCCCCAGCCCTATTTTGTGTTGTATGTAGAGACAGGGTCTCACTGAGTTGCTTAGCGCCTCGCCATTGCTGAGGCTGGCTTTGAACTTGCGATTCTCCTGTCTCAGCCTCCCGAAGTGCTGGGATTACAAGCTTGTGTCACTACGCCCGTCTTGAACATTGGGTTTTTAATGTTTGGAAACAAAATTATTGAGAAATGTCCTTTTTTTTTTTTTTGGTGCTGTGGATTCAACCAGGCCCTCAGCAACTTAAGTGAAACCCTGTGTCAAAATAAAAAGTAAAGGGCTGGGGATGCGGCTTAGTGATTAAGTGCCCCTGGGTTCAATCCCTGGTATTAAAAAAAAATTATATTAGACTCGCTGTTCTTGAAAAGATAAGACAGAGAAATCTGTAATTTTATGCTTTAGGTAATGACGTAGTTCCTAAAATTTTTTTTTTTTTTTTAAATATTTTTTTAGTTGTAGATGGACACAATGTCTTTATTTTATTGCCTTGTATGTGGTGCTGAGGATCGAACCCAGGGCCTCACGCATGCGAGGCAAGCGCTCTACCGCTGAGCTACAATCCCAGCCCTCCTAAAATTTTTATCATTCGCAGAGTAAATACTTAGAAAAGATAATGGTTTATTTTGTTGAGGAAAAATTACTGACAGCAGGAAAAGGCATTTATTTATTGAGAAACTGTTAATATAGTAGACTTTTTTTGGTATTGAGGATTGAGCCGAGGAGCACATACCACTGAGCTATATCCTCAGCCCTTTTTATTTTTTATTTTTTTTGGTAGTGGAGATTGAACTCAGGGGTACTCGACCACTGAGTCACATCCCCAGCCCTGTTTTGTGTTTTATGTAGAGACAGGGTCCCTTTGAGTTGCTTAGCGCCTCATCCTTGCTGAGGCTGGCTTTGAACTCGCGATTCTCCTGTCTCAGCCTCCTTAAGTGTTGGAATTACAGGCTTGCGCCACCACGCCTGGCTCCTTTTTATTTTTATTAAAAAAAAATTTTAACATATATTTTTAGTTGTTGATAGACCTTTATTTTATTCATTTATTTATATGTGGTACTGAGAATTGATGAAAGACCCGAGCTAAATAAACTCCATGGTAGGCTTCAGACCCTCCAGAAAAACTAGTAGACCTGAGTTTCAGTTCCAGGAAAAGACACATGTTGCTCAAGGCTGAAGCCACTCTCGGACCACCCTCAGATCAGATAATCAAAGAGGTTAAAAATTATACACCTGGCATTCCTGAGGTCTGAGTCAGGGTCTAAGAACTATATAGATAGTTACTTTGTACAAACTAGCCAATCACTTGCCACTTGCCCAAACCCCACGTGGGCCCTTTAAACTCACCTCATAATTGGTCATTTTCTTTTTTTTTTTTTTTTTTTTTTTTAAATGTTTATTTTTTAGTTGTAGGTGACAGAATATCTTTATTTTATTTTTATGTGGTGCTGAGGATCGAACCCAGTGCCTTATGTGTGCTAGGCGAGCACGCTACCACTGCGCCATAATCCCAGCCCCATAATTGGTCATTTTCAAAAGATTCTCAAAAGTCATGACTGGGTCTCACCAAATGTAATGAACACCCCCCAGTTTCTGAATGGTCAATATAGTCACCATAGGTGCTATACGATTGTAGCTGGTGCTTGTATAATGATGCTGTGCGTACGTCATGTTCACTGTAGCTACGCCATCCCTTACCCCATAAAAATCCTGCTCAGCTATTGTTCGGGGCTCTCTGCATGGACCTGCTGCATTGGTGAAGTCTGAGAGACCGAGCTTAAGCCCAGATAAAGGCTCTTTGCTTTTACATACGTGCCTCGGTCTCCCTGGTGGTCTTTGGAGACTTCATGATCTGGGCATAACAATTGAACTGAGTGCCTCACATGTGTTAGGCAAGCACTCTACCACTGAGCCACAACTCCAGACCCCTTTTTATTTTTTGAGACAAGTTTCACTAAGTTGCCGAGGTTGGCCCTGAACTTGTGATCCTCCTGACTCAGCCTCCCGAGTTGCTAGGATTACAGGTGCAAACCAGCAGGCCTAGTATATAAGATGTTTTTAAGTCGGGATTCTCACTATGTTGCCCAGGCTGGCTTTGAACTCCTGGGCCCAAGTTACCTGCCTCGGCCTCCTCAATAGCTGGAGCTATAGGTGCACACCACCAAACTCTGCTTAGAAACTTTTTTTTTTTTTGGTACCAGGGATCCAAGCCCTATTTTGTGTTTTATGTAGAGACAGGGTCTCAGTGAGTTGCTTAGTGCCTTGCCATTGCTGAGGCTGGCTTTGAATTTGCAATTTTCCTGTCTCAGCCTCCCAAAGTGCTGGCATTACAGGCATTTGCCACTGCGCCCGACTCTGCTTAGAAACATTTTAAAACACCTAGAAGACCCTGACTTCACTGCCTTCCAGAAATTGTCGTTTGTTTAAATATGAATCTTCGCTTCGCCAGGTTCATATTTGAACATGGTAGCTCACACCTGTAATCCCAGTGACTCAGGCATTTGAGGCAAGAGGATCACAAGTTCAAAGCCAGCCTCAGCAAGTTGGCTAGGCCTTCAGCAACTTAATGAGTCCCTATCTCAAAACTAAAAAAAAAAAAAGGGGGAGGGGCTAGAGGTGTGACTCAGTGGTGGGTGAGCACCCCTGGGTTCAATCCCTAGTACTAATAAGATAAAATATTAAAACAAAGGCTAAGGTATAGCTCAGTGGTAAAATACCCCTGGATTCAAGCCTCAGTACAATAAATAAATAAGAACCATGCCTTTAACCTGGCATGATGGTGCATGCCTGTAATCCCAGCAGGTTGGGAGCCTGAGGCAGGAGGATCTTGAATTCAAAGCCAGCCTCAGCAACAGTGAGGTGCTAAGCAACTCAGTGAGATCCTGTCTCTAAATAAAATACAAAACAGAGCTGTGGATATGGCTCAGGGGTCAAGTGTCCCTGAGTTCAATCCCCCCCTCCACCTAAAAAAGAACCATGGCTTTGAAAAAAATAACCCTAACAAAGCACTTAACTTTGTTGAATAGATAACAAAAGCTCTGGGCTTCTTCAATTTGCTTCTTCTTCAAGGATGATGTCCTTAATAATGACTAATAATGAGCTAGAATTTTTTTATTATGGTTTGAGGGTCAAGCTTAGTGACTTTTAAATGTTTTTCCTTTTCTCCCTCAGATTTGGATCATACAGCAGATGTCCAGTGAGTATAGCAGGAGTTTGTTCTTTTGAAATCATGTATCTAAATAGGAAGGCTGAATATTTTAATCTGAGTGTTCCTATCTTTTATTTTTCTACTCTTGTTTTATTCTTAACATAAAAATGATGATTTAAAAGCACCCAGATTGGGGCTGGGATTGTGGCTCACTGGTAGAGCGCTTGCCTCGCAAGCGTAAGGCACTGGGTTCGATCCTCAGCACCACATAAAAAATAAATAAAATAAAGATATTGTGTCCATCTACAACTAAAAAAATATTTAAAAAAAAAAAAAAAAAGCACCCAGATTGGATGCCATTAGTTTTATATTTATCAAACTGATTTTATTTTGACTTTGAGGTGTATTTTTTTTTGCAATAGATTATATTACACAGAAAACATAAATGTATTTCTTTAGGTTACATGCATGGGGAGATACTCTGGAGGAAGCATTTGAACAGTGTGCAATGGCCATGTTTGGTTACATGACAGATACCGGGACTGTGGAGCCCCTCCAAACAATAGAAGTAGAAACCCAAGGTAACTAACCCATTCACAAGGAAAAAATTGTTATAGATATGCAGTGTTCTACATAATGAGTATATTTTCATAATAACAAAATTGCTGAACATGATGGCACATGCCCGTAATCTCAGAGGCTTGGGAGGCTGAGGCAGGAGGATTGCAAGTTCAAAGCTAGCCTCAGCAACTTAGTAAGGCCCTAAAAAATTTAACAAGACCCTGTCTCTAAATAAAAAATATAAAAAAAGGTCTGGGGATGTGGCTCAGTGGTTAAGTGCCCCTGGGTTCAATCCTCAGTACCAAAAAAAAAAAACCACACAACCCAAACAACACAGTAATTGATTATGAGCCCAAATTTCCTTTTTCAGCTAACCTAAGAAATTCATTACACTTTTAAATTGAAACAAGGTTTTAGATACCAGAATTATTAAAACTCATACTGTTATGGCCCTTTTTGATCCTGTGTAGGAGATGATTTACAGTCTCTTCTGTTTCACTTTTTGGATGAATGGCTTTATAAGTTCAGTGCTGATGAATTCTTCATACCCCGGGTAAGCAAGGGTTTTTCTTTTAATGGAGCAAATGGGTTCTTAGTTCATATTAAAATTGAACAGTTGATTCAAAATAGAACATGTGCCAGGCATGGTAGCACATGCCTGTAGTCCTAGTGACGTGGGAGGCTGAGGCTGGAGGATCACAAGTTGGTTACTAGCCTCAGTGCCTTAGTGAGACCCTGTCTCAAAATTTTAAAAAATAGAAAGGGCTGGGGATGTAGCTCAGTGATAAAGCACTCCTGGGTTCAATCCCCAGTGCCAATAAAATAAAATAAAATAAGCTGGACAAGCTGGTGCATTCCTGTAGTCCCAGATGCTTAGCAGTAGGATCTCAGAGGCTGAGGCAGTAGGATCTCAAGTTCAAAGCCAACCTCAGCAACTTAGTGAGACCCTGTCTCAAAATAAAAAGGGCTGGGGATACAATTCAGTGGTAAAGGAGCCCTGGATTTTAATCCCTAGTAGCCCTCCCCCACAAAAAAAGAACCACGATGCAAAACTAATCCCTATAGATATTGTAAAATATTGGTTTATATAAATTATAGACACTTATTTGTTAACCAGAGTTTGCTTTCATACATGCATTTTGTTCTCTTGTTCTTTTCTTTTTAGTACTGTGGATTGAAGCCAGTAGTGCTTATCATTCAGCTACATCTCCAGTCTTTTTCATGTTTTATTTTAAGACAAGGTTTTCCTAAATTGGTGAGCAGGGCCTCAAATTTGCATTCCTCCTGCCTTAGCCACCCAAGTCTCTGGGATTATAGACATGTGGCACTACGCCCAAATGTATTTAAATTTCTGATCATGTATTTGTCACTAATAGGACTGTATAATAAGTATAAACCTGAAGTCTTCATCTGTCTCTATGTCTCTCAAGTTTGAGCTATGTTTATGTCTATACATATGTTCCTTTTGTTCCATTTGAAGTTTAGCAGCTCTGATACTTTGGTCTAAGTTCAACAATTGCTGCTTTTAGTTTTCCTTAATGTAAAAAAAGGAAAAGCCATATGGAGATTGCTTGCAGCTGTCAGCGTCTAGAAGGAACACCTCTCCAAATCATCGTTACTTATCACATGGCCCTCCCTGCTTCCTTAATTCCTCCGTTATCTTCTTTACCATCTCCACCCATACTCTACCAACTGAGATGCTCTTCCTACAGAATTCAGGTGCCAAAAGTATCATAAAAAAAGACTGAGAAAAGGAAAAGGGAGAAGGAGGGAAAAAAAAGACTGAGAGTGACTGAAATCTTATATCCTCATCCTCTACCATGTATCTTACAGAGATGTTCTTTTTTTTTTTTGACGGGACAGGGGTACCAGGGATTGAATTTAGGGGTACTCGACCACTGAGTTATGTCTCCAGCCCTATTTTGTGTTTTATTTAGAGACAGGGTCTCACTGAGTTGCTTAGTGCCTCACCATTGCTGAGGCTGGCTTTGAACTTGCGATTCTCCTGTCTCAGCCTCCCAAAATATTGGGATTACAGGCTGTACCACCACCCTCCCTCTCTCCCTCCCTCCTCCTCTTTCCTCTCCCCTCCCCTCCTCTCCCCTCCTCTCTTCTGTTTTTTTCTCTTGTGTCTTTTCTTTTTTATACTGTGGATTAAATTCAGGGTCTTGCAGTTACTAAGCACAAGCTCTACTACTGAGCTACACCCTAACCCCTTGAGTCATTATATATTTTTAAGAATATCTTAAATATTTTTAGATTGTATATTTTTTAAGAATATCTCCCTTGAATATGTAAGAAAAAACCTTATTTCCTTGAAATGCATTTAACTTGTTCTGTTTTAATTTTCATTGCTTCAGAGAAGTTGTATGCCATTACTTTCTAGAAAAAGTAGTGACCTAGACATGTGATGGTCTAATATAAACTTTTTTTTTTAATTAAAATTTTTTTCTCTTTAGGAAGTGAAAGTACTTAATATTGATCAAAGAAATTTTAAATTACGGTCAATTGGGTAAGTTCTGAAACTTTCTTAAAAGTAGCAGGTCATGAAGGATGTTTGTAATATTCTTCGTTGTACTCAGCGGGCAAAAAGACAAATAGAGGGCTGGGATTATGGCGCAGTGGTAGCGTGCTCGCCTAGCACGCGGGAGGCACTGGGTTCGATCCTCAGCACCACATAAAAATAAAATAAAGATATTTTGTCCACCTACAACTAAAAAAATAAATAAATATTTAAAAAAAAAAAAGAAAGTCCTTCCACACCTGTACTTGCTGGCAAATTAAAGTGACATCTGTTTACCATCCCTACCCCTTCCCTCTTTTTTTTTTTTTTTTTTAATATTTATTTTTTAGTTGTAGGTGGACAGAATATCTTTATTTTATTTTTATGTGGTGCTGAGGATCGAACCCAGTGCCTCACGCGTGCTAGGCGAGCACGCTACCACTGCGCCATAACTCCAGCGCCCCCCTTCCCTCTTCTTTTGGATCTCTCATATCTGAACCATGTTTATAAGGCTTATTTTAAAATATGTAAAGAGATAACAAATGTAAAATTTTGGAAATCTTAATCATGTTTCAATTTTTCTTCTCAAGGTGGGGAGAAGAATTTTCATTGTCCAAGCACCCTCAGGTATGTTTTAAAGTCTAGCCATTGAAAACCTTTTATGCTTCCTTACCATAAAATCTATAAATGTGACAATAACCTTCAACTAGTTCTAATAATTGTTCTGATGTGGTTAGTTTTTCTTAAACTTTCTGACCTCTCTGGATGTTTTAAAGCACCATGATTTCACACATCTGATTAGGTGTTAGGATTCAGCATTGGGCTCTGGGGCCAGGTTTGCTACAGAATGTTATGGGACTTAAAAGTCTATTTGCCTTTTTGAGCTGTAGTTTCTTCTACAGGGAAGATATAGGACTAGATTGTTTTCTGAAGTACTTTCTACCTCTTCTATATTTTCCAACCGGTGTACATTTACTCTGTAATAGTTAACCCTCTGAGAACAGGGATTGGCAAATTTTTTCTGTAAAAGGTTAAATAATAAATGTATTAAGATTTGTAAGCCGGGGGGCTGGGGTTATGGCGCAGTAGTAGCGTGCTCGCCTGGCATGCGTGAGGAACTGGGTTCGATCCTCAGCACCACATAAAAATAAAATATATTCTGTCCACCTACAACTAAAAAATAAATGTTTAAAAAAAAAAAAAAAGATTTGTAAGCCGGGTGCGGTGATGCAAGCCTGTAATCCCAGCACTTAGGGAAGCTGAGACAGGAGAATCGCGAGTTCAAAGCCAGCCTCAGCAACGGCGAGGCGCTAAGCAACTCAGTGAGACCTTGTTTCCACATAAAACACAAAATAGGGCTGGGGATATGGCTCAGTGGTCAAGTGCCCCTGAGTTTAATCTCCACTACCAAAAAAAAAATGATTTGTAGCCAAGAACAACAGAAGAGCAACTACTGAACTCTTGTAGCACTAAAGCAGTCATAGAAGATACATAAATAAATGTGTCTGTGTTGCATTAAAACTTCATAGACATTGAAATTTAAATTTCGTATCATTTTCAAATGTCATGAATTTTGTGTGTGTTTGTGTGTGTTTTTGTTGTTTTTGTTTTGTTTTGTTTTTGGCTGAAGTAGTAGTGATTGAACCTAGGGATGCTTAACCACTGACCCACATCCACAGCCCTTTTTTGTATTTTATTTAGGGTCTCAGCGAGTTTCTCAGGGCATTGCTAAATTCCCTAGGCTGGTTTTGAACTTGTAATCCTTCTTCCTCAGCCTCCTGAGTTACTGGGATTATAGGCATGCACCACCACACCCCCACACCCAGTATTCCTGGCTCCTTTTATTTTTGTTTTGAGACAGGGTCTCTAAGTTGTGTAGGGCCTCACTAAGTTGCTGAGGCTGGCCCTGAACTCTATCTAAACCTTACGAGTGGCTGGGATTACAGATGTGCGTCGCTGTGCCTGGCTTACTTAGATTTAAAATGGTTGTTATTTTGCAAAATTATACAAAAATAGATGGCTAACCTTTGTGTTTAGGCCAAGGAAGCCTAAAGTAGTTCCAGATGACTGGAAAATCCTGGTTGCTTCCAGTAACCACAGTATCATTTTTTCAACTGCAGCATAATGAAATGAAGCCTGATGAGGAACTTGTGTGTAGTAGCTGTTTCAACAAGGTTGAAAGGAAAGAGAAGCATGAAAAGAAGAGAAACCAGCCAGGTACAATGGTACACGGCAATAATCCCAGTAATTTGGGAGGCTGAGGCAGGAGGATCACAAGTTTGAGGCCAGGCTAGGCAATTTATTGAGACCTTTTCTAAAATTAAAAAATAAAATGGTTAGGGTGCTGAAGTTGTGGCTCAGTGGTACAGTGCTTGCCTACCATGCATGAGGCACTGGGTTTGATCCTTAGCACCACATAAAAAAAATAAAAGGTATTGTGTCCACCTACAACTAAAAAATAAATATTTAAAAAGAAAATGGTTAGAGTAGCTCAGTGGTAAAGCACCCCTGGGTTCAATTCGTAGTTTGGGGGGAAAAAAGAGAGAGAGAGATAAACCAGCAGAGAGGGGCATGTGAATTGAAAACACATTTGTAATAAAAACAGCACCCTGCCAGGCTAAGTGGCACACGCTTGTAATCCCAGTGGCTCACGAGGCTGAGACAGGAGGATCTCGAGTTCAAAGCCAGCTTCAGCAGAAAGCAACATGCTAAGCAACTCAGTGAGACACTGTCTCTAAATAAGATACAAAATAGGCCTGGGGATGTGGTTCAGTGGCTGAATGTCCCTGAGATCAATCTCTGGTACAAAAAACAAACAAACAAACTGGATTTTTCCAAAGTAAACTAGTATATTCAGGACATTGCATAACATTTTAAGGAGACCTAAGAGGGACCAACCATTACATATCCCTTGGAGTCCCTTTTAGAAGGGGAATACTGCCACAAATGGGGCAATAATGTGGCCTAGCATGGTAGTTTTGTTCTCTAAAATTAATAGAATATGATTGGCATAGTATACTAGTAGTGTGAATCTAAAAAGCTAGCTAATGGAAGAGTAAATTATTGAAGTATGATGCTTCCATTTCCCAACATTTAACTAACTCATGGGTGGTACTTTATTTTTATCTCAACCTTTCCCAGATTCTTTTTTTTTTCTTTTCTTTGTTTTTGTTTTTGTTTTTTTTTTGGTACTGGGGATTGAACTCAGGGGTACTCAACGACTGAGCCATATCCCCAGTACTATTTTGTGTTTTATGTAGAGACAAGGTCTCACTGAGTTGCTTATTGTCTCGCGGTTGCTGAGGCTGGCTTTGAACTCGCGATTCTCCTTTCTCAGCCTCCCAAAGTGCTGGGATTACAGGTGAATGCCAATGCACCCAGCTCACTTTCCCAAATTCTATGAAACATCTATATAGTATGAAATAATGAAATACTGTGTCTCTAAGACTGAAGTCAGGATACTGCATTTCATTAAGTAAATAACAACCACTTAGTTGATTCCAGTGATCTGTAAATGTTTTATCAATAAGAGTACTGTTTTTGAATTTAATGCATTAGACAATCTATGAACCCAATACATATATATATATTTTTTTAATATCTTTATTTATTTTTATGTGGTGCTGAGGATCGAACCCAGTGCCTCATGCATGCGAGGCGAGCGCTCTACCACTGAGCTACAATCCCAGCCCCAATACATATATTTTTATTTTAGAGTTTTGCTAGTGTCAAAGTTTTACTTATTTTTTGAATTAATGATCAAATAACCTTTCAAAGCAAAAAAGACTGTTCTATGAATAACATTAAAATATCTAGGGTTAGGGGTGTGTGGCTCAATGATAGAGCTCTTACCTAGCATGTTTGAGGCTATGAGTTTAATCCCTAGCACTACAAAATAAATGAAAAAATCAAATATCTGGAATATTCCTGAAATATTTCCTGGTCTTAAAAATATCATCCTGATTTTAATGTCATCCTTATCCCATCCATTTGTTAATTCATATATATATTCAGCAAATATTTATCAAAAGCCTATAATATGCTAGACATTATTTCAGTCATTTTAGGTAGAAAGTTAACAGAATGCACAAGATCTCTGCCCTTAATGAGTTTAAAATCTAGTGAAAGAAGAGAACCAAACATGTAAACAAGTAAATGATATCATTTATCACTGTTGGAAAATAGCGCTAACAGGGCAAGGTTAGGTTGAGATTGGGAAAGGGTAGTCAGAGCCAGGCGCAGTGGCGCAAGCCTATAATCCCAGTGCTTTGGGAGGCTGAGACAGGAGAATCGTGAGTTCAAAGCCAGCCTCAGCAACGGCGAGGCGCTAAGCAACTCAGTGAGACCCTGTCTCTACATAAAACATAAAATAAGGCTGGGGATGTGGCTCAGTGGTTGAGTGCCCCTGAGTTCAATCTCCAGCACCAAAAAAGGGGCGGGGGAGGTAGTCAGGAAAGGCATGACTGAGGAGGTGACATTGGAGCAGAGGCCACAGAGATGAGAAATGAGCACAGAGATGGGAGAAGAACTTTCCAGGCAGTAGTAGGTGTAAAGAAAAGAGAGGTAGATTATATTCAAAGAATAGCAAGGATAGTGCTGCTGGAGTGGAAGGAGTGGGGGAGAATAGTAAGAGCCAAGGTTGTACAGATAGACAGGACCAAAGCCTTGAGGTTCTAATATGAGTTTTAAAATGACTAAGAGTAGCCTATAGCTGGGTTGGGTGGTGCATGCCAGTAATCCCAGTGACTCAGGAGGCTGAGGCAGGAGCATTGCAGGTTCAAGACCAACATCAGCAACTAAGTAAGATCCTATCTCAAAATAAAAAATAAAAAGGACTGGGGATGTAGCTCAGTGATAGATTACCCCTGGGTCCAATCCTCAGTACCCCCCCAAAAAAGGTTTAGTATATCTCTTTATCCTAAATCCCTATATCAATAGGATTAGATAAGATTCATTAGTAGTAAGTAAAAGAAAGTAGTGGAGAGAACTGAACCTTGGGACATGAAACTTGGAAGAGAAGGAACCAGAAAGGACAAAAGAACATAAACACTGAGGATCAGTCACTGGATTTACTAATCAAAAAACTCAATGAGTAAATTAGGCAGGGTGGCTCATGTCTTTAATCCCAGTGAGTTAGGACCCTGAGACAGGAGGATCACAGGTTTGAGGCCCACCTCAGCCATTTATCAAGACCCTCTGCAACGCAATGAGACCGTCTCAAAATAAAAAGGCCTAGGGATATAACTCAGTGGTAAAGCCTCCCTGGATTAGATCCCCAGTACCAAAAAAAGAAAGAGAGAGAGAAAGAAAACTTAACATGTATCAATATTTGGGTTAAAGAAGGAATGACAGATCCTGGAAAAGTAGAGGTTGTATAGGGACGATCATTTGGAAAAGACTACAGAAAAAGGGAACGATGGATAGAACAATAGTAGCTAGAGAGGACTATGGCTAGTAAGAGAAGGTTTTTTTGTTTTAGTACCGGGGATTGAACCCAGGGGTGATTGAGCCCTCAGCCACATTCCTAGCCCTTTTTATTTTTTATTTTGAGATGGGGTCTTGCTACATTGCTGAGGGTATCCCTAAGTTGCTGAGGCTGGTCTTGAACTTGTAATCCTCCTGCCTTATCCTACCTAGTTATTGGGATTACAGGCATGTGCCACCATGTCCTGCAGATTTTTGTTTTGTTTTGTAGCACCATTATATGCAAAGTGAAAATTATCTAGGGAGGAGGGAAAAATTGATAAGCCAGAAGAGAAGAGGATAATTTCAGAGCAAAAACTTTTTTGGTAGGGGTGTATGTGGAATCAGGTGCTCAGATGCCCAGACAGGTCAGACAGCTTGCCCAAGTGGAATCACAGACTGGAGTGGAGTTCCCTCTCCAAACTCCAGGTCAGTACTCATTCTGCTGTGTACATTTTCCCTCTCCTTTTATTGGATTAGCACATAATATTGTCCCTTTTTTTTGGGTACTGGGGATTGAACTCCGGGGTACTAGACTACTGAGCCATATCCCCAGCCCTATTTTGTATCTTATTTAGAGACAGGGTCTCACTGAGTTGTTTAGCACCTCACTGTTGCTGAGGCTGGCTTTGAACTTATGATTCTCCTGTCTCAGCCTCCCAAAGTGCTGGGATTACAGGCGTGCGCCACCACGTCTGGCTATATTGTCCTAATTTGATAGCTAGTTGTTTTATGTAGGTTTTTAGTTTTTCAGAATAGTATTAAAATTTTGACTTTCTGACAGTTGTTGTTAAAGTTAATAATTCTGATTCTTTTTTTCCTATTTGTTTTTTCTCTAACCCCACCTTCAGGGAACAGAAGTCAAAGCAATAACATATTCAGCAATGCAGGTCTATAATGAAGAGAAACCAGAAGTTTTTGTGATAGTTGACATTTAAGACACCAAAAAAAAGAAAGAAAGAAAGAAAGAAAAGGAAGGACGGATGGACTCCTATGAAGACCTTTTTTTTTTTTATCAAAAATCCTCCTTTTGAGAACATCAGTGATTTGATTTGAGGTATCTTGATAAATGGACATTTGTACATCAGAAATTTTTAACTTAAAGTGTGACTTTCAGAAATGGAAAATCAGATCATAGCCTTGGTCTGTGTTCTCTACATATTCAAACTTTAAAGAATTCTTCAGTGCTTGAGGGCATTTATGTTCCCTCCTTTGTTAATTCCCTGCTATGGCAGCAAGTACCCCAGATTCTTCTAATGGAATGAGAGCCCTCCAGCTTGGTCCCAGAAGGGATCACTGGTATAAGTAGCAGTTGAGACGGAATCTGGTTTGGAAAAAAAAGAATAATTTGAGAAAATCACATTTCTATACCTAGAATTATGCTTTTCTAAATTGGTTAAGACACATAAATATTCTGTATGTACCTAAGGGATGTCATGTTTTACATTGCTATAGGACAGTCATCCTGTATTCTAGTTGGTTTTCTTACAAAAACTGACTAGAAGACTTCTGTAGGAAGAGTCCTGAGTTTTTCTATCATACTCTCAATTTTTTTAAAAGTTTTTTAGTTGATGGATCTTTATTTTATTCATTTATTATTTATTTATATGTGGTGCTAAGGATCGAACCCAGTGCCTCACGCATGCTAGGCAAGCGCTCTACCACAGAGCTACAGCCCCAGCCCCATACTCTCAATTTTTATTAAGCAGTGATAATAGATGCACTTATCTATTTTCTCATAAGAAAAATCTGATAATGGGTGGGTGCATTGGCGCACACCTGTAATCCCAGCAACTTCGGGAGATCCTAAGCAACTTAGCAAGACTGTCTCAAAGTAAAAAATATAAAGGGCTGGGGATGTGGCTCAGTGGTAAAATACTCCTGTTAAAATCCCCAGTACCAAAAAAAGAAAGAAAAATCTGATGCTGTATCTTGCTTGTCTTTTTTTTTGGTGGAAGGAGTTACTGGAGATTTTGATATTGCCCCACCATGCCAAGCTGACACTTTTTATTATTTATTATTTAGGGTGCTGGGGATTGAATGCAGGGGTGCTTAACCACTGAGCCGCATCCCCAGCCCTTGTCCTTTTTATTTTTTATTTTGAGACAGAGTCTCTAAGTTGCTCAGGGCCTCGCTAGTTTGCTAAGGCTGGCTTTGAATTTGCAATCCTCCTGCCTTGGTACCTCCCACACACCAGTCGTTGGTATGACAGGCATATGCCACCTTTCCTGGCTTTTTGTTGTAAAAAATACTTAAGTTATCTGGGGTTTGCGGATTTAGATCAGTGGCAAAGTGATTGCCTAGCACACACAAGGCCCTGAGTTTGGTCCTTGGCCTTGGGGGAAAAAAAGTCATCTGAATTTTTGTATGTGTGTGTGATGCAGGGGATCAAATCCAGGGCCTCCAGAATGCTATACAAGCACTCTAACTCTGAGCTATACCCTCAGCTCTTCTCTAATTTTTTTGGGGGGGTGGGTAGTGGAGATTGAACTCAGGGAAATTCTACCATTAAGCTATGCCCTCAACCCTTTTTTATTCTTTATTTCGAGGTAGGGTCCCAATAAGTTGCTGAGGCTAGCCCCAAATTCTAGATTGGCCTTCAGAGATGTTAGTATTACAGGCGTGTACCACTACTGTAGGCTCTTATCTGATTTTTTCTTTAAATTGTAGATGGACATAATACCTTCACTTATTTATTTTTATGTGGTGCTGAGGATCAAACCC